>BOPP01000114.1:3142160-3159097 GCA_017312745.1 Gryllus bimaculatus
CTCGCGGTGCGGTAGGTCCACCCCGAGGCTTTTGCTCTAGGAGGGCATCGACCTCGGGCGCCTGCGCCGCGCCGGAGGGTCTGAGAACCTCCACCTGCCCACGCCCGCCCTTAGGGACGACAAGGCACCAACCGAAAAAACCGAACTAAACGACTTGTTAGCGTGGTAGTTCTTCTGCAAGTAGGGCACACTCGACCTGCAACGTGCACAAATAGCTACTGTAAAGTATCATAGTAGTAGGTGAAGTGACACCATGAGTTAACGAAACTTTGACATCAATTCCTTGCAAACGATAGGGGGAGAAAGTTGGAACCTTGTAATTTTTAAGGTTTGTTAGACGGGGAGACTGGGCCTTACGTAAGACCGACCTGCGGAATCTCCTAATAATATTGAAATGTGCTATGGAGCGCCCAAGAGTAATTTCCACGCCTCCCGGACGCCGATGACACAAATGAGGTGCTTAGGATTAGCCAATTGTAAGTCACCTGAAGTCAATTTCACACGAGAGAATTAAAATTTCAAAGAATTCTGAAAATTGAAGATTACCAATAATAAATTTATTCTATGGAGTCTAACTACTGCATACCTTACTGTTTTGTACTACACAATTTCGGCAGTGGCTTGCAAAATTGTGGGAGAAATGCAGATAAATATCTAAATTTGAGGTATTGAGCCGTATTAATATTGACGTATATGTTAAAGGCCCTTAAACAAGTCCGAACTGAGAGGATATTGCAACATGCAGTGGCGACCCGACGGGGAAGGGTTCATGGAATTTCAGAACTTCCCAACAAGTCGATGGCACATATTCATAGTTTTACTCGTTTACTGTAGAAACGAAAGTTATTGATCGTGTCCACTAAATACATTATATATGGCAATAATTTAACAAATGAAATTAATTTTTTAATTGAACATAAATAGAAAAGTGTCTATTAGACAACAAAGTTGGCTGGATCCTACACCTATAGCTCCCTCCCTAGATAAATCCTGATTGTCCAACAACATATTTGAACCTGGATTTAAAAATAAACTGTGATCTTTGCGATCTCGAGGGAGAACGGGCGATAAGGGTAAAGTCAAAATAAGTAGTTCGTTTGCAGTGGCAAGTAGGTGCAATTACACGGGAGCGATATTTCGGGTTTTTGTTCAAATTTGTTCCAAACAGCTCGTTGCTACCTTTAGTAATAGTAGGAATTAGTGAAGTAGACGAGCGAGGGTTTCATATTCCGGAGCTCAAGATCCCCCGCTCATCACACACAAAGTTCAAAGAAGTTAAAAAAAAATTTAAGACATGAGAAAAGGGGGCAGGAGGGAGGCATGTTGAGGAGCCCATACACGTTTAAGAGACGTGACAGTTGTACCAGCACGTGGCAATGCAGCTCGCTTCAAAAAAAATGGAACAAATCCTAAGGCTGCAACACCTGCCCGGCACGTAGGAAAAGAGCAGAGCCCTCCGCCCCTACACTACGTGACCGTCGTGCAAAGCATTTTTCGTGGGGCACAACTAACCTCGCCGAACGTTGCCCGGCGAATGACACTTTTTATTCAGCCACCTCTTCTCAGCGCGCCCATCGCAGTGGCTAAGGTTAAGTAGCCGTATATCAACTTGCAGATTTTACTTTACATATTCTTACAAAATAAAACAACAAGATACGAATACAATCTCTCTTAACAAAAACTTACTGATGTTACATAACTTTTATTGAAACACACCTAAATAGAAATTTCACTGACGCCACATTATGCACCACTCCTCAGCGCTCTCCGCCGCAACACCACACTTCGATTAAAACGCACGTCGAATTGGCAGCGATCAGGTGGCAGCCGGTTGTGCAAACGGGAGCGTTATAATTTAATTTTTGATATTAAAGCGCACGTTTGGATAACCGCGTCCCAGCAGTTCGCAGTCAATCAGAACTGCATTTTAATCGGAAATATGTGAAAGGATTTTCGGCAGTGGACGTCGATATCGTTTTCCCTATACAGTAAAGCTCGGCACATGAGATTGTATTTCTCTCTCTGGCATACATAAATATGCAGCTAGCAGGGGTGGGAGCCAGCATGAAGCATAGCTCTGTCAGGGTGATTGGGTGAGTGACGAGTTCGTAGGAAAGGAAGTTGAGAGCATAAAGATCCATTTTCTGTTACAATATCAATTCTTATAAAAAAAAAAAAACTAATGTAAGTTTGTTAGTAGCATTAAAACTAGTAAAAGGAGCGAACGTTGAGAAATAATTCTCCCCACCATTTCTAAAACAGAAAAAGGGAGAGGGGGGGGAGAAAATACATGTATTGAACCTCGAAACAAAGACTTGTCGCATGATATTTTGTTTTTCATCTGGAGGACTATTTTGAAGTGCCCCAGAAACCAAGGTCAATATTTGCAACACATTCATGCGAATTAGGGTTAAAGAACATAATCGCCCCCAAAAAGAACTGCCAGACATTATACATCCAACAACTAATCCAAGAGGGCACGCGACTTCACGTACGAAAAAACAGACCCTCGTACATCAAGCCTTTCGGCGGGGAGAGAGAGAGAGGGGGGAACATAACTAACCTGGCGCATGAGATTGTATTTATCGCCAGGCATCTCCTCCCGGGTGCCTCATACACTACACAAAGGGTATGCAGCTGGGAGCGCGAATTGGAGGGGGGGAGGGGGAACAAGAGGAAGGTCGTGGAGGGAGGGGGAGGGGGAGGAAAGAGAAAGGTCGCGTCCTCCAGCGCACTGCGGCGTGGCTCTCGGATCGATGCCCGGCGGCCGACCGGCGTCGAGGTCCGCCCCGCCCCACCCCAGACGCCTCCGCCCACGGCGAGCACTGTATTACTATTCAGGATTATTATGATGTATTGCTTTTATATTATTACTATTTATTGTTATGTTGTTTATTATCATTATATGACAGGCGGAACAAATCGCTGAGCTCCGATAATTATCAGCACCCTGGCTGATTTCGATTTCTTATGTATTGTTTTTCAAGTTTCTCTGCCTGCTTTGCTACTGCATTAAACAACATCAAATATTTATATTGTTTTTTTTTTGGGGGGGGGGGGGTTTAACTACTGATGTCACTGAAGCTCAAGATAGAAGTAAATAATAACTAAAATCGTGGGGCAGTGACGCAATTGGAGGCTGGGGAAACGGAGGAACGGCAAGAAATCCTACCTAAAGCTCCCTTTATCCACATGATCCACGGTGGGTGGAAATCTAATCCAGTTCTCAGCGCTGGAAGGTGGATGCGATGCCCATTACACTACGAGCCACATAAGACGTCATCTATTATCAATTAACAATTAATTAACACACATGCCTCTTATGAATTTGCAAATATTTACATGAAAACGATATTACCCACAAGTGGAAAACACATTGGGTGTCAAATTAATCTTATTGCGCAAAACCCGACAGCGATAACGACCCGCAACTAGGGCAGGATTAATAACGTCAAGAACCAGAAACTATGAGGGTCTCTCGTAACACTGAAATAGTGAACATTTGTATTAAAATGAGTATGTAAATCAACCAAAACCTTCGTAAAAAAGTAATTTTAAAACATTAAATATTTATGTACTAATACAAAATTTAGTTACAAAATTTTTGATACCCTATTGAATGGGGGCTCTTACAGTAGCTCGTGGAGTAATCCATTCCTGTCAGCCACGAAGTTACCTGTGGGATTACAACGCTAGATCCTTCGCCGAATCCCAAGTGGTGTAGATGAGTGGCTCGCTACTTGCCAAGCGCCGAACATTTGGCGCTCACCCGCACCCGCAGCGCGTTTATCTTTCTGCCCACTCGAAGGAAGCAAACATCTCCCCCCCCCCCCCAGCATATTGGCTACTGCACGAATTATCTAACCGTGCATTTAAATTTTGTTCAATGAGTCCTAGTACATTCAGGGTTAGGACGCTCCACACATTCGTCATTTGACGAGTAGCGGAGATGGTCAACTTCCTGGCCAATTTCCGAGCCCCAAACATTCGGCCCCCGCCCTACCCTCAACGTGTCGCCCTTCCTGGCAACTTTGATCGAAGCTCCTCCGGTTCTTTAGGATAACGTAGTTCCACACATTGCTCAATCGGTGAGTAGCAAGCTACTTCTCGCTGCATCAAAGTAGTGAGGAACAGTTGCTTACCGAGCGCCAAACATTCGGTACCTGCAGCGTGTCGGTTTTTTCGACACATCAAAAAAGCAAAGAAAACGTGTGAAACATCTCTGCCACGGAGTCGGGAGCAATCGCCGAATATTGAATGTGTGCCTCACGTGCACCATACGTCGAGAATGAGTTTTTACTACTCCCCCCGCGAGCAGCTGATATGCTTGGCGTATGTGTCCTAAAGATACGCAGTGGGTTGGGTGACCACCGAATGTTCGCCGCTCGTCAAATGGCACGCAACTCGCCCACTACTCGGGATTCGGCGAGCGTTCGCTCGCTGCTCGCCGTATACCGAATATGTGGAGCCACCTTATGCCACGAACATTCTCGTTTTGCAACATATTTCTTCTGTGAAGACGAAATAAAATAAGAAAAGACCGCTATAAGACGCGACACCGCTGTCTCCAGCGGGGCCTCGATTAAGAGGCTCCAGGCGACCGCCTGCCTGCCCCCTCCCCCGTTGCCTTCGGCCCTCGTAAAGAAGCAAAGGCGAGTTTGGCGCGCGGCCCGCCGCACTGCGCCGCGGCCCGCCCCGCCACAACCCCGCTCAGCTCAGCGCCCGCCCCGCCCCCACCCCGCTCAGTTCAGCGCCCGCCCTTCCACGCCACCACCCCGCTCAGCTCAGCGCCCGCCCCGCCACCGCCACACCCCCGCTCAGCTCAGCTCAGCGCCGCGCCCCGGCCACGCCCACACCCCAGCTCAGCTCAAGCGCCCGCCCCGCCAACGCCACACCCCGCTCAGCTCAGCGCCGCCCCGCCACGCCACACCCCGCTCAGCCTCAAGCGCCCGCCCCGCCACGCCACACCGCCGCTCATGGCTCAGCGCCGCCCCGCACACCCCGCTCAGCTCAGCGCCCTGCCCCCACGCCACCACCCCGCTCAGCTCAGCTCAGCGCCCGCCCCGCACGCCACACCCCGCTCAAGCTCCAGCTGCAGCGCCCGCCCCGCCACGCCACACCCCGCTCAGCTCAGCTCACGCCCGCCCGCCACGCCCACACCCCGCTCAGCTCAGCTCAAGCGCCCGCCCGCCCGCCACCACCCCGCTCACGCATCAGCCAGCCGCCCGCCCCGCCCGCCCAACACCGCCTCGCCAGCTCAGCGCCCGCCCCGCACGCCACACCCCGCTCAAGCTCGCTCCGCCCCGCCCGCACGACCGCCGCTCAGGTGCAGCCGCCCGCCCCGCCACCAACCCCACCCCCCCCGCTCACGAGCCAACGCCCGCCACTCGCCACCGCCACCCCCCCGCGTACGCCCAGCCACCGCCCACCGCCACGCCACACCCCGCATCAGCCCTTCCCCAGACGCCACGCACACCCCTGCGGCCACGCTCACAACCCCGCATCACAGCTCAGCCCCGCCCACCCACGCCACACCCCGCTCAGCCCTCAGCGCCCCCACCCACGCCACCACCCCGCTCAGCTCAAGCTCCAGCGCCCGCCCCGCCACCGCCACACCCCCGCTCAGCTCACGCCCGCCCACGCCACGCCACACCCCCTCAGCTCAGCGCCCGCCCCGCCACGCCACACCCCGCTCAGCTCAGCGCCCGCCCCGCCACACCCGCTCAGCTCAGCTCGCGCCCGCCCCGCCACGCCAACAACCCGCTCAGCTCAGCTCAGCGCCCGCCCCGCCACGTCACACCCCGGCTCAGCCAAGGCGCCCGCCCCCGCCACGCCACACCCCGCTCAGCTCAGCGCCCGCCCCGTCCAACGCCACAAACCCCGCTTCCAGCTCAGCCCCCTCCCCGCCACGCCACACCCCGCTCAGCTCAGCACCACCCGCCACCTCCGCCGCCGGTCCGGAACAGCGCGAAACCTCCGATCACTGCTCCCGCAATAATTATGTATACTAACATAATATCGGGACAGGGTCCTAACTCTTTTGCCATTTGTGCCAGTATTGTACGTCCATGAACGGTAAGTGCGTCCGCTGAATGATGGCTCAGAATAACAAGGAATATAAATAACAGTTATTACAATATCTTAGAACCAGAGATGTTTCCTTATAAAAATGTTTATGTTAACTACACAAATTTTTTAATAATATTTTATTTTTCACTTGTGGTTAATGTTTATAACGTTATCGATTGATACACTGAATGACTTCGTTAGTATTGAAAATTAGTGAAAGCTACATATTCATATGTATCCCTGACTTTTTGGGGGGAGGGGGTTTGAAGCCCCGTCCCCCTTGGGTGCGCCTCCGCCTAGAACTCAAATTATTTTGAATTGTTGTAAGCAGTGAGAACTAACACGAGGTAAAGTTAGATTTCAAAGCTTATAATTCGAAATGTGATGCTTTAAGATGAAGTTTTCGCTGGCGCTTGAAATGCGGATATCACACCCTCGATAATCAATCAATCAATGTGTTTATTTTCAAAGTGGCGTACTATGTCCATTTTCGTGTGTGTATTCGAATGTTGAATGCTTCTATACAAAGTATTTTATTTAATACTTATTACAAACCGTTTAGCTCTACTGTTATATGCCCCTTGCACATTTCCCTTTCTTTGATATTTCATATTTTGAGATCAACATCGTATTCTTCCAGCTCCAGCAAACACAACAAAATGTGAATTCAACTTGAAAAGAAAATGAAACATCAAAAGACGGTTCAAATGACGTTTCAAATGAAAGAAAAAATAACTGAATATACAGTACTAATCCACATAATTATCTTCAGATGCACGAGGATTCCTCGTATACGAATGAAAAGTAAGATCCTCAACTGCGACATCAAAACCCGGTCAAGAAAAGAACATCGCAAGCTACCCTCTTCACAGTCTCCAAAAATACATCACCCCTAACAAAAATATTCTCGAGAGTTCTCGTCTAAGAACCCCCATTTTCTAGGTACCTCCAGATGCACTTCTGCATCACATCACCCCCGTCTCTCCTCGTTCCGGAGCAGGGTGAGCAAACCGAGAGACGGGGAGCTCGTTATCTCTGAGGAGGTCCGGAGCGCAAGCTAGAGGTCTCGCGAGGGGGTGGGGGGTGGAGGCACGGAAAAGAAAAGTTACTCTGCGCACCTGGAGGGAGATTTATTCGCGGAACGCATCCCAAGAGGCCGCCACGAGAGGAAGACGGCGCGCTACCCCAGAGGAAAGGATTCACGAGATGGAATGTGATAGAGGAGATTCGAAAGAAAAGCAAGTGAAGATGGATGAGAAACGGCAGAAAAATAAGAAAAGAGGAAGGGCGAGGGAGAAGACGCATTTTTGGACCAAACATTGAGGCTAATCCAGAGAACTAATTGGGCGGATAAGAAGTACGCGACAAAATATCGTACACTGGAAAAAAGGATCTGGTATAATGCAACTGTTCTTTTTTCATGTACTTTACAACAAAAAATAATAATAATAAATAAATAAATAAATTTAAAAAAATAAACAAACGATCGCACTTTATTACAATTCCGGCGCCATTAGCCAAAGTGCTTATCTAGGCTACGTTTAGTCACGGAAGATACGCAACTCGAGACACCAGTGATTCCTGGACGGGTGACTGTCTGAGAACACTGTTACTAACGGCGCCGATTCTCTAGGAGAAGGGATAAAAGACAATGAGCAACTATGACGATTCGACTTGAAAGACTAAATTTAACGGAGGTTAACTCAATTATACGTACGCCGAATGCCCAAAAGGGCTAAGGGACGTTTTGCGTAAACGTAGCCTCAAGTAAACAAAAAAAAGGTCATTTTCGTTAAGCTAATAGCAACACAGTTAAAGCTTTGAATCGAATGTTCAACCTTAATTTCTCAGCCGTTAACGAATTTACTTACATTCCTTGAATCGTACTTTCACTTGGAAATTCTTACGCAATTCCCAAAGCAAAAATTATATCAGTTTTTCCCACCGTAAACATTATTAATACAAAATGACCAGCCAACGGAAAACGTTTGTCGACCTCGTTTTGTCACTGGCATCTCGATTTCCCCATCAGAGCTCGAATGTCTTAGACAAGCCGGGTTGGAGGGCGTAACTTGAATCGCTCCCAGAGGACCGAGAGGCCAGGGAACTTGAGACGGTCCAGGCCAACGCAACACTCCTCCCCACGAGTTGCAAGACAGAGAGAGCAAGAGCCTGTCCTCCGTTCGGCGGGGCGACGTTCAAAAGCGAACGCGGGCTTATCGACCAGGGAAGACGAGATACGATTCTGGTGCATGGGAACAAAAACCAGGATCCATCAACTCTTATCGGCGACAACGTCATGAAACTGCTGGAAAGATTGACGCGGGGATTAACACTTTGATATCGACTGATATCGACGTTACGCTTCTTTTAAATCCCTCGAAGAGAAAACTGCATTATGTTAGCTGATGGCATTTAAACCAGATATGCCCACATTGATACGAGTAGATGAAAAATCACATTGAAAAGGTTAAAGCAAAGAGAATATATTAATATTTACTAGGTTGTCCGGGTGACGCCGACCTTCCTCAGGGCGTAATGCAGGAAGGTCGCAAAACGGCGACCGAAACGTCGGCAACTTCGCCATTGACGCGGCGTCACCCGGACAGCCTAGTAAATACTGACTCCGGCCGCGGAAGCCTACGCTCTCAGAATATATTAACATGGCTGTCATTTTGGAATTTCGTCGACGTCCTCCTACTCCTCCTGTTCTTGCACAAGGAAAGTGACGCATTTTTGGAAGAGAAGAACCTTACTTTAGTAAAAATTCCACAAATAATGTGTCAGCGACAAGGAATATGCACGTAATTATAATTGACACAACCCAGTCACCTTATTGAGGAGATAATTACTTCCTAAATATGTTCCGCACTGCAAAAGCATCTAAGATGTGACCTTATAATGGAGTAACTAATATATTTTAATAATCACATTTGTTCAAAGAATTATTATATATAATAACAAAACCACCGACTTCGAAAGCGAAATAAATGGTGCGCTTACTGAGTTTCGCATGAAGGTAACTTGCTTTGTAGCCACAATAGCGTTGCCGGTTGAATGGTACCAACTGTCCTGGCATAACAATTTGCGAACTTCAATTTTCTTTTTCTTATTTCTGGCTTAAATGTGTCTCATGGAGGTCTGGGGGTGGGTAAACCCTATTAATTCGCAACATAATTGCGGAGTTATGGGTCGATGGTTTATTTTCAATGGTGGAAAACCGTCATCTTTCATTCGAGTGTTAATAATTTAATAATAAATATTATTAATTATTAATGCGTATTAATAATTTTAATAATAAATTGAACCCGTGCAAAGTCACCGCTTTACGAAATTCGTAATTTAAACAAATTACTATTACTTATTTTAGAACCTAAATTCGAACGGCCAGCCCTTAAACGTGCGTTACAACAGCATACACCCGGTACTGTGCAAGAGTAACTATAATTCTCCTACGTGGTTAAATCGCGTTGAAAACCAAAGAATCCTTTTCATTTTATAGTGAAAGATCATTTGATTTTTCCTTCAATTTAATTTTACATAGATTGCGGATTTGAGCTTGTGACACGTGCATTGGGCGCTATTTAGAGTATACCCGCTCAAATAAATAACAACAACCCTAATTTGAAGTATCCTGACACGGAGCACAAATTCTATGCTTGCCATAGGCGCCTGAACACCTAGTTTCGCCTCTTGGAGACTAGCAAACAGTAAAATACCGTCCCGTATCCTTAGCGTATCCTTACAGTAACATAGTAGTACGTATTCAGAGATGATGATAATAAATAGAGAGTACGCATGCACATCAATAGAGAGTACGCATGCAGGTCATAGCGTACAGCAGTCGACTGCAATCTCATTCTCCTACGCATGCGCATCGTATACGACTTTTGCGAAAGATCTTCAGGCACCTGTTTGCGTCATAATATTGGCGGGAATTTTCAGTTAGAAAGCTGTCACGTTACAAGTCATCGAAACAAATACATGAAGCACTTTTTTTTATAAAGTGCATCTTATTTCAATTACACCTTCATCGTGTTATTGTTGATCACCGTTGAATATTGCCACTTTTAAAATGTTTAACACATCTCGCTCTTCATGTAACATGGCAACCAACGTCTGGTCTGGCTTTTCAAACGACGTTTCGTGACTGGTGCTGCGCAGAAGGAGCAAACATCGGTGAACCGGAGGCGCCCACCCACCTCTACCCACCACGATTGTTATAACGCTTCGCCGTGCAACAACACCCTGGACTACGATTTTTTTTTTAATCTGCCTGTGGCGTAAATCAGCTGTTTCGGTGCCATCCAATCGGAAGGTTGAACATCACCAGTGACGTCACTGTAGTGACGTATAAGTTCCCCACTGGATAGCACCGCAACAGCTGATGACCCACCAGAGGCAGCTTTGAATAAATGGCAGTATAATGAATCCATATTATATTTACATTATTTGTATGAATCCCGGTCTTTTTTGTACTTAAGTAAATTTCATTTCGGTTATCAATCGCATTATCTTCATTATTTTTTTTAAGGTTTTGTATTAGTTTCATCGCCTATTCCCCGTCTGTCGCAGACCGTGCGGACGGAATTCGGAACCAAGATGGGCGTGGCAGTCTGCTCGGCCCTTCGGCGAGGCGAGGAGCGAACACAGCACTGACCTTTTCCCGAAGCGACCCCCCAACCCCCGCGCCCCATCCGCCGCCCTTGCCTTTCCGCGGCCTAATATTCGCATCGCAGCCGCCATTCGCCGCGCCTGCCCAATCTGCTGTCGTCCCCCCTCCGCCCGCCGCTCCCCTCCCTTCGCCATAGGTCAAACCGGGACCAGCTGTTCCCATTACCGCTCCAAAAAGATTATGCCCCGGCGGGGGCGGCCCGCGGTTTTTTTTCAATGTCAGCCACTCGAGCCACGGGAACAGACATGATGACCGAGGTCAATACCTACATTGTTTGGCTGAAGATTCCAAGTGAAGGCACACCTGAACGAGAGTTTAACAAAGCAAGCATCTGAGTGAGATGACAGTTTCATTTTTTGAAATCTATCTATTTTTTATTACTCTTTCTTTATATATCTATTGTATTTACATTATTTGTAAGAATTCCGGCTTTTTTTTCTTAAGTTAATTTCATTATGTTTATTAATTACATTATCTTCATTATTTTTTTAAGGTTTTGTATTCATTTCACATTTTATTTATATTTCTAGACTGGTGACTGTACAGCCGTGGAAAACAGCCACACTGAATAAATCAAAGTAGACAAATATGTCTTTAATTATTTCATTCTTTAATGTCAACAACACATCAGGGGCCTTCCCACAATTGACGAGCATCTACAACATACTTCGTGACGTACCCCAACCGCTGCCGCTCCGAAGGTCTTTTAGCATAACCGGTAAATTACGCAGCTAGAAATAATTGAACTTGTTGGTAGCATTTACAATCATCTCTGAGGACTTCTTTTCTGCCGACCTCTCCACCCCCCGACCAATGGTAGGACTGATCCCTTGATATTCTTTCGGAATAATTAATACCGGTTTAAACGTTAAAAAAAAAATCAGTCCCTCGTACCCGCAGCTGCCATTTTAAAACAACTCAACTTCTGCAAAGAGTTGTAACATAATCGTAAAACCTGACGAAATAACGTTACGTAGAGACTGCTACAACGCGTACAGCAACTATTGGAATTGAGGTTAAACGACGCGTGACCTGACCTGACCTAACCTATTAACAAGTGGAAAGGTTTAAAGCTTAGCAACACAATACGGTGAACGACAAAGCAGCCACAAACATGCGTCACGTCTTTCCTTCAATCGCCTTCCCCGCCGTGAGCAAATACTAAGTATCGATTAAGACGTATGAATCTTCCAGGAAAACGATGAGCTCCAACAGCCTGCTTTCAACCCCCCCCCCCTCTCACTTCCGCAGGCTTCAGTGAAGCACCACTGCCTTCCCAATGCAACAGTGCTAAAAATACGTCCAGCAGTTGCAACGAATTTGAAATTTTGGCACGTGCCCACAAGCAACTCGTCAACACACGCATGCGATATGCATTTGGAGCACATAAATGCATATTTCTTTCCTGGGATTTTATTTATTTACTTTTTGGTTTTGAAAGACCAGACGAAGCAGGTCGAATATACATGTTGGGAAACGGATCATTGAACTTTTCATCTGCGGGTAAACAAAGAAACTTCAGGGCGATAATGTATCATAACTAAACGTCCTAGAATTACACAATCGTTTTGACGTTCCGTGTTGCGGAAAGGATAAAATCAAGACCCGGGGCTCACCCTAGCAAGCTGCAGTCTAGCTATCCTACCAGGCGCGTAAACAGAAATGCACACAAGAAATTCTTTCGCGAGGCAACACTGCTATAATGATGGACAGCAACGAATTGTCTGCAAACGATTTGGATCGTGGTCTTTGACGAACCTTCCTAATCCGAATTTTCAGATACCGCGAACAAAATTCGGGGTGGAGGAAAAATAAACAAAAAGCTTATTTGTAATGTAAAAAAAGTATTATACAATTTCTGTAGATCGTGAGGTTTACTGAACATTAGCCAGCACGCGGTGGCCAGTGTAGGTGAAGTACGTTACGGTGACGAGGTAGCGAATAACGGAACTGACAAACAAGGATTATACTGCTGCTGGTGAGACGTTTCTTAGGTTAACTGAAAAACAGTGAGTAATTTGGACGTTCATTGAATCTCTGTTTAAATATTCCATTTACATGATAACACTTCATTATATACTACTCTTCGCTACGCATTTACGAGTTCACAACGAACTTCTGTTTTACGTAGATTGCGAAGGCCGAAGACTTATCTGCAGTGTGTCAAGCAAAATTTTTAACTCATTTTATGCCAAAATACTACTCGCAAAACACCTATTACCCCGACAATCACATTTTACAATCACAATCATCAATCATGGCCAATACCAACATTTATAGGATGTAGTCCGAAATGACCGGTTCCTTCGCGTACATACACTTTATCCAAACCGACTGGCTATTATGCGAATTGCCCAGATACCGCTTGGCCGTATTTCGCACTTGAGCCCCCGCGCTCCGTGGTCGGAGCATTGGATCACCGCCTGCGAGTGGAAGAGAGAGATTTTTAAATCCCTCGAAAAGAAAAACTGCTTATGTTAGCTGAATGGCATCTACCTAGATATGCCATATTGATATGAGTACAATAAAATTACATTGAAAGGGTTAATGTAACAAAGAATATATTAACATGGCCGTAATTTTGGATTTCGGTCGACGTCCTCTACTCGCTCTGTTTTGCCAGGAAAGGACGCATTTTTGGTAGAGAAGAACCTTACTTTAGTAAAAATTCCACAAATAATGTGTCAGCGACAAGGAATATTGCACAGTAATTATAATTGACACAACGGCCAGCTCCACCTACTTGGAGGAGAATAATTTCTTTCCTAAATATGTTCCGCCTGCAAAAGCATCTAAGATGTGACCTTATACAATGGAGTAACTAATATAATTTATAATCACATTTTGTTCAAGAATTCTTATTATCATAACAAAACCACCGATTCGAAAGCGAAATAAATGGTGCGCTACTGAGTTTTCGCATGAAGGTAACTTGCTTTGTAGCCACAATAGCGTTGGCCGGTTGAATGGTACCGCAACTGTCCTGGCATAACCAATTTGCGACCTTCAATTTTCTTTTCTATTTTTGGGCTTAAATGTGTCTCATGAGGTCTGGGGGTGGGTAAACCCTATTAATCTCGCGAACATAATTGCGGAGTTATGGTCGATGGTTTATTTTCAATGGTGGAACCGTCATCTTTCATTAGAGGTTAATAATTTTAATAATAAATATTATTAATTATTAATGCGTATAATAATTTTAATAATAATTGGAACGCCGTGCAATTCACCGCTTTAACGAAATTCGTAATTTAAACAAATTACTATTACTTATTTTAGAAACCTACATTCGAACGGCCAGCCTTAAACGTCGTTAGCAGCATAATACACCCGGTACACTGTGCAAGAGTAACCATAATACTCCTACGGTGGTTAAATCGATTGAAAACAAAGAATCCTTTTCATTTTATAGTGAATATTATTTGATTTTTTCCATCAATTTAATTTTACATAGATCGCGGATTGGAGCTTGTGACAGCGTGCAATGGGGCTATTTAAGAGTAAGCAACCGCTCAAATAAATAACAACCTAATTAGAAGTATGCCTGACACGGGGACACAAATTCTATGCATGCATGGGCGGCTGAACACCTAGCTCGCCTTTGGAGCTAGCAAACAGTAAAATACCGTCCCGTATCCTACGGTTATCATATATTCACGTATTCAGAGATGATGATAATAAATAGGGAGTTACGCATGCCACTTCATAGCATACAGCAGTCGCACTGCAATCTTCGGTTCTCAGGCTGCGCATGTGCATCCGTAATCCGACTTCTGTCAAAGATCTTTCAGGCACCTGTTTGCGTCCAATCATATTAGGCGGGGGAAATTCAGTTTAGAAAGCTATCATCGTTACAGTGCATCGACAAATCATGAAGCACTTTTTTTTATAAAGTGCATCCTTATTTCAATTAGCACCTTCATCGTGTTATTGTTGATCCGTGAATTGCCACTTTACAAAATGTTTAACACATCTCGCTCCTTCAAATGTAACATGGCAACCAACCGTCTGGTCTGGGCTTTTCAAACGACGTTTCGTGACTGGTGCTGCGAGAAGCGAGCAAACATGCGGTGAACCGGAGGCGCCCACCCACCTCTTACCACCACGATTGTTTTAACGCTTCGGCCGTGCAACAACACCCTGGACTACGATTTTTTTTTTTAATCTGCCTGTGGCGTAAATGCAGCTGTTTCGGTGCCATTCCAATCGGAAGGTTGAATCATACCAGTGAGTCACTGGTAGTGACCGTAATAAGTTCCCCACTGGATAGCACCGCAACAGCTGATGACCCACCAGAGGCAGCTTTGAATAAATGGCAGTATAAATGAATCCATATTAATACTTACATTATTTGTATGAATCCCGGTCTTTTTTGTACTTAGTAAATTTCATTTTCGGTTTCAATTGGCATTATCTTCATTATTTTTTTAAGGTTTTGAATAATTCCATCGCCTATTCCCCGTCCTGTCGCAGACGCGTGCGGACGGAATTCGACCAAGATGGGGCGTGGCAGTCTGCTGCGGCCCTTCGGCCGGGCGAGGGGAAACAGCACTGTTTCCCGAAGCGACCCCCACCCCCGGCCCATCCGCCGCCCTGCCTTGTCCGCGGCCTATTTCGCATCGCAGCCGCCATCGCCGCGCCTGCCAATTGTGTCGTCCCTCCGCCGCCGCTCCCCTCCCTTCGCCATAGGTCAACCGGGACCAGCTGTTCCCATACGGCTCCAAAAATATGCCCCGGCGGGCGCCGGTTTTTTTTTCAATGTCAGCCACTCGAGCGCACGGAACAGACCATGATGACCGAGGTCAATACCTACATTGTTTTGGCTTGAAGATTCCAAGTGAAGGCACACCTGAACGAGAGTTTAACAAAGCAAGCATCTGAGTGAGATACAGTTCATTTTTGAAATCTATCTAATTTTTTTATTACTCTTTCCTTATATATCTATTGTATTTACATTATTTGTAAGAATTCCGGCTTTTTTTTCTTAAGTTTAATTTCATTATGTTTATTAATACATTCATCTTCATTATTTTTTTAAGGTTTTGTATTCATTTCAAACATTTTATTTATATTTCTAGACTGGTGACTGTCAGCCGTGGAAAGCCAGCCACACTGAATAATCAAGAGACCAATATGTCTTTAATTCATTTTCGTTCTTTAATGTCAACAACACTCCCAGGGGCATTCCCACAATTGACGAACATCTACAACATACTTCGTGACGTAACCTAACCGCTTGCCGCCCCGAAGGTATTTAGCATAACCGGTAAATAAACGCAGCTAGAAATAATTGAACTTGTTGGTAGCATTTACACATCATCTCGAGGATTCTTTTCTGCGACCTCTCCCCCTCCCCCGACCAATGGTAGGACTGATCCACTCTGATTGATAAATTTCTTTCGGAATAATTAATACCGGTTTAAACGTAAAAAAAATCAGTCCCTCGTACGCGCAGCTGGCCATTTTAAAACAACTACTTCTGCAAAGCTGTTGTAACATAATGCGTAAAACCTGACGAAATAACGTTACGTGAGACTGCTACAACGCGTACAGCACTATTGGAATGCAGGTTAAACGACGCGTGACCTGACCTGACCTAACTAATTAACAAGTGGAAAGGTTTAAAGCTTAGCAACACAATACGGTGAACGACAAAGCAGCCACAAACATGCGTCACGTCTTTGCCTTCAATCGCCTTCCCCGCCGTGAAAATACTAAAGTATCGATTAAGAGTCTCGTCGATTAAGAACGTCGTCGTACGTCGATTAAGACGTCGATTAAGATCATCGGCAAACCGGCCAGGGGGGGCCGTTGACCGCGCGCGCGTGTGTCTCGCCTCGAGCCCCGGCGGCGGCGACGCGGCGGCAAAAGGTCGGGCGAAAGCGAGAGCGCGCTGACGTCACCGCTTGCGGTCCGGGTTGGGGCAGGGCCGGCGGAGCACGCGGCGGCCACGCCATGCCATGCATGCAGGCCTTGACGCAGCGGCGCGGGCATACAAGCAGAATGGAAAGGGAAAGAAAGGAGGAAATGCAGAACGAGGAGGAGGGAATAGAAGGGGGACGGGAGGGGAAAGAAAGAAAAGAAGGGGAAGAAGGGAGGGGAAAGAAAGAGAGAAGGGGAAGGGCAGCAGGGGAGGGAAGAAAGAAGAGAAGGGAAGGGAAGGGGAGGGAAGGGAGGGGAAAGAAAGAAGAGA
>BOPP01000114.1:3160123-3171654 GCA_017312745.1 Gryllus bimaculatus
TTTGAGCGTGTGTCTTGTTTAAGAGCACAGCCGGTCGGCAGCGGGAGGGGGCGGTAAGAGGGTTGGGGTGCGGGTGAAGGGTCGTAAAATGTGGGGGTGCTGGTGGATGCTTGAGAGACGCAGCCCTTTATTTTCTGCAGCCCTATATTTAGTGCAGTCCTTTATTTTCTGACTACACCACAATTAAAAACGTTCACGTAAAAACCTGATTATCAAACCTTTGAATATAGGAAACGGTGCCATTCATAATGTTTGCAAATATCAAGCGCCACGTTTCAAGAGTCATTTCGTACAGACTTTCCAAAGCCTAAAATTGTACACACATTCCAGGAAATATAGGAACATTTTCATATTTGCTCTTCCGTACAATAAAGCGGCGAAGATGCATTAATTAAGTTTACGCATTGACTGAAGATGTTACAGTGATTTGAAACGATTAATGTTGAATGAGTTACAATACATTCTCAACACTCGTCTCGGGATCTTTTCAAGTGAGGGCTTTTGTGAACAGCATATCAGTGAAATGATCAATTATTCATTGGTCTAACAATTCGTCTAATTTATGTGCATACTATTTTGATACACATCCGTTCTTCATAGAAATTCACACATCGCATAATGAGGCTTCACATATAAATTTCACGAACTTGTATTCAATTACAAGGTACTCTATTAAAATAATTATAATTTCTTTAATTAAAAGTCCCCATAAGAACGAAATAACACCTATACGACTATAACTCAATTACGGATTTGAAGCCAACATCTATCACAGCGCTGAATATTCGCCCTGCAACCAAAGTTAGCACAAGTTAAGATCCATCCATTACATATACACAAACGGAGTTTGTAGAGACAAGCTATAAACCACAACATTGCCCGAGCAAAAAAGTGAATTTTTTTTCGTACATTATCTGTAATGCACAGCATACTTAATTCGGCTTTTTAAACCGACGCAAGTTGAGGAGCCGCAGAGTACATCTACAGACACACGCACATTTCCTTCCATTTCCATATTTTCAAGACGAATATAATAGGTTTTCAAGTGCTCGACTTTCAGAGAAATCTTCACTTATTTCATTTACTACAAAAATTGTGGCTAAAGACCATACAATTTTCCTCATCCTTCAACCCCTCAAGAGCAAGGATATCGTCATAAAAAAATAATATAAAAAATTGGGGCCCGGGCAGGTTCGAACCCGGGATCTCGCTCACCACGAGCGGACGTCCTTCCCCTGGACTACCAGGCCCACCGGAGGTCACTGACCTCGCCAAGGGGTCACATTCCTGCAGCGATCGGATCACCCCGCGACTATAAACAAGTGCATTTTTTAAGGTGTGGGAAATACTAAAATAAGCACGTTTTTTGAAAATGGATGATGAGAATTCTTTATTTTTTGTAAAGAAAGATCCTACATACGTACATACGTTCTCCATGTTTCCATATAAACAATAACAATACGTATTCAACACAATGACTCACTAGCGTTAAGGAAAATATTAATTGCGAAAATAATATTTTGTTTGATTTTGTCGGTCATATATTTAAAAACAATGTTTTCCTGATTTCTATCTGACAACACTAACAAAGGCGGGATGTGAAAATAAAAATAAAAAATTGGGGCCCGGGCAGGTTCGAACCCGGGATCTCGCTCACCGCGAGCGGACGTCCTTCCACTGGACTACCAGGCCCACCGAAGGACACTAATCTTTCTTTAGGTCAAAAATCACTGCCGATCGAATCACATAGGCAGAGGGAAAATACAACACTTTTTTTCATTGGCAAGCTAATCTCAAAAAAATCTAATACATGGAGAAAGTTGCGCTACCAAAATTCACATTTGGGCATCATCAAATTAAACCCACAGAATCTTGATTTCTGAAGCAGGCACATCTTCAGAAAACTTCCACTCTCTATCTCTTGCAGATTATGTCGCTTCAAAACAAAGAACTATTAATCCAAGTTTCTTCACAGCTTTCGTTGGTTGCTCTAAACATCAGTTACTCCTTCCCCTTCTCTCATTATTTTTCTAGCACATGTGAAACATTCAATTTATGCTTAATATCTATAACCAATAACTATAACAATATATTTTCGCACAAGCATTTACATGGCATCATCCGCGATTATGAAATAATTTTTTCCATTTCACACTGCAAATCCTTACGAACACAAAACATTCACAATTTTGCAAATAAAATTATTCCGAGCACACACAATAAACACGAGTTTAATTTATTCTTTTGTTGTACTTAGTGACAAATAAACACGGATGAATAACTTTACTAAACAAATGGTATAGAAAATTATTTTTTTTATATTTCAGAAAAGTCGCGATTGAATTTAAAATTGTAGTAATGTTTCTTGTTTCTTATCAATCAACGACGGGTTTAAATAAAACATGAAAATTTTTAGAAAACCGTTGTATGTGCTTTCGTTCAGCAACATCTTTACTGCTGTAGAACACTAGATCTCAATGTTATCACTTACTACAATATTGTAACTTCTTTTTTATATTGCACCTTCACGGCAATCTTTTAAAAATGTAATTAGTTGAGACATCGGTACAGCACAACAGATAGCAATCTGATTTCTGTTATACCAACTGCAGAACACTACACAAGTGCAGATGTCCAGACCACCACCATCAAACCATGCGCGACACTTTGACAATACTTTCTAAATAATTCGGGTAGAAGGCTGAAGAACACAATTTATCTAATCGCTACTTATCCATTTGTTCTATTTTATTTTGCCGTTATAGCTAAAGTAAAAAAAACTGCGAAATAAACATTTTGAATAAACATAATGCTATTGCTACCCTAACGAGAATAACTTAATTTTCCGATTTAAGAGTTTAGCCACGGCGAACAACTGAATAAACGTTTCGGGGAATTTACCTGATTCCTGATCAATTATGGCTTTGCGTCGAATGATACGCTACCTTAAGTCAGTGTTTAGGTTTTTCTTGCAGTGTAAATATTACATTAACAGTCCAAAGAAAGGTAAAAAAATTCTAAAATAGAGAACTCGTTCGGATATTCCACCTTTCGAGTAGGAACTAAATCTCGAAACTTCTCCCCGTCGTCTAATATGTAAAACATCAGGTTTTTTAACATTTCTAGCTGTTACCTTCCAAGTACAAACATTTCAGTGATTGACCAATTCCATCGAATAGTGTTATCCCCGAACATAAAATAATTTCCTTCCTAGATTTTGCATTCCTAGATTATATTTTCGCAGAAAGCTTACGTATTGAATGGACACATGTCAGATTTGACCTTTGATTTACGCTTTCTTTCGCTTCAAACCCCCAGATGTTCTCATTTAATTTCCGCTGAATTCTCCACGAACGTTTCTGTCATAAATTATCGGCGCACATTTCCAGTTGACATATCGAAAACTATTCTTAAACGACTTCTTTCTTTTCTTTTCATTCAATACAGTGCATCTGATGTTTATCTTTCTCAATCACATAATGTCAATTTTGACTTCTGCGAAGTAAAATAAGTGGTACACAAGTCTCTTCACAATTTAAAAAAAATGTATTTAACGATAAAAACAGTGTGTGGCGTCCAAAGTGTATGGCGTTATTAGCAGCATATGTTCAGAAAAAAAAAACATTAATGATGCGAGGTGTCAGATAACTTTTTCTCGAGAGACCAAGCTTTGACGGCAAACGATAGAATGGAGAAGTGAACAGACCAAGAATATCGATTCTGTAAATATTCGATTCACAACTATCAAAAATTTCGCATCTAAATTACAATCCAAGATCACCCCTTTCCAAAGACACAAGCTGCCCTGAATGCACAGTACAAAAGCAAAATATAACACTAAACTCACCAACACGGAAACCACAAATTCGGATTAAAGGTGCAGAATCAGCAACTCACCTGGAAAAAGAAAAAAAAATTAATTCCAGTATTATAAACACGTTACTTTCTCATTTCTTCAGACAGACACGCCTAATATTTATGAGTTCCTAAGAGAGAGGCTACTCATTATAGACAACGACTGAAACAAATTGTCACTACTCTTGCAGGTCCCGTGCAGAACAAAAAACAATATCAAACATGTTCTATAGCCCCTATAATTTGATTTCACGAATATACGTAAAATCAAGAATAAATATTTCTGCATTCATTTCGAAGTTTACGTCACACCACATCGCGGATGTTCGACGTATTTAAAATGCACTGGCTACATGTGCTTTCTTCAAATACTGTTATCACTCTCAACTTGGGGATCGGAAAACAATTTGTTCAAACATTGACTCATATTATTTGCCATTCTTACAAATCACACAAACATGTGTACGAGTATTAGTAGAGATTCCGCAAGCTGGGTTGTTTAGGGTAAACCTTTGGTTCGCTGACCTCGTCAATGGTGCGTCCCCGTTTGCCTGTTTGTTTTGTTTGTGTGGTGTTCGTGTCCAGGACTTCATTGACAATCGAGCATCAGTCCTTCGAAGTACAGGGTGGCGCCAAGAGAAAACTTACTTATTTGAAAAAATTCCCGCGGCGGTGAGTATATTATATACCGTTAGAATAAAGAAGCTCTCCGACTGCGAAGGGCCCGCTGCTCTCTAGTCCACAGCCATGATGGCAACTGACTGGAAGGAGAAAAAAAAACTTGGAACTTCCCCCTCCAGATACGCCCCCTCTCGCCCCTCTAACAGCCCAACTCACCGCGCGGGATTTTTTTCAAATAAGTAAGTTTCTCTGGCGCACCCTGTAGTTTCTCAAAGAATCCAACGCACACTGCTAACGACGAAGACGCCAAATATCTACAGACTTACAGTGAGGGAATCTTCTTCTCTGACGTCTCAATGTGTCAATGATTTCACATATTTGAATGGGTATTCCTTGCAGCACGCTGGCCCACTTGAGACGGCATTGCATCTCGGCATATGTTACGAGAAGGGGAAGGAGGAAACAATGAAGGTACGTTCGATTCAAGAGTAAAGCAAATAGATGTTCTTGCACTATTTGAACACATGTGGATCATGACAATCATCACAACTATGAATGTAATTAAGTAAAACATAAATTTTAGTTCTGGGTATTTTAAGGGAAGACCATGGCTCCAGTTTCCATACTTCCACATAGGAACAATCCACTAAATCAGGTTCATTAAATTAAGACCATTCAACACAGTTTATTTCCAAAATAACAAGCATTTCTCACTCTTTCTATATGACTAACACAATACAAGAGTAAGACAAAATAAACACAGTTAAAATGAGTATTTGCGCAAAGAGCGATCTTCAAAGCAATGATACCTGGCGATCTCTTCCCAGAACACACGAGGAAAATCGAATGGAATGCAATCAAGCTATGCCTTTTGAAGCTGGCAGGTAAAAGGTCTAGATAAAGTTGACTGCGGGATGCAGTCGGGATACGCCCCACTTCGGAAATTTGGCTACTACTGTCATGGTGGCCATTAATTTCCCATTAATAACTTTCTCTGTTTTCAAAAGCATTATTTTTTGTTGTCTTCCCCCTTGATGCAATTACTAATTATACACTATAAGAACATATTAAAGCTACCCAGATACAAATTGGTCAGCTCTCCGATTTCGACGCAACAGTACAAATTAACAATTTTACACCAAATACAATTTTTTTTTAAAAAAAGGTACAAATTGGCGCAAATTAGTCTTTAACGAATAATATAAAGTTTTATAACCATCCCAAAATTTCGCTGATTTCTAACGATTCTCCTACGAATTCCCTGATTTTTCCACAGCAAAGAAATTCCCTGATTTTCTCCAGAAAGTGGCCGCCCTGATTGATTTTCCAGACACCCGGGACGGGAAGTGTAGAAAATCGTGGGAGCGGAGCGGAGCGCGGCAGGGCGGGGCGCGGAGCCGCTCTCCTCAGCGCCCCGAAGGGTCCGGCGGAGGCGTCCGGTCGAGGTGCTGGCAACACCGCAGGGGGGGGGAGCAGAGCGTTCGGCTCCAGCGCATCCCTCCACCCCCACCCCACCCGCGCAGTGACGACGCGAAATCCCGCTGACGACCACTGCGCCCCGCCGCCGAGCAGGGCCGACCTGCTTGGTCCGCACGCCCCGGTCTATGAGGGGGCTTCTTTTTTTTCCCTTTTGGTTTTTCATCTTGCTTTTCTTTGTTTTTTTCTGTTTTATTTATTTGTTTTTAGTTGTTTCTAGTTGGGCTTACAAGTACAAACCCCAGTTCGACCACTAAGGAAGGTATCGCGTGGAAGAGCAAACGTAACGTGAAAGACGACGGCGTCACCGGCCGAATAGCGAAGGCTACTGCGGTAGCAACCTGGGCCAAACGTGAGAGAGTAGCCGTTGATACCCCAGTAGTTTACGATGTAGACTCTGGCGGGTGTTTTTTATGAATAATAGTTTAATGTGTGCTCTGCGAGTGCACTGTAAACAAATTTTAAACATATTGCAGTTGCACTGCTCGTTCCTTCCTGGGCACAGAAAGTTACCTGAAAATATATCAATTAAAACACTTCTTTAAAATGTTTGTTTTATTACAAAACTAGTTTTAATTATTACCAACCTGATGACTGAACCCTTGAAGAGTACAGTAATTCTCAGCGTTTTACCAATGCACTCCTAAATGCATTAAAAAAGCAACAAAACCTCGTGCTTCTCAATTTTTTTTTAAAAATATCCAACAGGGATTCGACAAACAATTGTACCAATCGATTAGTCTTGTCGAGAGTAATGAGGTATTGATATACAAGCAGCAGGTTCCTTAGGCACCAAAAACGCGTTTTTGTAACTTAAAAAAACAAACGGTTTTTAGGGATTTTTTGATGGAGGCACAAATATTGATCAGATCCCCCTCAGAAGATCGAGTCGCGTTGATGTCACCTCATTTGTCCAGTAGAATGGAAGTGACTGACTGACGGGCGTTACCCGATTACATTTTAAGGATGGCTGTTATTTGTTTCTCTTGTATCAAACATGGAAACATTATTAATAAATGGAGGCCGTGAGGAGAACGAGTAACAACGGGGAACGGTTGGCAACAGCCCTAATCGATGGCGTTCCGTCTCCTCCAGCACGGAGCCAATCCCACTAACTCCGTGGCCGCCACCGTCTCCCGAGGCGATACCGTGCGCCTCTCGGCCGAGCGGAGCGGGGCAGGCGGACACGAAGAAGAAGCGGCAGAGCCTTATCTCGGCCACGGCCCCCTTATCTCTCCGCTCGGCGCGGCGCTGGGCGTGGCGCCCGGGCGAAGTGGGCGGGGTGCGCCGGCCGCCCGCGCACAGGCGCGCGGCTCCAGGAAGAAAATGTAACAGCCTCGAATCTTGAACGACATTCGAGACTCTTCGATATTTCACGATCGTAATATTTATTTTATTATTATTATTATTATTATTATTATTATTATTATTATTATTATTATTCTTTTAATTTCCAGCAACAATATTCTAATCTTACTTACAAATACTTCTAATCAACTTTACATTTCAAAAAAACATTTAGATTTCAAAATCAGCCTACGTAACGATGTACAAAACATAGCAATTCCTCCTTAGCACACACTCGCTTCAAACGAAATTCGTGATGACATGAACAAATAAGGTTAGTTTCTATACCTAAATGTATGGGACATTGATTCGATAAACACGAAGACCTCGTAAGAACTTCGAACAATTTTTTAGGGAACAGCACAGTATTTAGTTATTTCTACTGGAACAGAATAGTCATTTATGATACAAGTGGTAAAAGCGGCACATTAGTTTCCACGTAGGAAAGAGTTGCGACGTGTGACCGATAAGCGGAGTGGCTCATACGAGGAAAATAAAAAATCACTTTTACCGCGTGTGTTATACACTCTTTTTAGGCAGCTTTGTCGATGTTCATTTCATTTTAAGAATCCACATTTTTTATTTAAGTACTCTGTTACATTGATGTGCGTGGCAGCTCGTGCTGTTACACTACAGTATTTTGTTTTGTTTATTGGTTTCATATTTTATCTGATCATTTCAGCATCGTTTCACTTTTAACATTAGAGCTAAAAATGTAACTTTTAGCACATCGCATATGCCCAAAACAAACCGTTTTTACTAGTAGCTCATTACAAATAATTGTTAAAAAAATTAATACAATTTTTTAACGTAAGGCCGTCCCTAAACTACGTGAGGCGATTTTGGCGATTTTTCGACTCCCCCTACCCAATTGGTGAGATGATGTGAGATTTGGCTCGACCCCCCTCCCTCTTCTAATCTCGCATGCATTTTTTCAAAATGCATATTTTTAATGTAAATACGTTAATTTGCGATAGACTGCACTGAGATTTATTTAAAAACATAATTTGCTTAACTATATTTACGACAAGATATGACTAGTATTTAAAAAATAGTGTGAATTACAATTAATATTATGCACTACTAAAAATAGTGCAATACTTCATTATCTGTATTTTTTCTTGAAAATCTCTGTAAAAATACAGGTAATGCATTTTATCTCCTTAATAATAAAAAACTTTGGTGATCTTCGAACGATTCTTTTTCTCAGATACTATGCTACTTCTTGTAGCATTCACATAACTGACAAAAAAAATATTGTGCAAGATGTAGCCATACTTTAGTACAGAAACTTTTTGCGTAACTTGTCTCGATTTTCTCGCAATTTAGCTGTTTTGGGCGAGAAAAAAATTCGTGATATTTGCCGACCCCCCTCTCCCCACGTATATTAGGTGAGATTCGACTTGACCCCCCCTTTCCCCCTTAAAGGCCTCGTGTAATTTAAGGATGGCCCCTAATATGAAAACATGTTAACGATAGTGATATCTAGCTAATGTTGTAGTTGATTTTCCTATTAATTCCCAATACGTATGTAAAAGATCTGAATAATTCCCGGAGTCCCCACACGTTGGCAATGGTCACGGTTCCTTGAGGTACGAGTATTAATCGGGGCCTGGTGTTAGCATGCGCTGGCTGGCACGGAATGTCCACAAACGGACGCGCGGAGAGGCCTGAAAGTATCCGCTTCCATGGCGATCGCTACCTGCAGGCCCGAACCGCTCCGAAGCTCGCACCGCCTTCCCCACACTGCCGCAGCCAGACAGTTTTGGGTCCGGGGCATCGTAGACCCCGCCCCGAAAAGAAATTTAAAATGTGAAAGTTGTGTCATTAAGCTATGAGTTGTTTTATTTCAACAAATAACAAAAATGACAACGTTTAAGCTAGAAAAAAGTTTTTGGAACTATATTTTAAATAATAGTTTTAAGGAAAAGTATTCAGTGATCAAATAATACTATTATAATGGTGTGCTTAAAATTGCAGTGTTTTAGTGTTTAATAAAGTAACGTGTTTGTGGTGAAATAATAAATATGAATTTCAGTAGAACCCATTTTAATGTTAGCGTCATTTGATTTCATAGATTCCTACCTTATAAGTAATGACTATAATTAAGAATTTAAAGTAAAAAAAAATTGGAAATTTTATGTAATTACGGAAATATCTTTATTGCGTCTAATAAAATTATAACGATTTTATCGGGTTCTAATTTCTTTTTCAATCTTTCGCTATTTTTTCACCATCGTCGGGGCCTTGACTTGCGGGGTCCCAGGCGATCGCCCCGTCTGCCCTTGCCTAGCGCCGGCACTGCCTCCCTAGCCCACCCAGCCTCACGGCTGCCCACCCGCACGGTGCGAGGCGCGGGCTGCTTCTACCCCACTCTTCACACACAGACTTGTGTGACGTTCATGAATACTCCACAGCGACCCCAGAACAGAGCTTTCATATAACAAATATATTTATTAACGAAAAGAAAACAAAAACAAATATATACACTTAATAATCTATTACACGCCTAGGTCTTGATAGACCTACTATCCCTGATCGCGGGAGCGGATCTCAAACCCGACTTTTGAAAATGGTTTTGATGTGGCATTCCGCCTATTCCTACTTTTGTAAGCGTCGGCACAAAACGCAGCTTCCGTGACCGGATGTCAACGCTGGGACACAAAGTCCGTTCTGGCGCACCAACGGCTGGTTTGCTCGATCGCAGGAAGCGATCTTTTATCCGATTGAAGAATCGGCGTGAATGCGTGGCACTTCACAGTCTTCACTCGGAGGATCGCACCAGCATCCGCTCCTCCGTGACCGGCAAGTCACCCCAGGACCTAAAGTCCGCAGGCTTCGTCAACTAGTGACTCGAGTCTCGCGAGCCTGGCTTCGCATATGCACGTCTTGGCGCCAAGTTTTTGTTGCACCACGCAGAGGTTCTCCGGCTGTCTCCAGAACCCACCACTGGCTCTGTACACTAAAGCTGGCTTACCTTGCAAGAAAATGGCGAGCAATATTATTTTCGCAAGAAAAGTTGGCCAATGTAATCATTACGGCAATAAATATTTCTGATGTTGCAATATTTTCTTTGGCTAGATTTCCGGTCGTAATGTAAACCCGTGTGTTTCACCTCGGAAAGATATTGCCGTTGTTTGCTGGATAGAATTGGATTGAAGTATGAGCAAAATATTGCTGGAAGAAGCCAATGACCCCGCGGTCACTTGCGCAAGGGAATACGTACGGGAGTACGTATTACGTAAAATTTCATTTAAATATACAATTGAGCCGTGTGAAAAAAGGTTTACGACAATAAAAGTAGTAATAAATTATTTCACTCTATGGTTGGATTTCAAATGTTCAAATTTTTATTAGCCATATGATGCCCTGATTATTGATTTTTTACGCTTAAAAATTAAGATATAAATCTAATTTAAATAAAATTTTAAGATTACCTGCTATAGTAATCAGTTGTAGGAAATAATGATATTTAAAACTTTTTACGAATTAGTAAGTGCACATTTTAATCAAAAGAAAATTACTTTGCGCTCACGGGATGGAAGTCCACGAAATCATTTTGTTTTATGAAAAGTATTTAACACCTTCTCCTAATTCGCAAAAGCCCACTTTTCCTTCCTTCTTAAATTCAGTACACGTCCTAACAAATCGTTGGCGTTATTTCATCTCCACATTTAGCACTAAGTGCGATTTAGGGCACAATAGGTATCTTCCTGCCTTCCAACTAGTTATGTCGGAAAGTTAGTGAGGTATAACTCACTTAATTTCATGTGCCAATTTTCCTCGCGCCGTCACGAAACAGGCACAAATAGTCCTAATGTAAACGATCGGCATATTTGCCGGAAAGATTTTGCTCAGATCTTTCTCGCAATATATTGCCCCTTCTTGGCTCTTGCTCATGGTAACAGATGACCGCCAAGAAGCAGAAACAAAGTTGAGCGAAAGATATTGCGGAAACGTATTCTAATGTAAGGCCAGATTATACAGGCGAGGCCACGTTGACCTACTACGTCACGCCCCCTGCTTGTTATAACAGGATTACTCCCAAAAGCCTTGTGTCTCCCGTTTCCGCGTTCTTCCGCTTTAGCGCGAAAAACCCCTTCTTCCTGTGGCGAGGCCTAATCTCTACCAAGCGTCCCCAATAGATGCCATGAGGCAGGTGGCTAATAGTTTACACTTCATTCGAAAGACGTACGGTGACGCAGGGCTATTCGTGAGTAGTCTTGTTGCGT
>BOPP01000114.1:3182211-3248285 GCA_017312745.1 Gryllus bimaculatus
GTATCGCCCTAGCGATTTCAGACAAGACTCTTTGGATTTCAGTATTCGTCAGTTCGTTGCACGGTTCTCGGCGTGGAGGGAGAATAGTGCGGGTGAAAAACGGAATGACTCCCACAACGGTTCTCCAACACGTCGCATACAGACCTCTCAGAAACCCATACCTCGAAGGCACTTCGGCATGTACGATTCTTTAAAGATCCTTGTGTGTGTGGGTGTGTGTGTCTCTGCGCTCGCGTGTATGAGGTTTTTTTTCCCTCCTACGAGACAACGTTAAGGAACTGGAAACCTTATCACAAAATCCATCCAAAAGCGTAGGGAGGTGAAGCAAAATGGCCTGGCGTTGAGACGTTGCCTCAAAGACACGCGTTGGAAAGAACGGTGAGAGAGAGGGAACCGAAGTGAGAAAATGAAAGAGTTCGAAAAGGGAGAAAAGGGGCAGCAAGTCGAAGAGATAAAAGCGTGCAATCAAGCGGATTTCAATTTTTTTTTTTTTACTTATTAGCATTAAATAAAACTTTAGACGTTTTTCTTGAAATGTTATTTAAATCAAAGACGGGCTTATTGTAAGTGTATTGTGTTTAAAAGTTTCAAAGCTGTCCGAGTTGAATTATGAACGGTCTACTAAAACCAGAACTATGTCAATGTGGGATAGCCCCTGGTTCGACACCAGGGATGTTCAATAACATGAGAAAAAGTTACAGTTCTTGATTGCCCGAGAGGCGCCACGTCCTAAGAATAGTCATACTGGAACCTTCCTCAGAGCAAAATGCAATCTGACCGCGGTTCCAAGGCGAAAACGCTGGCATTGTGCAGGAGTGCGGTGTCTTCCTCATAACTAAGTATGTATTGACTCCGGCAGCGAAAGCCTACGCTTTCAAAATGAAATTAAGAAAAAGTGGTCAAACGGAGGTCCAAAATGCAGACGAAAGGGGACAACACGGAGAAAACATACCGCGAACTCTGCTAACTTCACCTTGAGTGAACAAGATGCAAGACCCAGAATCGAAACGTACTATAATAGAGGCCATTTATTTAGGCGGGTCGCTTCACATCTCTGCAGCCTCCACTTCGTGATGAGGACAGCATTCCACTCGCCACACGCGAAAGTCTGTCGATTATTACTAGTGCACAAAAGAGGGAGACGCGAGTGAGCAGTGGGGACACCTAGAAAATAAACCTGAGCCGCCCAAATGTGTTGTTCTAAGTGCAGCAACACTGACTGCCAAGCTACGAGTCAACCCGGAACTATTTATCCACACACAGCAACCCCAGTAACTAAATTATACTAATATTAACTAAAAATATTAAAAAAATAGAAGTTTTAGCATCAACTACAATAATCTTGAAATTAAATGATTGACTATTTAGTGTTTCTGGGAGCCTCATCCGCTACGGTCGTTATTCCCGAAAGTGGAGTACATGTTTTTATCACATGAGGTGGCGGTGTTGATCTTCCCCAGAGGGGAAGTGAGATCCGGCACCCACCTACAGGTTTCCCCCACCCCACACCCACCTCCTTGCAGGTTCCCCTCCACCAGGAATCTTCCAGCAGTGACAATCTCTATGCTCCCTGCATGTGTGGCAGTGTAGTGCATGTACGTGTGTGTGTATGTGTGTTAATTAAATGATGACAGGAGAAACAGGAAGGAAAGATCGCGCGGTCCGTGGCTACGGCATGCGCCTGGTGTTGATCGAAGCAACTACGGAAAAAACAATTGATCAGAATAGCCGTTCGCTAAAATCCCACCAGGCAGCAACTGGATTCAACGAAGCTATTTATCGACTTGTCGAAAATGATGCCACTGTTGGAACTCGCACCCCAGGCCCTCCCGGTCAGAGGCACTGTAGTGACATCAGTAGATGTCCTAATCCACCTCGGCTGATATGGAATGAGTTCAATTAACTCTTCTTCAATACAATTTTTTTAAAAATAAAATGAGTTATACGTGTGATAAATTGAAACGTAAACTCCACAAACCACTCAAAAACAACAATCGTCTAATCTTTTTCAATAGATCTTTCGTTCGACATTTCTCAAGACTTCCATTTAATCGTAAGTGTCGCCAGAACAACAATTGCACCCAATTACAGGAACAATTTTACAATACGTCCCATTTAGAACGTTGACTCCTTGGGCGAGGAAATATGTCAACACACTGTCAAAACAGACGAGCGATGACGCAACGGGTAAGCCTCGCTGGCGTGGCAGAGCACACGTCTGCCTAGATGGCGAACAACTGGTGGTGGTCTATACAAAAACATGGACGATATTTACATTTTTATCTACTAATAAAATAAACGCCAGAATTCATAAACTTATCTCAAACAAGAACAAAAATCACACGTGTGCATTACGTGAATAAACTTCGGGTTTTTGTAATAATTACACTGATTAATGTTACCATTAAAAATTAAATAATAATTTGTAATTACATATGTATTTACGAATTCTAATAATTAGGAATAGAGGCTCATTCCGCAAGAAGGGCTCATAATCCTTTATGCTAGCGTAGGCATAAGTGCCCTTCTTCAGGACTGTGCCTCAATTTTTGTTCGATTTTTATTGATTTAACTAAAATCCATGACATGAGTACCCCGCATTTGCATCCTTTTTATTAATATTATTATTATTCTTCAAACTTAACCTTCATTTATTGTCTTCATACTTTTTGATTACATGATTTTCTTAAAAACAAGAATAAAAAGGGTATTGTAGGCTTCATAACGGACATTGACAAAAGAGGAGCAATGTAATTTGGGACACCAATGGCCACAGGTACACGAAGCCAAAAGTAGTAAAAACCTCGTGGAAGACTTAAAACCTAAGGCGGAGTTAAAATGGAGGTGGGAGGTGCAGAACCCTTCCCTAGTGATATGCGAGCTCAAATTTCAATTGAGCACACAATAACAGCCATGTGGAAATTATTTGTTCAACAACCAAATACTGATGACAAATTTCCAATATTATAGGCTTGAGATAATCCTCGCAAAGTAATAAACAGATTTGATAAATGTCAGTTCTTCTGCAAGTATAAATAGCACTATGATCATACTTTAAGAAATGTGATAAGCATAAAAGTATCTACTTGTGCAAGTATCCCTCAAAATATTTAAGAGCTATATTTATCTTGTAATTGTTTTTAGTAATAAAAGGTATACTCAACTCTTTGAATACTCATAAAAAACTGTTACTTTATTATTTACATTCCTTTGAATACAGGCGAATTTCAATTCTGTTCGTATTTCGAAGCGCAACATGTTCTACTCCGGATTTATCTTCTTTTATTTTTTGGCCGGTCTCTCGATCTTTAAAACGATGTATGGTTTTAGTTTAAAACTGCGGGGTTTTCTTTATTTTTCCCCTTACAGGTTTCCTTTTTTTTATAATACAGTGGACTTGGATAAAAGAGGCATGAATTCACGATATTTTTCAACTAAAGAAACTATTAGTGGGAAAATTTTCAATGCCGATTTTTCTCAGTATTTGCCAACAAGGGACTTGACATTCATGGATTCGCCGAAAGATAGCATTTTCCGAATTTTGTAAGAACTGAAAATTGTTGTTGATTAGTAGGCAAAAACTGGACAACAGTAACTTCCATGGTACCCAATGTTGCCAGATTAGGGCTTTCCCCGTAATATACGTTGTTTTTGGCTTTTACTGGCAGTTTTCGGAGGAAAATTGATTTTGGTTTTCGTTGAGTTTAAAGGACTCTTTTTTTTAAATATCTACACTTAAGTATCACAAAATCCAAAAATTTGATTGCAAGAATATTTATAAAATAGGACTAAGAATAGTAAAAACACTAATCGGCGTGTAAGAACATTTGAATGAATTTCCTCGTTTAAAATTGGGCGGTTATTTGTCACAACCAAGATTGGTAGAAGACAGCAACACAATTGAAGAAAAGGAAAGAATGACAGCAATAAAGTAATGGAAACAACGATTTCGGTTGACGGAACGTTTTTATGAAGAGGTACCAGCATCTCTTTTTCAATCATTCATTACAATGAGTGAGACAACGATAACTCTTACTTTCCGTAACCCGTACACAGAGTGAAACACTCCTTAAATAACATGAAGGTGGTCTCTTGGTCTTGATAACAAGAACAATTCAAGTCAACAAAATCCATGCAATGTCTGAATATATGTTCACGTATTATATTCATAGTTATACTTATTTTTATACATTACAAATATAGGTGTTTAATGTAAATATAATTAACAATTAATATTTTTCGTATTTCTGTAATTTCCATACCTCTTGATATTTTAAATACGATTTTTTTTAATTACGGGTTTTTGTTTTTGACTTTCTGGTAGTTTTTGCTGCGCTATTTAATGGCAAATGTTTAAGATTACCTGGCAACACCGTTTGAACCTAGTCAAAATGTTGAACCAAAAGTTAAATAACATGTTGATGAGTGAACAAAGAAGGTACTATGGGAATGTGATACCTGTAATTCACATGAACTCTGTATAGGATTGTGCCAAAATCAACTCTTCCTTGATGTTTACATGCAGTGGAATAAAATGCAATACATAACACGCTGTTTATAAATAAGTTTTTTTGCAAAAGGATTGAATTTACACATTCACATTTGTAATTTCAAAAATATGACAATTTACCTTATTAATTTCAAAATGTGTACAGATATTCACAATGGCAATGAAAATTTAAAATTTTGGGTAAAAGCAGATAATTAACTCAAAAACAGGATCAAATGACACACACACAACTTTTACGCAACCTATGTCAATTTTTGACCCCCTCAAAGTCGAGAATTGAAACTGTGCTGGCAGTTTTCGACCTTTGGATATTACAGTTTTGCACAACACAGGAAACTTCGAGTACGGCAGATGGTATTTTTGTTTTTCTGTAACGAAGTCATTTCTAACGTCTTATTCAAGCTATCTAAGAGCTGAGGCAAGATTTCATCAGTACATACAAGTGGCAACTCGAAACTCATTTTTTATTTTATTTTGCCAAGAAATGTGATTGGAAAACAGTGCATTTTTACTATTAAGGGTCTCATGGAGATAATTCACAAGACAGACCGTAAAATAATTTTATCTTTTATCGTTTATTAAATCGCCTACCTAAGGTATGGTTAAAAAAGCTAATCTGCAAAATGTTTTTTAATGCCACTCATCTTGTGAACTGACAATTAGCCATTAAGCTCCCAGTAAGTGCATTATTTTCTTCAAAACTACAATTTTAGAACTGCTACACTTTTTAAAAATTTCTACACGTACCAACTTATTACAACTGCAACTGAATCGTCACGCGCGACGCCGGTCGAGAAACTTAAACCGTTGCGGAAAAACCTTCACTTTTCCTTTTTACTCGCAGTGGAACCCCGAACAAATACTTTCACGCCCCAACCTGGGTCTCTCACAAAAGACCCTCCTAAAGCGAAATATTGCTACCTGGAAAGCACTTCGTGATTTCTTCGAATAACTAGACCCACGAAACTAGGGCTGTCCATAATTTATTCCCTGCTTTTTATAGTACAGTACATGTTGAAAACCATATTTCCAATTCCTTCATCAAACCTAATTCAAAATATTGCCTGCTCAATAGGCTAGGAACTAATCTTACATTAAAGGAAATTTGCAAATCTCTGATTTTTTTTTCTGACAACATTCACCTACGTTTGCTCGACAGATTTATACTTCATACGATAATTTCTCGGGAATAAACACGTGCTCCACAAGCGGTAACATCGTGTCAACATACATGGAAATCTTATCGAACTATGACATAATAAATCGATATGGCATTACGCCAAATCTCGGAGGCTGTAACTAGTGATATGCCAATTACTGTTAACTTTATTTCTGCAGCTCGTATCTTAACAATGAGGTATACTTAAAACTTAACTCGCTATGTAGAAATTAAGACCAGTAATACTGTTTTGGGCCTAACTGGAATTTCTTTGCATTTAAGATCTTTCGAACGTCAAATGGCATTGTTCAGACAAACGAACACTTACGGACCTTCTATTTTTTAAAACATTAATTTCATTAGAAACAAATTTTAAATAAGGATGAATTATTTGTTTTGTTACATGTATTCACGTACCCTATTTAGAACACTTCAGTTTTACGAAAACCCGAGCTGCTCCGGTTCGCCGCTGCAATTCTTGGCACTTTTCCAAATATTATTTTTAAAACTTTAGGTGGCCGCTGACAAGTAGTTTCGAAAAAATGCAAAAATAATATTGAGCTACCTCAACACCAAAATCAGCGCTGAATAAGTGATCAAACACCATAATGCTCCGAATACAGATTGTTTTTTTTCTCTTTTGCCTATCAAATGCTAGGGCGTGACCATCAGTATTTGGTTCACAATTGGTCAACCCGATGCTGTTTCCGTCATGCCATCGGCTGTGCACCTGACAACGAACGATTACACTGAAGAAAAACTAAGATAAGATACCAGCAGGTGCCCCACCCGTCGCGAACCACAGCCCAGAACCTGCTGGTGCTGCACGTACCGCTTCTTCGCATCAGCGTCCGAAATTGGGCCAAGGCGACGGCAGTAGTCGCAGCACTGCCCTTCACTCGCTAGAGCATTACTTTTTAAAATCAGCACGACGACGTAACATTCACAGCCGTCCAATTTCCCCTGTGTATATCGTTACATACAAATTCCAAGCGTTTTAAAAATGGCACGGGTTTTTGAAACAACTTGTCAAAAAATATCAAACTTGCGCACTCAAGAATCTCTTTTCTAAAAATCCTGGTTCGGAAAGAGGTAGAATGCAAACCAACTGGAATATTTAAGATCTCGTATTTATAAAACACTGAACGCCGGCCAAATTTATACGAGCTGCGATGCATCATTCAAAAACCGTATCCAAAAATAGACTGTTTATAACTTCGAAGGTTGCATGTTCTCACTAATAATAATGAACAAGCACTAATAAAGGCTAAATATGATCTCAGAGTAGAAAATACTGCCACAGGAGATGCACGTAGGAGTAGTAAGAGGTTACGCCTATCAAAACGTTTGCCGGCCATACTAGTAGTACGGGGTCAGAAAATACAACTTACACACACACTCTCAGAGAAAAATAGACTTAAAGATAATAGTTTACGTAACTTACCTTACTAACTAATCTTCAATGTGGCCGATGAGACACAGGAAAAAGCACTATACACTACAAATACTGACAAATTTTGACACCACCTCGACCGCAAACCTCTCTCGTCCACTGCGACCGACGCACACCCAGCGCAGCGTTTGCTTCTTTCAGCATCCGCCGATAAAAGTAGTTCTAAAGTTCAAATTGAAACTCATTCACAACTGTAGGACTTGATAGAAATGTGATTACACCTCCTTATTCGCAATAATACGTCTTAACATTCAGTTGCCTAAATAATCGTAACGACTTCCCATACAAATAGTATTACGGCGCATGAATCCTATCCACTTAAATGATGTCATCGGTCCCTTTGGCATGTGATGAATGAGCAGAGTGTACGTCGGGTGGGCGTGGTAGAATAAAGTCATTATATTTAAAACCAGTACTGCTAATTACCCATGACACGCTCTAAATGAAGACAATGCTCAATCTACTTCCCATTATAACGTAGCTACCATCACCGCAAGTTGTAATGATGCCTAGAAAAAGGGCAAATACCCCCCCGCCTCAGCGACATGTATGTCAAGGATTGCTGTTGACTTGTAATAGTTTTATTAGGCAATGGCTCCTGGCTACGGATGATGAATACTAATTATATTACAGTAGTTTCGTCGTACGGAAGTACCATTGGATGATATTCGTAAGTCATTCAGAAACAATTCTCACATTTTTGCTGAAATTTACAGAATAACTGAATTCCAACATTTGAAAATACTAACAAAATTGAGGTAATCATTCTAAAATTAGGTAATAACTGATCTTCAAAAGGATGTGTATTCTTTTACACCTTTCAATATTTATATCACTACACAGAAACATCTATTTTCAACATCATCCTGAAAGAAAAATACTCTGATAGGCAATTGTGGAATTGGGTATATTTCATTGCTGATTACTAACAACCGAATTCTTTCTGATCATCCAGGAATTTCATGGAGTTATTAAATATTTAACATACGTATGCAAAAAGCAACGTATTGCCAGAATGTATTAAAATAGGGATTAGATAGACACAAAGCAAATTTTATAAATCTGTACATATTTTATTGTATTTCCTATAACTTTTGATTTGATTTCTAAAGCTTTTTTAAGTGACCAGATTTCTTAACACAATTGTTTTCTTCACTTCAGAACCAAAGACTCTTTCTAAGATCAATGACAATAAAATAGCTATTCTTGGAACAAGATTACAAAAATATCTTAACTGATTTAAGAGATAAATAATATGAGATTTAGGGCGTAATTTTATCACAAATATTAAAATGAGTATTTACACCATACATTATGCTTACATAGTTGGTAATAACTTGATAAGTCTTTCAAATGACAAGCAATATAGTTCTGTACAGTAATTACAAAATCAAAAGTTTTTAAATTTAAAACACACACAACATAACAAGGCTCACCTCCATTACATTTTCTTCTACTAACTGACAATTTTAAACTTAAAAAACATAACAAAAAATACACTTTGTACAAACACAAGAGTGATTGGTTCTGGATCCAGTATTTGGTGCCACTTACAAACAATGTCATTCTGCATATATACCCCTTACAAATAGTTTGTCAATCCACTATACAAACTCTGTACACATCACTTACATATAATATGATGCAACGAAATAAAGAATGAACAAAATCTCTTACTTTCAGACTTTCGTGACATTACACAGCAAGTGCTTATAAAAGTGGAAATATCGAACAGACAAGTACCAAGTGGATTCTCATATGAGCGCATCATGGCACAACGGGAAGAGAAGCGAAATGGGCTTGCGGCAAGCAGGCAGGCAGGCAAGCAAGGAAGCTATTTCAGCCACAAGGCTAGGCCCGCCGATCTTGACAGGAGTAATGCACAATGTCACCATTTGGATATCTTGCAAATGCGCTGAAAAGAGAAGATAATTGAGCATTATATAAAATCATGATATCTTGATATCAACATTTCTTAAAATTTGTAAAGATGGAAAACAGAAGGCACTAAATAACATGTAGGACAAGAAAATATAAGGCCAAAATAACTTATTGTCGTACAATGCCATGTCTAAGAACTTAATTTGTCAATTTTTTTTTTACTTCCTTACATCTACATTTTTTTTTTTTTACTTTTAATTTCCCTCCTGAAATTAATATATATTTCATATATATTAATGTTTTATTTTGAAACATTTTCAGGACTTCTATAACAACTGCTTTATGAACACTGATCGGATCTGGATTTAGAGTGAACAGGAGAGAGAGACTGGATTACGACTGAAATGTCCTTGTGAGTAACACAAGGTCTTGAGACAGAAATGTAGATTAATATGCTCAATCATGCCAGTTCTAAAAAAAATCAAGACAGACCTATGACACAACATATCACTGACAAGCTTCATCACTACGAAACAGCTGTAAGATTACCTTGCATGACAAGAACCAACCAAACCCTCAGAATCACATCTACAAAAATGAAGTTGGCTCAATTGCAATACTCTGTGAACCCAATATTAACAGGCATATGCTTAACCATCTTTTAACATTACCCTTCAACTTCATTTGAAAGCTGAATGTTGCTGAGAGTTTTGAAATTTGTGGCCCGGGGCTGTATCCATTAACTCGAATGAGGTGATCATCCACCCATTGAACATTCTGATGATTTCTAAACATCCACATTTCAGAAATTTCCCTTATCATTGCTACAACTCATAGTAGAAAACAAACTAGAGATTTCCCAAAAGTGAATGAATGTTATAAATTTCATACAAATGTATACTTTTATCCAGAGCTTCAGAAATCTAACTAATTTGATTCTATTTTTCATTAATACTGACATGTTAAAGAACACTTCGTTAGAAAATTAAAGATATTACAAGGTGGCCAGGGGCAATAGTTTTGAAGGAACTCAAGTATAAACAAACTATTGAGTTTCCTAGAATGTTAAAATATTGAATATACATGCAAATGTATAATTGAATGTATATGCAAAACAAATAGGAAAATAAATTGCAATTTACAAAATTAATATTAATATATTTGTACAATGCATTATGAAATGAAATAAAATTTTATTTAGAAATTACTGTGGACTCTAAGAACACAATGAGTCTGCATATTTATTAATCTACGTCTGAAGGTGGCATATTCCTGAAGTCTTAACCATGTATCCATCTAGGGTGAATTTGAATTCTAACTTTATCATTTTACAAATCGTCTGACTTATTAATACTAAACAAATTTAATATGTACATTTTAACTTTGTTTTGAGGCATTCTAAGCAAAAGTTGAGCCTTCAGAGGGATTTCTTTTTTCTTTAATCTTATATTTACATTCTTTTATAAATGTTTCTAGAATATTTTTATTTAAAATGATGTAATAGATTTTCTTGTTAAAATTTTCGCAGGAGAGGGAAGTGACTGTAGGTTTAGAGATTTATGAATTTTTCATTGTGACACTTAAATTCACCAGTAGATCTGAACAGTTTTTAAGGTACAATGCCACTTAACTAAAAACAAGATAGAGAACGAAAATGTGTAACTCTCACCACACTCTAATAACACCCATTACACTACTTTTAAAATAATTATTATTTTGGTGATTAAGTCCACATGACAACTTTTCAAATGTGTATAATTGTAAGATTACTCTCTCATAAAATTTGTAGCAAGTTTTTGTAAACTCTGGGTATTTAAATTTGCAGAAGTTGTAACTTCTTTGTACTGATTTCAATCTACACTTCTGTTTTTCTCAGAAGCCATTACAGCAACTTTCTCTGAGACTATCACACATTCATCAAAAGTATATTTTCTCGCATTTTGTGTAAAAACAGTTTAAACTCTCTCTGCTTCAGTAATTAAAATAAATTATTTTTTTTAAAAAATTCTTTTAAGTTATGACAGTTCAATAACTCAATGGAATGCCTGTTTCAAATTATAATTTTGTATTGTAGACACTGAAGAGAGCTTAAAAAATAGCTAAACAAATTGCTTCAAAAACAAACTTCATCTCATCAGATACAAGAATTATAATATAATTCTCTCCCAAATAAAAAAGGTCAATTCTGACCAGTAGGGGGTTAAATTTAAAACATAACATAGAACCAGTATCGCACCTTTGATTGCCAAAGCGCTTCTTGCACACAGAGCACACGTTAAACTCTGTGACCAAAATGCTCTGTGACTCAAAGTGCACCCTCTGTTCCTGCACCTGCAGGTGTTCTGCATACACCAGTCCCTTCAGCACCTGGGTGCGCCGTCGCTCGCTCAATTGCCGTTGCACACATGTTTCCAGAAAGTGCTGGATGCGCCCCAAAGGCACTTTGTCAGGGAGCACACCCAAAGCCTGGGAACATAATAAAAGAGTAATTAAATAGACATAACAAACATAAGGAACAAACTTTTAAGCCTTGCATTCAAATTTGTAACACAAGTGATACTGCAGGCTACATAGGTAGTCCAAGTTGAAATGATAATTTTTTAGCCATTTTTTAGTCATTTAAATGTTCTGAATAAGTACTGTTATCTCAAAATGTTTGAAGTTGATATCAAAGCCATAATTTTGACTTATGGACTTTAAATCTACCCGTTATTTTATGGATTAAAAAGGATATAAACAATATGTAATATTCACATAATGAATATTTTTTCTCCATGGGTAATTCAACAGGAATCATTAAACAGTTGTGACAAAAGTAGATTACTCTAATATGACAAAAGCACATTACTCTGACAATAGTGTATCAGCTTTCAGATTTCTTGCTTGGCAAAGTTACTTCTATCATTCATAATAGTAACACTCGTGGGGCTACAATTGTAACCCAGCCAACTCTGACAACATGCTTTCTAGTGAAGCATGAAAGCACACTAGATGGTCTGAATAACTTGTTTTCTGAAGCATCTGTGATTCCCACCATTCTAAACTCAGTATAAGATGCGCGCTAATAAAAATAAAATGGCTAGGCTACACCAGTAGCATGCATGAATACTCTACGATTAATGGCTGCTTAATTGTGATAATGGTTACTGATTATTCCATTAGCTTCACAGATTCAAGAAAATGAACGCAATGGGTCAACAAGTTGTTAACTTCTTGGAAATTTTAGGTATGCATTCCTTAGGAGGCAATGAAAAGGTGGCAATCCTAGACCATATATTTAGAGTAATATAAATGAATACAAGTCTGTTCATAAACAAAATTTGGTACTGGTTCTCAATATCTACAAAGTTAAATGAAGTGGTCTGTCCATAAATTACATAATGCAAATTCAGAGTATTTTGAATACCCCCTCCTGTAATGCGCGCTTGAACACCTCTCTCTAAATAATTACATAATGATTGTGACAGTAAGCTCCCCCCCCACCCCATTTACAGTAAGTAAAAATGTATTTTATAACAATAAAAACTGTTCATATTAATTTTAATTGTGTTGAATTTTAAAATGAATGATAATTAAAGTTCTAATTACTTGGTGATGCTGACCACACCTAACAATATCACTGGAGAGAATTTTTGAGCAAAAGAAGGATGCTTAGGTGAGACAATTTCTGGCAATAAACCATGTACCACTTGCTGTCACAGATAATGCACTGGTGAGAGACTATTGTGCCTATTTAATTGGATTCTACAATATTCTAGAGATGAGTTTTGAATATTTTCTTCAGAATCTAAGAGATATAATCAATACATTGTTGATGAAAAAATGATCTTATTTATTGCAACAATTGATCATAATTTCATTAATTTATTAATATTTTTAAATTTAATTTGTTATTGTTTTAGTATGAGACTGAATAAAAAGAATTATTTCTGCATGTGTTGGGTCAAAAAACAAAAAAAAAAATTCAAGTAACGCTAAGCTAACATCCCTCTACCCCTCTGTAATGCAGTGAACACTGTCTCAAATCCTCTCCCCCACTTTTTAGCATTATGAAATTTATAGAGCGACTCATTTACAAAAAGAAAGTCTCAGATCCCAGTCTTTTCCTTAAAAATGAGGTAAAATTTAAAATAATTCACTGAATACCCTAAATCGAGACCCCCAAGGATGGAATTTCCTAATGGGCATTTACTCCCAGAAGTGCACTCTTCTCTGAGCCTATTGCCAAAAAATGCTATCATTAATTTGAACATGTTAAAAAAAAAATTTTAAAAAGAAAAACGTAATAATAATGAATAACATGAATAACAATAATTACTTGGGTTTACATATTAGTATTAATTAAATTTTCCCAAACAGGTATCAAATTAATAATTAATTGTTTATATAAACTGATAATAAAAGTCTTGTTTAATCACAAACAATCCAAAATTTCTCAACTATAGTTTCTGTTCTATACCATTAGTTATACTTTTATTGCTTTTTACTCTCTAATAGAAAACATGTGTTGGGATGAAGAATTTAAGAGCTTGAGTAGTCATGAAGCTGTCAAGGCTATCAATAGGGTAGGCAGCTGTGACCATGGATTCAAGTAGCAGCGGTGAAGGGATTACATTTTTCGTCGAGGTCATCATGCAACTCAAATGGATTAGACAGAATGGAATAGTTTTGCAGATGACATAGGTTATTGACCTTCATGTTATCTGCAAAACACTGAGGGCCTGGACTTTATGTAGACTGTAAAGTCACCAGTACATAGAAATAATAAGATCTGGCCGAGGACTGATCCCTGTGGAACTCCATTTGTGATTGCTCTTGATGCTGAATTGTCATTTCCTATTCTCACAATGAACTCTCTGCCCTCCGAGAAACTCTTTCCAAATATAGGAGTTTTCCTCTAAAGCCAATATGTTTAACAGTCTTCTGAAAGGGACTTCATCAAAGGCTTTTAGAAATTAAGATGAGCAACACCAGAGGTTCCACTGTTCACATCCATTATCCATTTGTGTAAGGTTGTTAGTACAGTCTTTCATTCAGAAATTATTTACTATCAATTTACTAGTTCTTTAACTCATTAATTTGTTAGCTCTTTAATGCATTAAATTCTTGGTTCTTTCACCCACTTAATAGCTTTTATTGGTCACATACATCTCTAACCCTGTTAATATGCAACCATACAGGTTTGTTAAGTGCACTTGAACCTACATGTATGTTAAGAAATTTAATATCCTTAGCAACATAAATAAACAACCACAGATTCATCGTGAGTCAAATGTTTGTTAAGAAAAAAACATAGTGATGTAGGAAACAAATCAGATTGAAATAATTCAGAATAAAAGTAAGTTATGTTAGTTTTGAGGATAATTATAGTAAATGGTAATATTATTAATAATAAAATTAGAAATGAACTTCATTTTTCTGGCATTCAACCAAATGAAACTCTTTTCCCTTAATCATATTTACAGACGATGTAAAACGTGTTGCTACAGAAAATCAAAGCGACTTTTTCACCGAGCGTCATTTCCTTAGGTATCTGTAGGTTCAGAACAATTATTTGCATCCATCTTTCTCAAACTACAGTATATGAATATTGTTTAAATAGATATATTGAAAGCAATGCCCCACAATATCATACTAATGTGCTGCAGCAACAGCAATAATTTGTTTACTATCGAAGTAACATCGTAACTGAGCACGGAAATCATGAGATGATGGGGACTGATAAAATGCTGAACATATCACAAAACGTTACACAGTGCTCATTCATTTGTTCATTAAGTCCCTCATTTATTTGTTCCTTAATTGATTCTTTATTTCACCCTTTCATTTAATCTTTATTCCTTAATTTGTTTGTTCTTTAATTTATGCATTTGTCATTTAATTCCCAAATTCATTCCTTAATTCACTCATTTCTTTAATCAATTAATTAGATCATTCATTCATTCATTCATTCATTCATTCATTCATTCATTCATTCATTCATTCATTCATTTGCTCTTTCATTTATTTACTTTTTAGGTACAAGCTACAATTTTGAGTTATTTGTTTGCTGTACAACTGTTTTTCCAAATTATTTGTTCCAAACATTTGATTCCAAAAGACAACTCTTCCAAAGCACTCCATTATGCCAAAATGTTTTATTCCTCCCAACATGTGTTCCGTGGCACCTTTTTCCCAAAACAACTTCCACTCTCATCCATTTCCTTTCCATGACTGCAATAGTCAAAATTTTTACATCTTTAAGTTACATAGTTTAACCAATGCCTGAAGTAATTGCTTTCGATAGCTGGGGAAAGGTTTTACATATAAATGGTTTTTTTATATTGCAAACATTCTCAGGTAAGAAGGAAAACATACTGGAAATGTAATATAAAATGGTTTTTTCTACCTCTGTCACAATGTATATTGAAGAATTCAAGCAGAAGAGATACAAGAACAGTATAATAATGTTGAAAATTCTGAATTCAAAACATTTCTTCAGGTGTAGTGTGATTTAGAACTTGTGCATCAGATGAGGTACTGAAGCATTTTAACGATCCAGTTGAGGACACACCTTTTTCACACCGGTAGCGAACTACAGTGAACAAAATTACCTGCGATGAATAGCAACACAAGGGTGTAGAATGGGTTGTCCCACTGGCAGCCAGAATGCTGTTTATTGTGGCCCAAGAAAGGTTATTAGTCAAAAGTGAAAATGCCATTCATCCATGACAGGTGAGAACATGTGTGCTTAGCGCATGTACCCTCTCGGGGTCAACACTCCCTTAATATAAAAATTGGTTAAGTTTAGATTTAAGGATATTTTTCAGAGTAGTCCAGAAAAAAGTGCAGAGAGCAGCAATACAGGGAAGTCAGGAGTGTGTCGCCTGAGCAAAGAAAATATGGCATGCAACAATATTAAATGTTTTAGGTATGGCAAGCGAGGCTTTGGAAGTTGGACATCCCTGGTGTAGAAAAACACCTACACTTTCCTCTCCTGTTATAGAATCTGTGTATATTGTGTGAATATTGTATTACATGGGCTCGCAAGGACAATTTGTCAAGACATAACAGATATCAACTTGTCACTGAGTGTAATCCGTCAAGCTTTTATGCATTCCTTACAGATTTACAAAAAGAACAATCCAGTAGTTGAATTAACTCGATATTGGGCAGCCTATTCAGACATTTTGGGAGAAAATGTTTGAAATCTTATAGGAAAGAATTTCCAATATCATATTTAAAATTTGGTGACAATAAAAAGAAAATACAGTTATGGAATATCTGCAGTAATCAAGCTTAGTTTTTCCTTCTGAATTGTAAATACAATTATTAGCAGTGCCAAGAAATTACAAAAAACTTGATTTGTAATTGGAATGTCATAGAAATAAAATTCTTTGGAAAGGAAGAAAGAAAGGGGAACAAAATGACCGCAGGAGATTTGGTTTTGGAATTCATGGTGTAGGTTTAAAAATTTTGGAAAAATTGTTCACCAACCTTCATGGTTGAATAGTTCACACAGCTTTATGAGCCTCTCTCTTCCCATTCAATATTAAAAGTTTTCATTTTTTTCATCATCATAAGAGTCAAGCAAACAACAACCTGAATTCCCCCCTTCTACCTTGTATTTAAACTTGTCTGCCAAACATTAAATAAGCTCTATCTTAAAGCTGTGTTAATGTGGCTAGTGATTATCTCTCACACAGGGTGGACATTCACTTACTGGACCAAATTTCCGTAACTTTTCGAGATCTTTCAGGTCTTTTTTCCTGATAAAATTTGCAAATTTACCCTGCTTAAAAAAACTTTTGAAGTTATACCCTACAAAAAGGTCACCTCTGTGATTTCCTGGGACAGTACAAACTGCCAATATTTTCTCACCAAATAAAAATTGAGTAAAAAATAACACCGTACTTATGTTTTAAGCAATATTACCTAGTTTTATAACCCATCACAAAATTTTCAAACTTCTTGCAATTCTTCCTCAAATTTCCTAATTTTGACCCAACTTTTCCAGAGCAATGAAATTTACTGATTTTTCCTGGTTTTCCAGAAACCCCTTTTACAAATTCAATTATACTCATCCCTCGTTGCAAAAACACAAATTCTTCTCACCTTCACGGGAGGTATCCGAGAGGCATACTGCTCCAGCAGGCTGAGAGCGGTCTCCAGATCAGGTTGCACTGTGACTGGAGGCGGTGCCCCAACGAGCCAGTTCTCAGGAGGACAGATGAGCATCCGCATCAGCAGCACATACACATCTTCGTACCCTTCCGCCTTCTGTTCATACACCTGCACACAACAATATATAATTTAAGTAACATTACCACGGATTGTAATCTAAAAGGGAAAATTTGTGTTAAAGAAAAAAGGTTGTAGTTCAGTTGCATTAACACAATAATAAAAAATTAAAACATGCAAAGAAGTGGAACAAAAGGGCAGAATCAGAAGACCAAATAGGATATGATGAATATCAACAAATTAATCAGGAAATTATTTTTTACTTAACTATTCAAAGTCCGAATAGATGATATTTAATAATATAACCAAGATAGATTATATCAAGAAGTAAGGTACTGAGAATGTACCATTGGTTTAATATAAATTGAGTAAAAAATAACACTGTACTTATGTTTTAAGCAATAATACCTAGTTTTATAACCATCACAAAATTTGTATCCTGAGGATGAGGATGTATCATTGATTTAATGCCCTGAGAACTTTGAAATGCGGGCCAGCAAACTGCCATCTGCTCTATTGCCCATGATGTACCAATCACCACCGCATATTTATCATGATAACCAGAGTTCTGCCTTAGGTACACCCCATCCTGGTTTATGGGGAATACTATAATACTAGTGTACATGAAAGTGATGGGTAATTAAGGGTAATAGCCACCTTCGTGCTATAATCACAGTTGGACCAGCCACTCGGAGGCACCGTAAAGACCATGGCCACAGACATCAAAGGAACCTATAATGTATCCGTTTCTATAAGGCATTGTTCTATATGCCTTCTGAATTCATCGCAACTGAGAGGTATCAAGTAACTGATGTAAGATGGACCAAGAGCAAGGACATCAATGGATGATGTAATCACATGTTATTTTCTTTTCGGTGTAATTTATCAGAAGTTCACTAAATTCTTTAAATGTTTCTCCTTTCTCAATTTCACAGATTAAATTCTTCGTTAAAATCAACTCTCCCTTTTTCTCATGATTTAACAAAACCCATTATGTTCTTCTTCATTTCCTGGTATCTTTACAATTTTGGCAGAAGCACATAAGCAAGAGTTTTCCTTCTGAAGCACTGCTGCCAGACCACCTGTTACTAGCAGGACAAGCGCATGTGGGTTTCTTGACTTGGCAATAGTGTATAATATCTGTATCTTCAATGTCGATGTTTTCACTGCAGTTTCTTATATATGAATTATAGTTTTGGATTTGTATGCAATATGTAATGCAAATATACAAAAACATGCAGGTTTTAGTCAAATATATAAAATGTGCAGATATTATATAAAAAATAAGGTGAAAGCACACCAAAAGCTGTAAAAATCAATGAGCAGTGAAATAAATATTGTATTCTCCATATTAGATGTAATTATTTAAAGACCTACATTGTATGAAGTTTGATTAGAAACAATGATCAGGTAAATCATTTCAATGTTTTACTTACGTATTGAATAATAATTTCATAATACAGTAAAATCTGCCTAACTAGAACCTGTACATGCCAGAAACCTGCCCTAACCGAAAAATTTCTCTCGCCCAAGAAGTTATATGGGATTTTACACAGCAGAAAACAGAATCGGCGTAATGCGGAAACGGAATGATTTTTCCGCGATTGTTCTACAGGGGGGAACATTTTTATAAAACAGAATTCCTGCAAATGTAATGCTATAGCACGAAATATTCTTGATGTAATGAATGCATCTGCAGGTTTGTTTTTAGTTCTCTATTCAAAGCGATTTAGTGATGCTAACCGCACTGTGGAGGAGAGGGGCTTCAGCTGACAGGGTAAAATTCAACCTTGGTGTCACTTGCTTTTCAAGGGGTAGGCAGTAGGATAATTTAGGAGAATTCCCTCCCCCCCTCCTATCTGAGCGTGGGAAGGGGTGCGGGCATGGCTTCTATTTGTGCCTCTCTCTGGCCCTTGTTCAAAATGGTAACTCCTCGGCCAGAGACACATTGCTCAAGACCGTGTGAAGATATCAGAAAATCGTAGTACTCTGGGCTGTGACGCATCGTATGTTGAAAGAGCCAGCAAGCAGTCCAGTTTCAGCCATTAGGCAATGAATTTATTATTTTACATCAGTTTTACAACCAGTTTAACAATGTGCAAACTATAAAACTCTAATATTCTCTTACATTAGATGGCAAAGTCAAACTTATGGAAACAAGAGAAACTCAGAAGCTGACAATGAAGAACGTTTCATATTCATTTATTGGTGATTTTTTTCAATAATACTTAAACTTAAATCTATTTTATAATCATAAAAAAGATAATATTTTTTACTTTACTTACATTAGTTTACTTGTTTCAGAACGTAAAAATGTGAATATCACAAATGTCATTAAATGGACAACACTGCATAAATGGAAATGAAAACCCCCCTAAACCAGAACTTTTTTTGTCCAGATCAATTCTAGCTTAGACAGACATTACTGTACAATAAAGATTTTTCTGTCTCCCATTGTATATTTTGAAGAATTTCAAATAAGTTGCAACAGGGTTGAAGCTAGTCAACATATTGTAAAAAAATGGTGTACTGCCCACAGCTGTAACTATGTAAGTAAGTTCATGTAGTTACTGCCTTTTTACCTTATCACAGTGGTATTAAACAAATTACTGAAGTGAACATGAGTAGGAAAATAATTAAACCATAATTCATCTGCTTTAAGAAAGTCATAGTGATAAAACTTTACTTCTATTTTCAGGGTGGCCACTCCATTTCCTGGAACTAAAATTCTCAGTCTTTTGCTGGTTTTCCTGAGCATTATTTTTTTATTTTTCACTGATAACACACACTGATTTATAGAGTTATTCACAATATTTTTAAAAAATATTAAAGAAAGCCTGATACTAATATGTTATCTCTCTGATTTCAATGCGAAAGTACAAAATAAAAATTACTCAAATAAAAATTGAGTCCTTAGCTTTGCCAGCCTATTCTTCTTCTTTTTTAAGGGAATAATATCTAGTTATATAACAGACTCAAAATTTCCTGGACTTTAACAATTATTCTATAAATTCCCAGATTTTTCCCTGACCTTTCCAGAGCGGTTGAAATTCCCCGATTTTTACAGTTTTCTAGAATGTGGCCACCATGCTTTTATATGCATGATATTATCTAAGAGGTTTTAAACATTATTCAGTCTCACTAAATGTGGCAAATGAGTATTGAAACCAACTTTTAAAGAAATCGAAAGAGTCTTTACTCTTGGTGGAACAACTCTATTTTACTAAGAAGTCAACATATTGTAACCTTACCTTGTCACAGTACTGAATGGCCCTAGGAACATCTCCCAATATGCTCACATAGATCGAAAGGGCTTTTTCATGGTGGCCAAGCTTTCCTACTACTACCGCTCTCTCTTCAAAGAGACCTGTAACAACAAAGAACCCATTGATCCATAGAGTATTTTACATGCTGCACATGAAGTGTAATTTTATTTATATTTTTCAGTTTTTAAACTGAACAGAAAAGAAAGATACCTTATTTACCTTAATATAAGAAGAGTTTTTATTTCCTAAATATCTCATTTGAAATATAGAGAGTTATCTTACAGTTGCAAATTAAACCTAGCTGGTTAGTGCTTATATTTTTACAGTCTTTTCCTGCCATGAAGAAACTCTAATGCTGCTACATAGTAACATAAACATAACTAACATATTTACTCAATTATAAGGCTATATTATTCTATAATACCTCAGTCAGAAAATGCGGGATTGTCTTATATTTGCAGGTTAAGCTTGGTTGGTTAGTTCATAAGTTTTTACATTCCCATTCCATTTCACAAAACTCATAAATGTGAGTAAAATAACCTGCAAAGAGAGTAAAAATATCTCGCATATCTATAATATGTAATTATAATCAAAGTCTCGGCATTAGCAATTCAGACCCATATTTTTCAGTAGGTTCGGTAAACAAAGAATCTCAAACAAATAGCATTGAATCAAATAAAACATAATGTGAAAACAAATGCAGAGAATTTGTTACATGGCGCAGGTTTAGTGGGGTGAGTGCAAATCTGCGTTTTGAAGTGTTAAAGAAACAAGAACATCAAGAGCGGGTCAGATGGAAGGGAATGTTCTTCAGTAGCATCTGATGAAAGATAAGAACAATGCAAATTCAATGCGCAAAACTTGCAGAAGGGCCTATAAAGCCAGAAGATGTCACAGCATGGAAGGAGGATCAAAAAGAATGAAACATTGATACATGTGAAGATGTTGAGGGTATTGACAAAAACAATGATTATGATTTTAAAGAACAAGAAAATGATCAATCAGCGATAAGCCTAACATTCTCATCATTCTTATCATTCTCATCAACAGTCAATAAGACAATTTGGAATTTTATTTAATACTGGTAAATACAGTAATTCATGAACATTTGTGGGCAAGACGATTCAGACCTATTTTTTTCAATTTGCCGGATATTTCAGACCTATTTTTGAATGGGCCAGTAAAGAGAGAACCTCAAATGAATGGAAATATAGTAAGCGATACGCAAAGTGAAAATGAATAAGAATTGATGCCAAGACACTGTCATAATGCGCTGATTGGCGAGATCACACACACTTTGGGTTCAACGCCTAGCAAGTACGAATAGGCATTTTGCAAGAGTTACAAATGAAAAATCTCATTAATAGAAGTACGCATTCTAGATCCAATCACAGACAAAAGAATGATACAAAAATATTGTCTTAGCTAAGGATTCTCAAACTTGGAATCTCCTACATTTACTAAAACACACAAGACTAGAGGTATACAAATTTCCAGTTCATAACATTCGTGCAACAACAATGATTACGCAAATAATACACGATGCAAATTCCAAGTACATTCTGTTGAAGATAGTGAAAGAACCGTTAAAGATTCATAGGCCATGAACAAGATTGGTACAGGAAGAAAATCTGATGACATACAAGGGTATATACTTAGGTGGTGACAGGTGAAAGAGAAATGCAAAATTCAAAGTCCAAAACTTTCAGGGGGCAAGAAGCAATGATGCATGTGAAAATAAAAATGGAGGTGACAAAAAAGATGATGAGATGATTTTTATGTCAAAAAAATTAGTGATAGCTTAAGCAATACTAAATTTTAACATTCTTATCAAAAGTCATTTTTTAGACAATTAAACAATTTGTTATTTACGTTGACCAAATAGCAAGAATCAGTTAATTTTTTTAAAAACTTTTCATGAGACTTCTTCAAAATTAAGGGTAATCTTATATTCAGGTAAATATTGTATTTTTCTTTTTAAAGCAGCGTTATACAAATGAGAAAATAAGTAAACATTTACACACTAAAATAATATTACATTGCACAACGAGTTGAATTCATTTGAAAATCACAAATCATAAATAATAGCAATAATATGATAACAGATACAATAGAAACAAAAAAAGATTTTGGTTTCATGATCACTTTACTTTTAAAATCCCTTCAGTAATAACCCTTTACTAGACATACAAATTAATATTTTTTTTATGATGAGCTGCCTCAGAAGTTTATTGGTTTCAGTTAATTTCTCAGGGAGGTGAATTCTCCAGAGAGAGAAGTACTGTGCAGAGATGAGCAACTTCAAAGCACTGTGCACTTGGGGCACTGTAGCTGTAGAATATTCCATATGTTTTGCCCTTATAGTTCTAGGACAACTCTTTATTTAGAAGTGAACCTTTTGCTATGGAGTTTCCTCAAACGAACAATAACAGATGGTAATGGTTGTTGCTGGAGTAGTTCTCCAATTTGCGTAAAAACTAAGTAGAATTTTTTTTCCAGTTCTCTGTATAACTCGATATACTATAACTATATATACTTTAATTCAATTAAATGTAGTATCGTTTAATGTGTCATCGTCATGTGAAATTTTATGGTTACATCCGACAGACACAATACTACATATACAATACACCTATTTGTAAATAGTATAATAAAGAAAAATTATCAATTATGTCTTATGGTTTCGTCTCATCTTTATGTCTTTTAACATCTCATATCATTGTTTATAGATGAGATGAGACCTTAAAAGAAAGAATTGAAAATGCTCTATACTAAAAGTTCATAAAAATTATAAAAAACTGGGTTTTTCTTTTTATACATTTTTGAAATAACTTCTTTTGTACTTCCTGACACATGAAACCATTTACAGTTAGCATTCTAAATTTTTGAGATATTTGCTATTTCCTGTGTTACTACGTAAGAAGCATGCATCGTTTTGTACTGTCACCAACTGGAAAATATATTATTTAAAGCACTTTTTTTCGAGATTCGAACTGTCATGCATCCCAACGAAGCAAAAACTCCATATTTACTGAACCAGACAATTATTTATAAAAACTTTTTTTGTTTCAAAGCCAATTGTACTCTCTGTTATGCAAACTTGTCATGATGGTTGGATGGCTGGGTAAGAGTTTCTTGGTGTAAAGTTACTGATAGTCAAACTTAGAATAGGGAACTTTGGAAGCTTCAGAACAACGACACATAATTTAAATTTTTTGAGCTATCAAGAGAAATCAGGACAGATATAAGAATGTTTTCCCAATTTTACATTTGTTTATTTCCTACAACATCCCTTCCTCCTCAACTGACACACCTGCACAGCTGAGTAAATACACATGTGTCTTTTACCTGGGTGAAGATAAAATGGATTTTTTATTTCAAATGAAATTATTAATTTTTTTGCACCTGGACTCTCCATTATTAGCACAAACCAAGCTTCATATCAAACTATCCACATAAACAAACTACCATGCTTGCACAATCATCTCATACTGTTAGTGCCAGTTGTGCGGTAGTATGGAAGGAGCTTATTTTGTGAGTCATCTATCTGAGCTCAGTGGAGCAACTTCCAGTTAGTGTGACACAGTGATCAAACAAAAATTTTCCCCTGAGCTACTAGTAGCTCATGAATGAGGGCTTGAGAATATCTGCTTTAGAGGGTTAAATGAATATTAATAGCCATATTGATAATAAAAATACTTTTTCTGTTTTCCATATTAATTTAAAAAACATTGCAACTATGGTATCAAATCTTTTCAAATAATATTGTGGGATTAGTTATTAAAATATGTAGAATTCGATTAGTTTTTATAATATTTCAATAATATTGTGGGATTAGTTATTAAAATATTTAGAATTCGATTAGTTTTTAAAATATTTCAATTTCAACTTTAGTTCTGTAATGATTCCAGATATATTTTGTTTTGATTAAAGCGGGTTATTTCATTATTTTTTATTACTTTGTTTGTACTAAATATTACTGACATGCACAATTAAGATTTGACTATGTTTGATTAGAAATTCTTCAATGTAATTTTGAAGAGTTAAAAAGAGTCTCTTGTCGCTAAGTAAATGATAAATCAAAAGAGAATATCTTTTAGAGATAAAATACCTGAAAATTCAAACACCTGATATTCACACTTTAGTGATTTCTCAGAACATGAACAAGTGACATGAAATCATTAAAATCTTACAAACCCTAGAATACTAACCATGTTCTACCACTGTGGTTACTAACCATGACTAAAATTTATTTGCACCTTTTCACTGACACTTCAGACTTAATTTAAAATATTTTCTGAATCTTCTCCTGATAATGTTTTTTGTTTTATCAATTTATCTTAAGAAAAAATAATTGTGTCACTGAAAATGTTTTATAATTATTTTCCCTTGTTGTTTTGGTTGCACTCTAAATTTTTTGCATCCTCCCTTCTCATTTGCAAGACTCACAGTCCAATGGGAAGTGGATGATCACAGTCTCAGGGATGTAGTGCGTTGAGCGCTCTAAAAAAGTCAACAGTTTGGCCCGCAGTTGCTTCGCCTCCTCGTCCTGTGAAGGGGAACGCTCCTCGCCTTCTGCCGGAGCCGCCAGCAGCTCCTGCACGCGCTCCCGGTACTGGTGCACTAGGGCATTGTGGAAGATAAGATTCTGGTCCTCCCACACATGGATCACGTGTTCCTGAAAAAATTTATGCAATATTCACCGTTTCGAAACTCCAAAGAAGATAAATAATACATTAAACATTTTTCTTCTTTTTATTCTCCTTATTTGATGAAGAATTTTAATATTTCATATCACAAGAAAAGCAAGAGTTTTTTTTGTTAAACACAATCAATCTCGTAAATTTTTAAACAACAGTTCGATTCTTAGCAGTATGGAATAGGTTCTTAACTAACGATAACATGGAATACAGAATAAATTAATAACTTTCTTCAGAATTGGGATATGGTGAAAAATTATGCACCTTTGACTTGTTTTTTTCCCTTTTTATTAAGATTATAAAACAGTGAAAAATAACTTGCAAACCCATCAACAATTGATTTAACATCAACAAAGATCGATGTTTCAAAATGCATCACATCAGATAGACCTCTAACCTTTTTTGCATTAAGGTGGTGATAAATTGCATTAATTGTTATTTAAAATTGCAAACTACTTTTCATAAAATACTTATACTTTGTTTTCAGATGAGAGTAGTGTTTGTAATTAGAGGAAGATTTACATAATATTTTTCTGTTAATTACTGCATCATGATGGAAACTTGGATTTTACACTTCTCTTCTTTGGTACATTGAGTTAAATACATAACAATAAAAATAAAGACACAGTCTCATTCCCATTACAATTCACCAATAAAATGTAGGAATAAGCTACATTATCAATCCATAATCAGCCACCAAAAAATCATATTCTCATCTTTCACAATTATTTGTTGCAAATCTCACTGAACAGACAATTAACGGAAAGTGGCAGACGATAGGCATCAGTCATGCTATTAACATTAGTACTGTTAGCATTAGTGCTATAGCTTATAGAGTAGAGGTAGAGGTAGAAGTAGAGGTAGAGGTAGTAGAAGTGTTATCACCTTATCACAGTTACATTGAAAAAGAACCAATTTGGTTGCCTCTTTCCTGATAAGCAAGAATAATTGTACTGAACCATATAAGATTAACTAAGATTTGACATAAGAGGCAGAGAGATCGGGCAACTAAATACTGTTAATTTTGTAGTTGTGACAAAATCAAATAACATCTAACTCGGGGCAATTCAAAAATCTACTATAAAAATGTTAGGAGATTGCAAGACTTTGTAAAGTTTAGTTAGGTTTTAGATGATTATGATATCATTGTCATTACATGGTTAGTCCCTGAGATCTTGAGTTTAGAGTTTAACTTAAAAAAAAAAAAACTACTTTGTTTTATTTTGTTATTCATTACATTTAAAAAAAATTAATTTCTGTGTAATCCTTCCTTCCTTTCTTTCTGCTGCTAGCCGAAGTACTTGCCCCTCAGTGCTCACCAGGTATGGGATGACGAGGTGCTTGTGCTGCCGGAGCAGGAAGTCCAGCACTTGGGGCCTGGGCAATTGCTCCACCTCCATCACGTCCTCCGTGAAGATCTTCAGCCCCTCCTCCGGGTGCCTCTCCAGCACCCAGCCCGAGAAGTCGAAGATCAGCTTTATGTTGTCCTTCCCTGCAATCACGTAAGCAGACCACAAAAATAAAGCCTTTGAAATTATATGAATGAATACACAAATCCGATATTTACGCTAACGAGGGAAAAGAGAAAGGGGGGGAAAAAGAAAGAAGGGATGAAAAAGAAAAGAAAAAAAAATTAAATGAAAAGCTCAATCCAAAAGCTCCCCAGTTTGCTAAAACAATTGTTTTAGCATAAAAATGGAAAATAAGAGATAAACCCTCTGAAATGATCACATGTAACTCAAATCACGGACAAACTTGGCCACAACATGATATCGTGAAAACACATTCTCTTCAGAGCAGAGATGATGTATTACTAATGGGAAGGAAGATCACTGCAGAAATAAGTTAAAGGAGTAGCGCAAAGGTAAAAGTGTTTGAAAGCAGGTATACAATCATTTTATTACCCTCAAGTTTGCAGACTTGAAAAATTGCAAATTTGAGGTTGTAATGTAAGATAATGTAGATATCATAGTACAAACTGAACACTGTTAAAAGATAACAAACTTAGATATTTTATCTTTTCTACACTGCATCATAATTGGTTATCACAGCAAACACTAACTTAACATTGGGTCATGCATATATTCTAAGTCTGGTATTCAAACAGAATCAATTAAAGCCTAAGATACAATAAGAAAGTCATCAATATCAACGTTCAACTACAGCTCGGTCAGATTTCTTTATCTAGTGTCCTTTGATCCATTAGGTACCCTCAGAGATGGCCCAGGGGAGAGAGAAAACTGGAAAAATGAAACAGCAGTAAGGTCCCTTGGCAAAGCAGAAGTAGCTTGCTACTGCTCCAAGAATTTCAAGAAGGCACAATACTACTGATCTCAAATGCAGTTGCCTATCCATTACTAACTGTTCAACAGATTTGCAACGCAATTCCCCTCAACCCTTTTACTGCTCTAGACAAATATGTGAAATACTTCTGTGTGTGGTAGCCTCTAGACCAATTATTACAATCAGGTTGTCGCTGGGAGCCAATGGACGAGATAGTATGAAGAACCGTAATGTCCCGGGAGCCTCTGGATACGTTCGCTCATGCAGACGCGTTTCTGGCTAGCGCTGACATGTCTATCATGGTATCTATGTTCAAACAAGCATAGTTCACAATAGACCTAAAGTATAAATATGATGCAAGACGTGTGTCACACATCAGCCACCCAGGAGCATTTAAAAGGGTTCAAAAGACTAGCCATTCCCTTCATTACTTCTGTACTAGATGTGTAAATGAACAACTGTGCTAAATACATAATATATCTTCAAGAAGTCTAGCTATTCAAAGAGAAAGCCACTGTGCCAGATCAATACTATTCACATCATTGGGGAATTGCTCCTTTGGTCCATAAGCCAACATTATTTGCATTTCCTGAATGGGCTTTGGCTTTCATGATACAAGTCAGAAATGGGCAGCCCAGAGTAGTTTCTGGAAAGCTCTTCATTTGAAATACTATTTTTTGGAGTGCCCTGAGAAAACCCCCTCATTTTACATGATGGTTTAGAATTTGATTGATTGATTGATTGAGTGAGTAGTGATTCCAGGCATGTCAACTACCAAGGTCATTAGTCCTGTAAGTGTATTGAATGTTTTCATTGCAGAGATGGCAGGGATCTTCTCCCACTGACCGACCTACAGTGGATTGCAGGGATTTTCTACAATTAGGTATCTCCAACTGCCCAGCAGGGACAAACTCTAAGCTCCCAACTGGTCTCCCAATGATTGTGATAGTGTAGTTCAAGTGAATGTACATGTTTGTAAATAAAGGGTGAGGATAAGACAAGGAAGAGAAAGGAAAGATTGTGTGCAGTCCATTACCAGATTCTTGGCCTACTGCTACAGCATTTGCCTAGCTATGATCAAAGAAACCACAAAACTACCAATCAGAGCACCTGGCCGCTAGAATTCTTTTGTCAGTGGCTGAATTCAACCTAGCTGTCTAAATTGGGTGCACATGCAAACACCTAGTATTCAACACTGACCACAGCACATAAAATATAATACAATACAAGCAGGACCATGGAAAAGACAAACAGAACCATGAAGAATCAGCACATATGTCTTCCTATTCAGTTATATTAATGAGAAAAAATGTCAAGGCATATGACAAATTGACATATCTTTCATTAGTAAGGGTGTGTAAGTACTGCATCATTAAGTGTCACTTTCGAAAAGTATCTAGATAAGTATCACATATGTCAATTTCTCTACACAGACGTTACCGTTGCACAGTATTAGGCGTGATATTTGATTAGCCACACTGCAGTGAGAATCAGTGGCTTTCTGTTCCCTATTGAATTGTTAAGAAAAGTACAACCAAAACATCTGAACTCAAACTGAGGTTTCTATTAAAAACACCATCAGAGAGATAATACATGTATTAAATACATACTTTCCACAAAATCATCTCAGGGTTACTGTGAATGATTTATTTTTCTTTATACCTCAAAACTCATATTAAAAAAAACAATACGTATTATGAGACTTCATATCCTTTTCAACAAACCTAATAGTAGTATATCAATTATGACATTTTGCATTAAGCCTATTGTTCTAGTCTTAGTATAGATATTTTGATTGACAAAACCCATTGTGGCACAGTACTGCTATTCTTCATAAATGTGTCAACGAAAAGGCACAAATAATATTTCTGAACTCACAATGAGGTTTCTTGTTTGAATTGTTAAATACAGGACCTTCCACAGACAATCACCTCGACATTACTAGTGAGTCGAATTCGCTTTCCCTAGATGTGCCTCTAAACTCTGGGAATTAATTAAAATCAGAGTATTATGAGTGGAAAGCCTGCGCTGTAGACTAAATCGATCCAATCAGTCAAACAGAAAGAAAATATCAGATGTCAAGAAAAAAATTGGAAAACGCTTCAGCAGGAGCAACACTATTCTCAACCTTTCCATGGGCTTATTTAAAAGCATCAGTAACAGCAATGCTTTATTTTGTAGTATATTAAATAATCAAGTTCAAAATCAATTTATGATTTTATTATTACAATGAAGATAAACTACATATTAACTACACTTTAACTACATATTAAATACATCAGACCTCCTGCTTTCTAGTCCAAAACTTCAATGTTATTCGAAATTATGAGTCAGAATGAAGCATGTAGTTTAGAAACATATCCACAGATCCCACTTCAAGCAAGGTCCTCAAAAAATAGAGAAGAGCCCATGTCGTTGATTAACTTTGCCAAAACATCACTCCCACATGTCCATTTTAATTCACACCACCCTTTAAATATTACGATACTAATAAGAACAATGTGAAAATTTTGGCGAAATCAGCCAAGTAGTTTTTACGTCAAATGCAACAGACACACGCATATTCCCTTTTATTTCTATATTGATGTGCCTAATACAAGTGTCAGCAATCTTACCAAGATGTTGCAGGTAGTTCAGTGTACGCTCGTGTCCAAATAAAGGCGAATCTGGTTGGTCTGCCTGCTTCTGCAAAAGCTCCAGTGCTTTGCGGTGAAGGCCCTTTGTTTGGTAGAGGATGATTAGCTCCGAGTACTTTTGATGCCGACGTAACGTCTTTTCAGTCTCCTTGGAAACACAAAAAAAAACAAGACAATGTACACAAAATTCAGAAATGTGGCCGTTTCAGCCTTATAACACATTTCACACATCCTTCCAGGAAAAGTAAAATTTTGCTGCTTTCAATGAAGGAAAGAGTAGAGAAGGAATAGACAAAGGATGTCACAGCTTGAAAGCAATAGTTTGTATAATTTGTGACGCAATGCACATTTGACTCTTCTATTCTTATTCTCAGTAAATTAAATCTGGTCTGCCCAATGAACTGAATCGCAGCTTGGGTTATCACCTCTGCCTACTCCCCACACTTTCCCACTTGAGTGCAGCCTACCAGCATGAACGGGAATCACAACCGCATCACTTCTTGAATCATAATAGAAGTGGTTAGCAAAGGCATGGCCAACATACATCCCTCTGACCCATGTAATGAATATCTGCAGCCCGAGATTAATTTTTCTAAATTTGTTTCATTAAATTACATATATCTATCCATAAACAAATTACGTAAGTAAAAATGTTTTTTCACTTAAAAGAATCGTTTTGCATTTATTATTTTCTTTTATTTTAATATTTTGTCCAGCCTGTGAAAATCTGACACAGGTGCAAAATCTACAGGCCAAGCCTAAATTAGTGTTTGTCCCTACGACAGAAAAAAATTATACTAAAAATCCTGCAATCCAAACCAGGATAAAAGGAGAAAGTCTTAAATGATTAAAAACATTAATCCAATCACATTTATTATCCAGTAATTAGTCATGCAAAAACAAGACAGAAGTTTTCTTCGAGTGGATGGCTGAAAAAACAAATAATCCATGCACAACACAAAAGATGGCCCCCTTCACAGACCCAGACTTCCCAAAACTGTTGAGTACTTGAATGCTGGTAACTATTGTGCTGGCTACAATTGTGGTGGTAGCTCGTGTGCCCACAGCTGCCTGGGTGACAGCCAGAGCGCCACTATTTTAAGTTGGCCTGATCTAAATAGTATACACAGTTACAATGGTTAACGTTCCATATTCTGATTCAAGGTACAAATTCCACAAAGTGTGTTTTTTCTTTAGAGTTAAGCAAGGAAGACAATAGTAAACCAGCACAAACATTACTTTATCTCTTGAATAATCAATAATCAAGGGACCTTCTAGTATACACTAGTTCACTACCTAGTTTGATTCTTCAACTAGTTGGCTTTCTTTAAGTAACAAATGTTCTTACATTGGATTAAGTTCAAAATTGAAAATGGTGATGACTCAGAAAATTCAATGACCTATTTATGTTAACCTATTCTTCATGTTATAACTGATGAGAAAGGGAAACAATGATTTGGTCTATTCTACACTTCCAACAAACATTCCAGTAACCGAGAAAGTTGTTCATCAGTATTCAGAAGATCAATCTGACTGAAAGCCTAGTGACGATCAGTCATTTGCTCCATTGGCTTCTACTGAAAGGTGATAACTAGGGAGCGAATTTTGATAACCTAAAACACTGCCAAAAATAAGCAATGAAATTCTCTTAAAATGTTTTAAAAATGCCCTAAATACAAAGACAAATGACAAAAAAATTGATCAAAACCACTTCTGATGAACAACTCAAGCTGTTGAGTATGAAACTGGAGTAATTGAGATTGTTGAAGTAAACTCAGCTTGTAAACTTTTGGTTTGGACTGATCTTTAAAAGAAAATCTCTGCCTAATACATATAAAAATGGGTCATTTCGTTTTGACATAACATAAATTGAATTTCCTCACTAAACGGCATTGTTTTAAAGTGAAAAGAAAAAAAGCCACATTTCATTAAAACTCGCCCCCTAGCGATAACCTACTATTTCCAACAATCTAACATGAAAATTGTTGACCATTTACTCAACTACTCACAAAATAACATAAATCTTTCAAAACAAGTGCAATTTATCAACGGCTCTTAAAAAAGTTTTTTCCAGTTATGTATTCTGAAACAAGGTTTTATATCAAACTTGATGATTTTATTGTTCAAGACAGCATGTTACAAAAAGTTCAGAAAAAACACATAACTTTGATTTAAAATACCTCCTCTGGAGAAAAGGAAGATAAATATATGTAAGAAATATGTAAAAAGATACTCAGGGAAATGGGAAGTTAAATAAATGTAAAAAATGATTAAACTTCCCCTGATATCCTTGAGGTTCATTGGCCATAACCGTGTACTTACTTGCAAGTGGCAGTGGTTCAGTCGAAGGAGCGGAGCGACAAGGGCATCATTTGTCTGCAAGTAGCACTTAAGCAGGGTGGTGTCAATGATTTGTAGAAGCTGCTGCGTGCTCCGATCACGGACCCTGTTGCTCCCAGATCCATTGTCCGTTACATTGACACTTTCCCCGTTGCTGGCCAATCCTAAGTTGTTGTTATTGTTGACTACTCTATTGGGGGAATTGGTGTTGGTGTGATTTCGATTCTTCACATCTCGCATCAACTTGCATCGAACCTAAGGGAAAAAAATTAAAATAAAAAAGAAAGATCATCTCAACTCGAGTAAAGTAAGCTCTTTTAAATGACAATATAATATTCACTTTTCTGATACATTAGTCAGCGCTATTTTTAACATACCTTTTGGGAAAAAGGTTTCAAGATCAAACAGAAAAATATAACTAAAATTTATTCTATATAAATAATAATATTATACACTTAAATACATATACAATAAGAAATTCCTGAAATGTATTTATTTGATTGTAATCCTCATATCAACAGAATAACAATTAATTTATTGAGAACAATAATCCTGTTCAGCTTTTAATATTCTAAGTACCAAATGAAAATTGCACCAGACCAACGAGAAAGGAGAGGTTTAATGAAGAGTGTCAATTCCCAATATTGGATAGTTGAGCCAAAGTGAATACCCAATGAAAGATTTCAGCCTTTTGTAGAAATAGGGAATTTTTTATTTCACTTCACATCAGACATTGCCTTTTCGTAAAATTCAGCATTAATGTTCTTTATTGGTTACTTTATATATTTTCCTGTTCCCATCTCATCTCTGGAACTTTGGTGCGGGTTGATCTCATTCACAGAAATGCATAGTTTCAATTACATCCATATTAATTCAGATATTGAAACCTTTCTTCATAAGGCTATTTAAATTAATACGAACTTTGGAGATTTTCTGATGTTAATTTTAAAAACATCCATTTCTCTTTCAAAATCCTGAGAAAAAAATCACAACATATATACAGTAAAAAAATTTAAAAAATTGTATACTATTACTTTATAATTTAAAATCATTCATTATATCAGAATTCTTAAGCTATTTCTTTTTTAACAAAGTTCTTGTGTATTATTTTACAATGCTTTCTCGACTCCCATGTATGTGACTGTTCCTTTGGCATATGAATTGAACCAAATTAATGCATATTTTTACACGGAAACACCACTTTTAAATATTCTGTCTAAAGAAAATGGATGTGTTTCATATGAACTATAATTTTAAGGTCTTTCAATAAAAGAGATTAGGTACTTCATTTTGATTCCAAAAGCTTTAAGAATATTTTACCATACACCTCCATTTTACATTGCCCCTTTTCTTCCTTTTGTCTGCAAACCTCTCTTTTTAACAAACTTACTAAAATATTCACTTCGCAATATTTCATAACTATGACAATTTATTCTTGAGAAATAACCTTATTCATTTTCCTTCACATTTTTTATACTTGAAAATGTATCACATGGATTGAAACACACTTGACATTAAGATAAAAATAATGTGAGAATGTTTCTGTAAAAGCCATTTACCAATTCACAATGGCCTTATTGCTGTATTAAAATAGTACTAGTAGTTTTTACCATGAAAAAACAAATGAAACAACACTTGGTTAGGAACCAACTAAAATCAAATGAAATCTATAATATTCCTAGAGTTTACCAAAGATTTTATACTTCGGTTTGTTTTAAATAGGCAATGACATTAGGTCACTGTTATAGCTCCTTCCTTATAAAATGCGTGTGGCCTGCGGGCTGCCAATTGGACAACCCTGGACTAGATGTACGTGTGTCCCTCGCAATTGCATAAGGCAGGGAATCACTTGGTTTCTTTGCTCAGGAAGCCATATATTCCTAAATTCCAAGGCCTTTGTCTCTTCTCCTTTTCATATCTTAGGGTATTATTAAATGGGCGTATGAAAAACATTTGTAACCAGGACACATCCGAACAACTGCTGCAGTGTTGACAAGTGGAGTTTCACAGCTGAGCAGTATGCAATTCTAAACAGGACTCTCCCGACTTTTATTTAATAATTTCCGATTGTTTAAACTGTTGCAACCAGAAACTTTAAAGTTGAAACGGAAGAACACTCAAAATCACAAATAACTGGTCCAACTGGTTCATTGTTTGCAGGAATATACAAATTTGCAGACTCACAGGCCATGGCGCATAAACCAGAGAATAATTGGAATAAACTGAAAATCATGGGCAAATCACATCTATTTCTTAAACTTTTTACTTAACATCCTTGAAGAATTGTTTCTTAACAGTTGGATTAGGTTCAGAGTTAGGTTGGGGATATATAAGGAAATATCTCACATGACAGTCACTTGACAGTGCAAATTCCCAAAATGTTTCATAAATCTCCAATAGTAATATAAATGCAGTCATTTTTATTAATTATTATTTAATAACATGCAATAATTACCTAAATAAAATTTTCTCTATCATGCACTTCACAATCTAATCTAGCAGAAAAAGTCTGCTAACCTCCAAATACTTCCCAAACACACCTTGGAAGTTTCATTTAAGTCTATTTAATATTTATTGAAATTGAGAAATTTACATTTCAATTATTACAAAGATGTAATGCCATATTTGGTGGATCTAAATTTAGGTGATTGGTTATGTTTTATGTTTTTACATTGCTCTTCTATGTCACAAGTCATAAATGTTGATATGGAAAGCAGTGAAGACAATAAAAATATCATGTGTATCAATAATATCTAGTTATATTCGCAGACGTGTTTCTCAGCATCCACTGTGAAATTGCAGGGCGATTCAGACAAATACTTTTGAATGAGCCAGTTAAGAGAGAATATCAAATGAATGGCATTGAATCAAGTGAAACACAATGTGAAAATCAATAAAACTTGTTGCAAAGATTTTGTTCCACTAACATTGATAAGGGTGGGCAGATGATGTTCAACAACCAGCGAGTCCGAAACTGCATTTTGCAAGGGATGGAAATGGAAAAATTCACATTGCAGAAATACACATTCAACATCGAACAACAGAAAAGGAAGATAAATATTTATTTTAGCAAAAATTTCCTAAGCATGGAAACTTGCTGTTATATCCTGAGTTACTTGCAAAACAGAGGAACAGAGATGTATGAGATTCCAATCCACAACTCTATCACATGAACATACAAAGTTCAGGTACATTCTTAAAAATCAAAAATTAGTTAAAATAGATCAATTAAAAAATTCAGAGGCAATCATAAAAAGGGGGACAGGAAGAAAATCTGGAAATGCTCTGAGGTGGTGTCAGATGGAAAACGGAGTGGAAATTCAATACAAAACTTTTGAAAAAGCCTAAAAAATCGGAGAACACTGCAATATAGGAGAAGGACCAAAAATAAAAAAAATATACATATGAATATGACGGGGATTGTGACAAAAATCAATGATTTTTAAGGAATAAGAAAATAGTGTTAGCTCAGACCACAAGTTTCAATATTTATATCTCCAAGACAATTTTCTAGTCAATTAGGCAATTTGCAATTTTATTTCGACTAAATAGGAAGAATTAATTAAACATTTTAACAATTTTTCAGGAGACTTCTTGAAAAGGGCCACTTAAGTTGAGACTTATTTTCAGATAAATACGGTATTTAGGAACAATTTTCTAATTCCAGCCAAACAGACTCTCAAATGGAAAGAACCAAATACAACAAAAATCAATTCTATTTTACTGTGTGTGTGTGTGTGTGTGTGTGTGTATGTGTGTGTGTATGTGTGTGCACATGTGTGTGTGAGTGTGTGTTTTGTTTTCAAATTATTGACATTCCCCTACAGGAAAATTTGAGCATCATCTGCTATGCTGCAAAAATAAGGAAACCCTTAATTTATGTCTATAATGTGCTATTCTCTTGACAATTTGCCTCCAAAATCTTTACGAAAATAATGTAAATTCTTCAATACCATTAAATAATAGATAAAACTAAGGCAGAAAACGGTAATACAAGTGGAATTCGACAGACAATCTCTCTACTTTCTTAAAATTTCCTCAAAAATTTCAAACTAGCCTGACAGCATACGATCATTTCCTACCTCAGTTAGAAATTCTATGAGAGCCAAAAGACCATTCTCCAGCTCACGGTCCTGCAACTTCATTCTCGTGTCCGGAGGAGGGTTGGGTTCAGGGCCTGGCCGCGATGTCTGTGGAAGCAAATCGGGGAACAACCGGATCACCTCGTAAGGATCTGCAAGAGAAAACAAAAGTGGAAAAAGTAACGCAGCAAAAAGCCAAAATGGAAATCGATGATAATGCACACTTCAAGAGACCTTGCAACAGGATTGCTTTTTCCAGCGACTGCAACAAGTTGCTCTGGTAACACTCACCTGCATGCTGAATCACACTATACATCATATGCTTAACTTACATCTTTGACACCTCTAAAACAGCGGAACACCACATGCCACATTACCACATTCAGGTCATGGCCTCACCTTTTTCACAACGGGTTGTAAGGTTTTGGGGAATATTTGAAAGGTCTTATTTTCTAAATCGATAAATATAGAAGTAAGATATTTATATATTTATCATATATTATATTTACATATTTAGCAAGATTATATTTTCAAGAAACAATCTTGTAATTTTATTTGTTCTAACTTTTATGTTTACATTAATAGTGTAAAATATTTTTCAATATCAAACACACAAGAAATTTAGTCCAAAAAAAGTTTAACATGTTTATTTGAATTAAATTCTTATAAATTCTGTTAATATTAGAACATTATTCATAACATCGCAGTAGTGTATAATGCAATAAGGGGGGGGGGGAAACGTTACTTTCTATTCACAATAATTGGCTTCAGTGTGATAATAGTGAAGAACGCGCCTTAACTTCACAGCAGAAGGCATGCAAATCCATGTATTGCAAAGGTATTTAATATCATTTAAATGGAAGCAATGAAATCTGGTAGTGTTTTTTGGTACGTTATTGATGTAGAAACCTCCATGAATAGTCAGCAAATGAAAAAATTGAATGCTATAAGCAAATATACAGTATGAATCGCGCACCCAAGGTTCTATGGGTATTGTAATTTATGGTAATCTGTCTATGCCCGAAGATTCTACTGTCAGTGACTTGAATATGTTAACATTCAGCATGCAAACAGCTTGATCGTGGGTACTTTAGTTTTGTGGAACTCAGGACTTAAATATCTGACACCTGCAATAACACTGACAGATCACATTCAACAAGATCGTTTGGAACCATGATGACTGGGTATGTACATGTAGTGGCACTGGTCACAGGTGACAAATAAAGTCTTGTCCAGAGGTATATAGGAGGACAGTTTTCATGGTATTAAATATACTGTTTGAGAGAAGAAATTGAGAGCATAAAAATCGTGAGCTCTGATTATGGTATAGGAGTGATTACAGGCAGACTACATTGAAATGAATAATTCAGAACCTGTGCACAAATACTGTGGACAATATTACAGAGACAAAGACTTTACACAAGTTTCACAAGTAACATAGAGCCATTGAGGGTTTTTTTTTTGATCGTTAAAATGTGTGAAAGGACATTAAAGGACAGTAACAATTATTAAGAAAATAGGAAATTGAACTTCTGATTTTGATACATTAGATTTGATGTGAGATTAGAGTTGATAGTTTTTTTTTTGTTTTTTCATTCTCACAATTTCATTTCTTGCTTAATTTAAATGTTATAACAAAAACTTGATCTCTGAAAATCCATGCATGGTTTTTCTTTGAAGAGATTATTTTCAGAGATTTTTTGGAGTATGCCATTATTAGCATGTGGAGGTCACCGGCCCATTTGCTTAGGTATAAAGTTAACAAATAATACACGTAAGTTGTCGGTATAGTATACCAAACATTCAAGGTATGACAGACTGCAGGGACAAGTGAAAAGAGACACTGGGAATACGAACGGCTTCCTGGGAAAGAAACTCAAAGCAATGCCTTTTCTGACAACTCTGCAACAGTGAAATTTGCAAGTAAATTTAAATGCATTTTGATAATCAATGCAAGATGTCATAAGATCAGATGTTACAAGGAGAGCTCAGAAGCAAATAATTTACCTAATGAAATTACCAAATATTTCTAAGGATTTTACACCCACTTAAAAAAGTAGGAAGAAAAAATTTACTTCGGCAAATCCTCATTCTTTTATCTAAAAAGTTTGATTCCTAAATATCAAGTAGATAAAGCATGTAAAATAAAGCATTTTTCCCACTTGGGATATCCAAAACTCCACACTTTACTCTGAAAATCACACAATTTCATTAAGAAAAAATCTCAATCTTCAATACCATACCTGTAAGACAATAGGAAATAAAAATGAGACCTGCGCCATTCTCTTAAATGTTATTTACACTATCCAAGGACAAAATTTAATAAAAAAAATTGCTGCCATTTTTTGAAAATATCCCAGGAGCTTCATGTAAAATACTCCTCAAAATTAAAATATCGGTTTCAAATTCAAAGGTTTGCGACATCAGTCCAATCGATTAGGTTAATTTCAATTTTGGAGCAAATTGGTTGAAGAATTTAGGCGCTAGCATTGGCCACAGATGTACAAACATTTTGCCGTCAATTGATTTTTATTATTACCAAGGACCCACAAAGTATGGATTCTGCCTAACAAGTTAAAGGAAGTTGCTATATATAGGGACAAGATCTATCCTCTTTTTTGTTATCAGGGATTGACAATAAGGGTTTTTCTGTCAAAAATTTGCCTTTCTTCCCCCACAGCATTACAATAGTTTATCTGTACTGCGTAAGCAGTAGCGAGGAAAAAAGGCATACAATTAAAAGATGTAGACAAAGATTTTTTCCCTACCTATTTCTAGCTTGAGAAACTCTTGCATTGCCTCGTGAAACAATTTGTTCTGGAACAAATCTAATGCATACAGCCTCTGGATCTCCTTCAAACTGCGCTTTCTTTCGTCATCAGTCGCGCCGGGTGACGCCTCAGTAAGACGGAGCGCCAACTGGAACTGGCGCTCACGCAACAGTGTGCGCACCTGGCGCTCCACTGGCATGGCGCGCACTAACCACACGTGAGAACTTGAGGCGATGTACAGCCGCCCATCCGGAGGAGCTTGGGTGGCAAGGCGGGCTTTTGATGCAGAATTGATAGACTGGATGAACAGACATGGTTCGATTGTCCTTATTTCCACCGTCTCCGATAGGAGGGCAATTAGATACGGTTCATCATACGCTGCAACAAAGCAAAGTTGAAATTCAAGCAACATCAAACTTCAAAAAAGGATGACAATATTCTTTCAAAACATCTATAAATTGATATTGGTAGGAAAGCCAAAACCAGTACACATGTGGAATATACTGAATGAAATGTATTATATAATTTTGAAATTCCAGATTTTTTGTTGAAAAAATATTCCAGTAGATGACAAAGAAAAATATTAATTGAGCAATTAAATTCCCATGTCCACACTTCCACTTACAAAATACAGCCAGACTTGAATGGAGTTGTTTCTTGATCATTATTTCAAAGAAAAAATCATTAAGAGATAAATAAACAAAATTCCTTAAATTAATTAGAATTAAATATATTCAAACCTAATGCTTCTCCGCAAATACCTCTTATATAATAAGGGAGCAAGAAACCAAACTACCAAGATACAATGAACGCAAGTATACTTCAGTGAAACTCTCACCAAAAATATCACCACAGCTACTCAAAATACCAATTAAAATAAATCTGTGATATATGAGGATATTAAAACTAGAATCAGTGGTAAAGTTACGAGGGGGGGAGATGCCGTCTCCCCTATGTGACACCAATTGAAAATTTTAATTTATTATTTTATTGGATATTATATTTCAAATAACATACATTTTTCATTTATACAAATAAGAAAACTTCATAATAAGCAAAAACGACTACGGATGTCTGGCAAATATGGACTGACAAGTTAGTACCAAAAAATGAATAGACTATTCTATAATATAAAGTTTTATATCCAATCAAAGGTGAAGAAAGGCTGAAGTTTTCATGGGTAACAACACCCAACATTGATTAGAATCTATGTCCAGAGTGTAAAATCTGGAAGTCTTATGTTGGAGGAAAAACCTCTGAGTTTAGGAATGAGCCCAACCTCCAGTCTTAAGGGCCACACAATGAAAACAATAACATAGACAGAAGGACATAAACGTATATTATACATAAACATGGATGAACCATTCACAATACCCTCATTCATGGAGTGACCACTTCTACTCTAGCCACTCATCGGTATCCAAACAATAAAAATCTATAACGGAAATTCTAAATTGAACAATTTGAAGTAAAATGGACACTATCATACCCGTCCAATAATTATTTCATACACCATGAATGATTCTGTGGAGTGATTCATGAGCATTACTGATGATGATGATATTTATAATTTATGCTCTTACAAACTTCATCAGTTTCTGTCTAATAAACATTAGAAGTTCTTAGAATCTAGTTGCAGTACATATTAGTTCCCAGATCATGATAACATGAACTTAAAAGCTTGCAAACTTTCACAGTTACCTCTTATGTTAACATTCACTTTTACACTCACATTTACGTGACACTTACACTGAAGTTTCCTTGTGAAGGAGCCATTAAGAACGAGTATGGGTTTAGGATAAGCAAATTCTGAGTCGCTTACCAACTACAACAGGTACTTCTGACCATTTGACAGCATACTTCTGGATGGGATTGCCATCTGTGTTCATGAAGATGGACTGCATGTCTTTGCCAAGAGCATAGGTGGAATCAGAAAGCTTCGTTATCAGTGGCTCCTGATGCTTGCCTGTTGGGAACAGGTCCTGTTTCTTGGCTGGAGAGAGCTGTGAACAGATAATAATGACATAAATACATGACTTATTTTCTTCCAGAAAAGGTGTCTAATTCTAATTGATTAAACATCTGAAAATTACAGAACTTTCCCCTTTCTCTCCTTTCTTTCTTTTCTTCCCTTGAATCCCACGAAACACACAACATGAAATGCAGTTTAAAACGTCTAATGGAATAATAACTGTGAAAGGATGAATTTCTGATTAAAATAAATATGCAAGATTATTGTTCACATTAAAATTACTACTTAATTTAATGAATATTTTTTTCCTTCCACTTTCCCAACATTAGTTTTAATACATTACCATTATCAACTATTTCTTCCGAGTTGAAACATCAAATGTAAATAATTTATTCATACCTGACCGATTTCTCATTCACTAATTAGGACTGATTTCCACTTGAAAAAAGCTAGTAATTCCTTCCAATGAACACACAGAAAGAATATGAGATACATAAAGATAAGTGATAATTTATGCACTTAAATTTTAACTAAAAATAAAACCAACAAGCAAGTTGGTCTATTTATCACGTTTTGGTAATTCTGACTGGTTTAAAGTATGCATGTCAGGACCGGGGCATATCGTAATTTATTTCTTATTTCAATAGTTCAATTCAAAACATATAACCGTAATTAGATACAAAAAGCAGTTAAAAATTGCCCCATCATCTCTTATCCACAAAGGTAATAAAATGTTGCAACTTTGAACAAACTAAGATATAATATATAATTAAAACAAAAATATATATTAGTATAAGAGTTATTTTGAGCATTTTTTACAACAGAGCAACTAATCACTTTTGATTAATTTGAATTTAAAAGTCAATACATAATAAATTATCATTAATTTGCCTCTGAAAGTGGAAAAATTATCACTAAAAATTCATATTTGTTTGAAAAGTTTATGATGACTCCTACTATCATCCAGCTTCTTCTAATAACTAGTGCTATTTATCCTTTAGTAATCACATGCTTAGGTTCAAAATATATACATTTATTTAATAATTAAATGCTTTCCCATTTTCTGAAAAGTTACATCTCTTTGGAGCTGGAGTAACATTTTCCTTCTCTGAGTTTGATGTTGAACAATCACAAGTACATCACAAACTCACGTGTACAAGGCTGTACTCTCCCTTGAAGCCCACACACAGAGTCTCTTGGCACCAAACGAGTGCGCGAGGCACATCCGGCACTGCCAGGTCCTCACTGAGTTCCAGGAAGGAGCCATTTTTCCAGTAGTACAGCTGGAGCTTCCGCTTCACAGCCACGCACAAACGTACAGTCACTGAGGTCTCTCCAGTCAGGGAAGTGTATTTCTGCAAGACAGGAGGTCATAGTAAATAAATGGAAATTTTGGACACCCACCCCCCACCCCCCTAAATCAGCAGTCACAATATTGTGGTGTCCTATACAACAAGACTCATCTGGTGCAATGATGTTGAACACTGAGGGGTTAACAAATTATTTAATTAATTGGTTCAAACGATTGGTGACTTAAAAATTCATATGTAAATGAATAAAATCATTACAAGAGATATCTAAAGGATGAAAAATGTTTTCATAAAAGCAAACACACTCAAGCCCTCAAACTGAAGTGGCTTACAGACTGAGCAGATAAGCATGTTTATCATAGAGGGGTGTCAAAACTATGCTTGCGCCATTTTTCTAATAAGTAAAATTATCAATCATGGGCCTGACAATATAAGTTAATCCATTAATCTAACTGCTTTGAATTTTCTGTTTTATAAATTAAAATATCTTTTGAATTTCAAATAAATATTATGTTATTACTGTCAAAAACAAAGTAAATTTACTTCTATTGTACTACTGAGACACTTTAAAACTTAACTTGAAACTAGAAGAAAATGTAATTAATTGTTATTCATTTACTTAATTATTGTGGGTTCGAATCCTAGTTTGGGTAACTAATGCTTTGGCTGAAATGTAGTACACAGTACAACCTAAGGAAGTTGTTTAAACCGGCACTTTGCGCCGTTCTGGCGTTAACTAGGCAGTTAGAATTCTGGAGGCTTTCTTGAAAAGTGATGTCTTAAAAAAGTGAATTGGTAATTATGCGTTGGATAGACACAAAGATGTTTATAGTGAACACGAGGGCCAAAGGCTTGAGCCTCACCATGACTTGGATCCGGGTGAGCGAAGCGAGAAAACTTGCCTTTGAAAGTAAATTGGCATTACAATGCAGCGGGGGCAAAGCGTATGAAGGGTGAGCCATGAAAATCGCCTAACTGTAAGTTTTATTCATTTCTATTAGAGCACGTACAGTAATTAGGGCTTAAGCCCCGCCGCCACGCTTTTCTAAGGGTGTACCGTATACTAAATTTCAACCATGTTTTGAACAATATTAATCATTTATCTACTGACATTTGGTAGAATAATAGATCAATTTCCTTGACTAAATTTTGGAGAGTACTCTTTTGCATCTGTTAATTTTTGCCTTCAGCAGTTTCTAAAGGATTAAAGGAAGGATTGCACTCATATAAAGTTATTATTGTGAAACATTAACAGTAATAATGAATTATTATGAGGGTGGTAAACACTTGTAGTAAATTTATAAACTATGTCTATCTTTAGAATATCTTTAACTTTTCTTTAACCCATAAATACTAAATATTTTGGGGTTTTGGGGGTATGGTTGAAAAATAATCATCTAGATTCACTCTGGGTAAACAATTCTCAAGATAGGCAATGGGCAAACAGTCAGAAAAAATTACATAAAGCTAAAAACATAAAACATGTAAAATAAAGATTTTTCCAATTCTAAGAGCACTATCAAACTTTCTGTTCTGATTGAAATAGCATCCAAATTTAAACAATTTGTGTTCTCACCACAAGAGAATATGGGGTGTTCCAACCTCAAATTATTGTAAACTGTTAAGTTTGTCATTATTTTTGTCACTCCTCAAATACCTTTGGTAACTCAAAGCTGCAATTGCACATCTATAACGGAAATATCTAACTTCAATTTCTATGAACTTTATGAGAAATTGAAATGTTTTTTATTTTAAATTGTTTTCTACATCATGAGCTTTCTTTAAATTTTATAACACATTTTTACACCACTCAAATGAAAGCCTGATCTGGGAAAATAGTTTTTAAAATAATTCATAGGCTCACCTTCTTCAATGGTCTAACAAACAGTTCTTCTGTCCAAATAAAATATGATAGTCATGTCTTAATTGCAAAAATGTTTCCAAGAAAATTCTTTACCTCAGAGCAGATATTCAGCCAAAATTTTAATATATTTTAGTGTCAATGGGTTACTTTAACATATGTCAACATATCTTTAACTTATTTTAACAAAAATTTAGATAAACAAAATTTAATTATCACCACTACATTATATCAGCATATTTCAATTATAAAAAAAGAGTAACATTTTTTCTTCTAATTAACCCATCTGTTTAAAAAAGTTATCACCAGAAAATTTTTTATAGAAACAATATTGAAGATAATTAATTTACACTTACTTTAATATCAAGAGCAAAAAGTGTAGCTCCTCGAGATTTCTGGACTACATTAACAGCAGGGAAATTGATAATAGAAATATCATGTACACAAATAATGTTATCTGAAACAAATATAATAATCACCTTAGAAAACAGACAAAAAAGGTTTATAATTTTTATTTTAACATAATTTTTTTTTAATACTTATGTCAAGGATTTCAGGAGAAAAAAACTACATTCTGATTTTCTTCATTTTTAAAGTTTAAAAATGAAATTTGGTGCACATTGTATGCAATTACAATAGCATGAATAAATAACTTCTTGCATGAAAGCTGCTGAATGTATTCTAACACCAAGAACAGTTGTGGGCATGTTTAAAAAACATGACAAGTACTATTTTCACCAAAGAAAAAGGGGGGAAAAAGGAGAAAAAAGAAAAGAAAAAAAAAAAAGAAAGAAAGAAAAAATGACAATATTATTAAGAATTACTTTCTCCAGTTAAATTAAAACAAATAGCGGGTGATGAAAGATGAGAACAAACCTGAAAGGCTAATAAGCAACTGATATTCTGGAACTACTGCCAACTGCTGAATAGGCTTTTTACTGAAGTTTTTATTGTAACGTAGTAACTGCACTTCATGTTTTGTATCCGCTTCTCGGTAGCATACACTGTACATCAGCAGGTGGCCCTGCTTAGTTCCCACCAGAAGGTTGTCCTCTGAAATAATGACATAACCTCAATACTTAGGGTGACATGACAGGTGACATTAGTTGCGCAAAAGACGTTTTGCAAACAGAACAATTATAAATTAATAACTACATGTGAAAATTTATTGTCACAAGGGAGGCCCCAAGAAAAAATTGGGACATCACGAGACAAGTGATTCATCTCAAGGTCCCTTGTGACTAATTGTTGACAACTCTTCCTTCTCTGAACAAATGCCTTCTTTGTCAGAAAGATACCACCAAATGCCTTTGCAAACACGCACTCGCCGGACGCCAACATTATGCTACTTACCGTATGCAGCAATTGACTCGATTTGTACTGTAAGCTTGAGTAATTGTACCAAATCGTACGCATCATGCATTCTTGCAGGATTTTACGTTTCTTGAATAAACACCCACAGAATGTCATTGGAATAGCTTAAAAGTTAAAAGGAAAACATTCGTCATTTTGCGTTAAACATTGTGCGATTTTTCCATTTCCCCAAGTGACACCAAACTAAACAATAGCACACCCATAACAAGACTCTTCCTTCTCAGAAGCCATTGTATTCACTGACCAGTCACTCAATCCAGAATCCGTGTGGGTGGGAGAGCAAGCACGGTCGACTTATCGAGGTTTCTAATCGGTCTACAAGAATTTATCTGTCAATGTAAATTTGTCATTCGTGAGCTACAGCATGTGATGCATTTCACGCTTTATTATTTTATTATCTCCACTCCCCAAGCTTTTACACGATAACCCTCGAATTAATCGTAATTTAATCCCCCCTATACGCCTCTGCATTGGCGCGAAGGACAAAATAACGCTCCAAACGGAATGTCGAAGAGGCGCGATAAACTATAGTTATTTTGGGCAAACAAATATTTTTCTCAGTTAAATTAAACATTGATCATTTAAGTTATTTCATCTTAAAACGATTTACTCGTGTCTCGAGGACCATTACCCGATCATTTATTAAACAAAACGCGACTATTTGATTTCTAGATACTTTTTCTCAAAGTATTATCTACACCTGGATAAAACTGAAAATAGAAATGGAAATTATGAAGGAAATGATCTAGATTCTTATACTATACGAAAGCCATTTGTTTCGAAGGTGGATATAAGAATAGAAGCAAATAACCATTCGCTACAATTTTTCTTACAAATAATAATAATAACAATAATAATAAAATTACAATAAATATTTAATAATAATATTTAGCAATAAATATTGTCAATAAATAATCCAGAGAAAGGAAACGGAAATAGATAGTCTACATTACCATATAGGTACTCATTAGTGACGCGCAATCTACAAAATAACATTAACAATAACAAATTTCGTTTCATATTATTACGCTTTAACGACAACTCAAATTAATTAATTCTGTTTTGTGAAACAAAAAACGTTTTTGGACAGCCACTAGTATAAAAAGCAGTTCTTTCAGAGCATGCATAGCTCCCGGGATTGCGCCAGTCGGTCTATCGGCCTTGTGTCGCAACATTTCTTACTCGCAAAATAAATTGTCACTTTTACCACTCATATCGCAAATAACTATTATGCAAACTGCTCGTAAAATTCGAATAATTGTCGAATTAATTGAATTTTAAAAAATATACAATATAACCTTTATTCCTATTTACTTTGACGTTTCTGAAGTTTTCGGAATCAATTAATATTGATAACTTCGCCAGCCGAATAAATAATTAATGCAGTAAAGAAACGTCAGAACTTCAAGAAGCTTACTGGGATTTTACTCTGCATAATGAATAAAACAAACACATTTCAAATACTGGTATTGATAGGTGAGTTTTGGTCCAACTGGCTAACATTGAGCATTACACAGTAATAGTCGTTTTTTCAAGACATTGTTATTTTGATACGGAAAAATGAATTTTTACAGATACTCTGTTACATTTTTAGATATACGCATTCCGATTCGACAATTTCAAAAATTTCTTGCACAGAGCACCAAAGGTTTAAAATCAGCTGGTAGATGGTTACAAGTTTGTCACATAGGTTGCAGCATAATTCTCAGTTAATGCGACATCTAATGGATCTTTACAGAACTACTTCGTTTGTACATCGACCACTTTCCCCTACCGCGATCTCGGATGTTTATCAGCACGTATTGCTTACTATCGGGGCAAACCGAGACCATGTCCTACAGCCCGGAGTTCAGACTGTGCCCGAATAAGACGATAAAATTGATTAGTTTTTACTATGAATTTATTTTCAGTTGTGGTGCTCCAAATTGGCAACGGCTTTCTCGTATTAGCAATTCTTCCCGGTGACGTGCTCTCAAACGTCACACCTAGATAGCCTTTGGGGCTAACTCAGTCCTATACACCGTAACCCAATTACATGGTAGATAAGCCAGAAAAAATCCGAAATGATTTTTTTCATTTTCTAATTCCCCCCCCCCCACACACACACACATTAAGACACACACATTCACACACCAGTTATGAATGGTTTTTGAGAGGCTGAATTCGCATTTCAGGTTTTCCACCTCCAGAAATGTCGACTTCAGTGAGAAAAATTGCTAACAATTATTTTATATTTCGCACATTTTTCAGATTTTAGTTAATTTTTTTAAACACAATGCACTTTGTCGAAAATATTATTCTATACAAAATTAAATTACGCAAAAATTCCCAAATAATGCATTAACATAAACTTTTTGACAAGTGGCTGAGTTCCTAGAACGTTGGAAAACGGAGAATTTTTGGCCCTCTGGCTAAAGCTCTGTAATAAAATATTAAGTCGAGGGAAAAATTAAAATAAAAAACACTTATTTGGCTGTAGAGAGGTAGGGGTGGTGGGTCGGTGCCAAGAATTCTTTATCTCATTTATAAACCTATGCCAACCGAGTACAGCAGATATTGCTGCGGCGGCGTTGGCAATCAGTAGTCTGAAACTCATTTGATATTTGATGCAAGAAGAAAGTTCATGATTACCATTAATAAATATTCTGTACGTGAACTTTCATATTTTTGTATTATTTTAGTCAAAAAGTCGAAAAATATGCAAAATCTTTGATTTATATGCCAAAAAGAAAAATATGACATATATGCAGAACATTTCTTACCTTATTTTCAATATTTTGCCCCGAAAAATACAAATTTGAAGTTTCAGGAAAATATAACAAAATGTTAATAAAAAATATGCAATTGCATGAAGTTTCCAACTCTAATTATTATGAATGTACATGGAATTAATTAAACAACGAATTGGGAAGTAGAAATTTCATTCCAAGAAGTCTCCATCTCGAATAATGCAGTTGTGAGGAGAGTTTAAAAAAAATGAAACCGGCTATTTTCGAAAATTCAGACCGACTGAGGGATCCAGTGCGTCCGAACCGAAGCTGAGAGACTTAAAGCATCAGAACCGACGTCAATGCGTTGCCTCTGACAGAAAGGTTTTAAGGGGCCGAGACCCGACAGCAGCAGGATTTTGACACTAGCTAATATACAGCAGGTGGGTATTCAGCCGCGGTCTGAAGGGTAATTCTAGGGCCGGCTGCTCTGATCGGTAGATTTCCATGGTTTCTTCCGATCAATATAAGGCGAATGCCGGAGCAGTACCCTAACAGAGGACACGGACCGCGCGAGATCTTTCCTTCCTCATACGTGTCTTGTACTTTCTCCTTACTTACCAAACATTACATGTCCTATACTACTGTGACGTAGTGAAATAAGAAATAAATTTCAATAACAAAATAAAAATAATATATTCAAGATTATGTACAAGTTACAATGAATTGCTAATTTTAAAACACTCAGGCAACCTTTTCCTTTCAGAACACTGCTTTTACCGCAGAAAACACAAGCCACGCGCTGATGCGCGGTGTCGGACCTCGGTCCCGTGACAATTACCGTCACATGGCCTGACGCCAAAATTTAACCCGGTCGTGGCGACCGTGTGCCTACAGCACGCGAGATTGTCTGGCCCTTACTCTCCGACATCTCGCCCACACTCCTACACCCCTTGTACACACGTACAAGCTTCCCGATGCAAACTGAATGAGACGCGGGCGCAGATGGCGCCCGTTAAATAGTTGAGGCTGACACCCCCACCACTGTTCCATAGATAGACTCGCAGGCCAGCCTTGGTTTACCCACACACAGAATTCTCAGGTTGGCTGCCAGCTTCCGTAAACGAGCTCGCCGGCAGCATCCTCGGAGTTTACAGCCTCCGTATTTTTGGCTCTGCGGCACTGCCTGAGTCAACCGCCCGAGCGCAAACTCCCGGATGTTCAGGCTCAACCCCCTTCCTCCCCCGCAGCGTACTTTCACCGACCTAACGGTTCTGGCCCTCGTGTTAACGACGCCACACTACCACACACGTCGAAGACCAGTCGGGAGCTTAGAGCTCGGCCCGGCTAGGGGTCACATTGGTGGGAGATACCTGGATGAGTAAATCCCCGCATGCCAAGAAGTAAGATGGCGCCGGATCTCACCCTTTGGGAAGGAAGATCGCTGCTAACTCTCTTGATGAAAATACGGACTGCACTTACGGACTAATGACCAGAGCAGAAGACGCACAATATAATCGATCAATCAATCGAAAATTCGGGGGAAACATTGCACATCGAGTCTGTGCCATACATATTTTCTCCTCGGGCAGAGTAAAGACCGTTAAAAATCCGCACAGGTCCAAATTTCGTTGAACTCTCTCAATTTTCAAAAAACAGGTTATAAATAATGAGAGAAATTAGGTTCTGCTGTAGCATCACTTTTATCAAATGATTTTTTATTAAAAAATAATTAGTTTATATATTACATAAAAATCTTTACTAATACTTTTCGAAAGCTCAATTTCAAAACTCAATTTCATTTTCCAACAGTTAAGGTTACTGCTCTCCAAGCAATGACTGTTTATAAATTAAAACCCAACAATTAAATTGTTTTCTTGCAAAACGAACTTTTTTAAAAATATGTTGACCCCCTTTAAATATAAAAATGTTCTTTCATCCATAGATTTTTAATAAGCATTCTTTCTTCAATTTGTGTCACTAACACAATTTCGTGTCTGCCTCCGAGCGACGTCTTTTCCATTCTATGTCCTTTGAACCGATGCATTGCAACGATCTTATATTCAGTTGTTTTTAACATCACGTGTGAAGTACTTTCTTCTTCTTCTCAGGCTATTTTTTCACCATATTTTCAAACTCGATCAAGGGGTATTGCATTCTGAAAAGTTCTCCATTTATTTCTCCACTGATTATTACAGATGATCTCGGCAGTTTTATAACACTTCCCGTCACATCATCAAAAATAAAATATAATAATCACTTGGCTTCTACGTCGGTTGTTGCGCAGCGCCATTCTTGGCAGGAGTAGTAACTTCAAGCAGCCCTGGTTCCAGAGAAGGCAGCTTGTTCGATTGCTAGAGGGCGCTGGCAGAAAGCGAAGCGATGTTCCTCTGTTGCCAAGTTCTGGGTTACGTGATGGTTGCGCCCTACTTGAGCTCTGTGAATGCCAGTACTCAAGTCTCATTATTTAATTTATTCATTCAAAACAGCACAAACGTATTATCTGCTTATTTTAAAATGTATTGGTACTTTTCTGCTTTAACCATTAAAAATTGGCACAGAAAGGAACCGGAAAATTAAATAATTTCCCATTTAACTGAATCATTTTTATAGAGATGATATACGTATACGAATGTAATAAAAATTATTTCTAAAAGTTAATAAAGTATTTTAAACTACATTTTTTATTTACTATTATGGTTATTATTAATAAATATGAGTCACAATTAGTGAATTATATTATAAATATATAGGCTGAAATATTTCTATTAAATTACATTTTTAAACCTTGGGTGCGTTTCTAAATGTATTTGTTTCTTGATATTTGCAGATGACGACGCGGATTGTGTGGATATGGAAAAGGAGTAAGACCTGTTATTACAGCAACTACTACTGTACTACTAGTACGACGTCGACGACAATGGCGACGAAATTACGGTGGTGCAGACGGTTACAAAGGCAAGGATGTTGCAGACGGTTGGAGGCGTGGACTTTTACGAGAATGATGACAACGGAGGTGTGGACCTTTATGAGGATGATGAAGACGACGGCGACATGGACTTTAACAAGGATGATGACGACGACTGAAGCATGGATATTTACGAGAATGATAAAGACAACGGAAGCGTGGACCTTTACGAGGATGATGACGATGAACGAAGCATGGACCTTTACGAGAAGGACGACTGAAGCATGGATATTTACGAGAATGATAAAGACGACGGAAGCGTGGACCTTTTGGAGGATGATGACGACGACTGAAGCACGGATCTTTACGAGGATGACGACGACGGTGGCGTGGACCATTACCAGAATGATGACGACGAAGGAATGAACCTTTACGAGGGTGACGCAAGCTGCCTTCCCTGGAACCAGAGTCTCTGAGGTTGCCACTCGGGCCAAGAATGGCGCTGCATGACAGCTGACCTGGAAGCCAAGTGATTGTTGAATTAAATTGTTGTTGATGTGATGGGGAGTATTATTAAACTTCTAGGTTCTTCTGTTCACGTTTTCTATGGGAAGAGAAATTAAGTTGGTAGACTGTCCCTTTAATGAACAGGTAACCTTCTACTTCTGAGTGACACAGAAGGGGGCTAATAGCGTAACGAAATGAGCGCTGGCCCGCCCGCAAAATTTGTATCCGGCTCTAGTTTAAAAAATGGTATAGCAAACACAAGTACTGTTAGAACAAAAGTATAATAAATTTATACTTTAACAAATTCGAATTCATTAGTCCATGATTAATAAACAAGAGAACAAAAATCTACCTTTAGTATTTAACTTTATGAGATTAAGACTTATATAAAACCTAAATTAATTGCTTACCTTTATTGATATAGAAACAGGGTTACATACGGTTTAGTAGCAAAAATAAATCGTTTTTCTGAAATATTCTGTTGTTAATATTTTTTTGTATCAACTACCACAAAATATGAAAGAAAGTATCAAGTAAATAAGATTTGTTACAATCGCCAAACCTTCAGCCTAAGAGACTGCCCTCTTTTACCTGGCCCGCAAGCGTTGAAGGCCTTAAGGGGTCGACAATAAATTAAGTAACGCTGAAGAGGGGAGGGAGTTAGAGGCGGCGTTACGCTGTGTTACATAGGGGCAGGAGGGTATTCGATTAGTGATACGTAATATTGATATTTTTTACTTTTTATAACACTTGTTAAAATACTTCCTTTTTTAAGTCTTATACTAAAACATTAAAATAGTATTTAAATAAGTTTTTTAAATAAGTAATTTAAAGTTATTTGAAGTTGTTACAATAAATGAAAATATTGGTTCATCAATTTTCTAATGAATTTTTAAGATTACGAAGAAAATATTGAAAACTGATCTGCAGTATTTTCTAGAATACATTTAAATTGGCGCAATAGATTCTAGCAAATGCGCCATCCAAAACAGCGGCGTGTCCACGGCCGTGAACAGAAGTTCTCTCGCCTATCCTTTCCCCCCAATCTTAGTATAGGTGCAGTCAGCATCGACAACCATTTTCCACTTAAATTATCATAAAGTTTAATACACACAAATAAAATAAACACTATTTTTTTACTGCGCTATAATTTATTTTTCACTTCTTACATTTATAAGGGGCGGAGATTCTCGCAACCGTTACGTAATTATTTAAGGGGAATTCAATAACGCGTTACGGGTGCGTTACAGGGGGGAGGAGGGTACACAAAACACTCCAAATTTGCGTTATGTAGTTTATGGGCGGCCCCTTACGGGCCCAAATGTTACGTCAGTGGAGAGGGGCCACTGGAAGGGGCATTTTGATCTTCAACCGCTTCGCTAATCTGATCTTCGCATGTTTTAATTGGTTGATTGTTTAGTGATTCCGGGCGCGCCAACTACCAGGGACATTAGTCCCGTAAGTGTAATGCATGTTTTTGCTCGGGAGGTGGCAGTGATCGTTTCCTCGCTGTATGGCGAGATTCGGCGCCTACCTACCGTCGGCTAGCGGGGTTTTCCTCAACTAGGTATCTCCCACCTGCGCGGTACCGCCCCAGCCGGGATACGTTCTTAGCTCCTGACGGGTCTTCCGGTGTTTGTTGTAGTGAAGCGTATGTTAGTGTGTGTGTGAGTGGAGTGCGTGTAGTGCGAGTACGAGTGTGAGTGCGAGTGCGAGTGTGAAGTGTGGGAGCGAGTGTGAGTGCGAGTGTGAGTCGCATGTGCGTGTGCGTGTGAGTGTGTGTGTGTTAACAGGGAAAGGATAGGACAAGGAAGAGGAAGGTGAGATTTTGTGCGGTCCGTGGACCGTTTGTTAGGGTACTGCTCCGGCATTTGCCTTGTGTTAATCGAAAAAAACACGGACAACTACCGATCAAAGCATCCGGCCGCTAGAATTCTCCTCCAGACAGCGATGAATTCGACCTACCTTACAAGCCAGTGCCGCAAATCCTGTCACCGTCGGGACTCGAAGCTAGGACCTCCCGGTCTGAGGGACTTCAGTGACATCAGTTCATGCCCTGAGTTCTCTCCCGGTTAGCATGTTTTAAGGAACTTTATCCGGTAACAGTATTCCTCTTTTTGATCCATGTATATCGAATTAAACACCCACAAACAATGAAACGAGTATGCTGTAAATATATCAAAGTATACTGCTATTTTCTAACTTTAAAAGACAACTACGGAAAGCTACTGTGGCGTCTTTGCCGGGGCAATAAATCACAGACGTGAACGGTTTGTAATTTATTGAGAATTTATTTGAAAAAATACTTCAACACATGAATACTATGTACAATAATTGCAATAAACAATATTGACCCGTCACTAGAAGGAATGTTCCTGGTCACCACCACCGCTGGCCTGATAATTAGATATCTTATTCGATGTGATACACCAAAAGCCTACGTGAACATACAAGCGAGTATGCCGCACCTCCCGTCTCGACGTAGCACGCCAGCTTCGGTTCCCTGCCTCAGTAGCCTATGCATTGAAATGCAGCGCCGCGCACAACCCACACGACTTTCCACCGACGCGCCCAAGAAAATCAGAAGAAGGAGTTAAGGTCCGGGGTCGCGATTATATTACCTTTCTGGCCGGCTGACGAACCTGCGCTCATCTCGCTGTTGTCCGCCGACTCGTTTCCGCAGCTAAGGCGTATCTAGGGGTTCCCAAAGTTTGCCGCCGCAAGTGGTCTACGGTTTCACAATGGGCCACCCACACACGGCACCCCTTCCCTTCCGCTTCCCTCAGGGATTCGCCCTTGTTCAGCCCCGGGAGTTCCTTTCCCGCAGCGCGTGTCCATGTACGCATGAAATGCCACGTGGCTGTTATTTTGGGTTTACGTTTGTACGAGGCGACTGATATGAGGCCACACTACCATCAACGTTTAAGCCATGAGCCACCACTGAGCGAGGTTCGCCTGAGAGTGGAATCCCAAAGAGCACGCATCGATCACCTTGGATGAGCGGCGAATCGCTTCAACGTGATCTCAAGCCTAAGGATTCTTAGGAGTTCATACAAAGTGTATATTCGAGAGTTTTGCATCATGCACCGTTGGAAGTGCAATGCACTGCACCCACCCACGCCACACTCGTTCATGTTCTTATCGAACGCTGATTGAAGGGGGGAAAATTACTTGCTGAGCACCTCTTGAAAGTGGGATTTTCAACGATAAGAAGAGAACTGTGGTGACTTTGCGTCATAAATCCAGATTAATTTTAATAAATTTGAGAAAAACACGATATTTGATTTTTTTTTAAATTTATAATCCCATGTCATTCTAAAGCAAGTTAGGATGACGTTTGCAAAATTGTTATGATTTCATTAATTAGCAGCTTTCGATGTCTTACATATCATTACCAGCCTTTTGGGAGCAAGAATTATATTACTTGACGCGATATTTGACCTTTGGATTTCAGGTAGCGAAAAAATTTGCAAAAAATAACACATTCGTTTTCTTTGTCATTTCTGGAGCAAAACGTTTGCAAACGGAACGGAGTCCCTTAAGACATACCAAATTCACATTTGTGAAGCTGTTGAAGACCAAAATGCCACCTCCTGTGTCACTTGGGAATAGTAGGTTATATGTAGGTTATACGTTGCGAGGTTGGTGAAGGCGACAAAGGCAAGGACCACTACGAGGTAGGTGAAGGTGGCGAAGGCAAGGACCTTTGCGAGTATGATTAAAGCCATAAATGAAAATGAGTTTTGGAATTTAGCTCTCTGATTGTTAGTTGTATTTAGCCATGAAAACTAATTAAACTTTTTCCAATAAAAAAAGCATTTAAAACAAATGACACTACAGTAGCACATACTTTCTCGCATTATTTGTAACTTTTGCAATTTTTGAACATTCTGAGAATGAAACAAAAATATGTGAACCAGTGCTGCTTTTAAGCGTCCTCTACTCTTATCAGGAGAAAAAATATAAATGGAAAAGATAAATTTTCAGTGTTTTCCAGAATTTCCCCAGAAATATTATTTGATTATTTAGTGTTCCGGTCGCATGTACGGCTATGGTCAATAGTCCCGTTATTGTAGTGCAAGTTTTCATCACGGGAGGTGGAGAAGATCTTCTTTCTTAGACGGTGAGATCAGGCGCCACCCTACACAGTTGGTTAATTGGGGTTTTTCCCATGCAGGAACCTCCAACTAGTTGAGGTCATCCATACAGGTGAAGCTCTGGAGTCCCGGCAGGTCTTTCATATGTGTGGTAGTGAAATGCATGTAAGTGTTTGTGTGAGTAAGTGGTGGGGACCGGACGAGGAAAATGAGGAAAAGATAGCCCGCAGTCTTATTTGTGAGGTCTTGTTTGTGGGGTCTTGTTTGTGGGGTCTTGTTTGTGGGGTCTTGTTTGTGGGGTCTTGTTTGTGGGGTACGAATTACATCAGCCGAACCCTAGAATTCTCCTTCAGCCCGCGTCTGAATTCGTCCTAGCTATTTAGTTAATTTTCCGACATGTGTGGTAGTACAGCAGTGCATGTAAATGTGTGTGTTAATAGGGATTAAATTAACAGGAGAAGGAAGAGGAAGGAAATATCGCACACGTACTATGACTCGTATGTTAGTCCTGGAGTCGATCCGAGAAGCCACAGAAAACTACCATTCGGAGCAGACGGCCTCCAGATTTCTTCTTCAGATAGCGGCTGACGTCGACCTAGTTATGTAGCTAATGTCAAAATCCCTGCCACTTCAGGATTCAATCTTGAACCTAAACTTTATCCGCTGTCTGAAGGAGAATTATAGCGGCCGGCTGATCTGATCGATAATTTACTGTGGTGTACATGATCAACATCCGGCGAATACTCGAGCAGTGCCCTAACAAATGCGCCACGGACCGCGCGCGATCTTGCCTTCCCTTTCTTTGTCCTATTCTCACCCCTAAATTACGCGCATACTCATATGCTCCACACTACCACTCATTTTGGGGAACCAGTCGGGAGTTTAGAACGTGTCCCGGCTGGGGGATACCTGGTTGAGGATAATCCTAGCAAGCCGACAAAGTCGATGCCAGATCTCTCCAGCCAGCGGGCAAGGACACAGCCATTTCAGGCGAAAAAAACAGCACTTCACGTACGCGAATATAGAACATTACCAGGAAGCACACCTTATACGTTCTTGCGACTGCAGAGCGCTCCACTGTTGTGTAATGGTAGCTCGTTAGCTACCGATAGCTGTATTCCCCATTTTTCATAATACGAGTATGTAAAATTTTCCTAACTTTGATTACCACTGGTATAGGAATGGGTGCTCCAAATACACTATATGATCAAAAGTATCCGGAAACGTGGCTGAAAATGACTTACCAGTTCGTGGCGCCCTCCATCGGTAACGCTGAAATTCAATGAAATATAAGGGTGTTGGCCCATCCTTAGCCTTCATGACAGCTTCCACCTCTCATAGGCATACTTTCAATTATGTGCTGGAAGGTTTCTCGTGGAATGGCAACCCGTTCTTCACGGAGTGCTGCATTGAGGAGAGGTATCGATGTAGGTTGGTGAGGCCTGGCACGAAGTCGGCGTTCTAAAACATCCCAAAGGTGGTCGATATAATTCAAGACAAGACTCTGTGCAGGACAGTCGAGTCAGGGATGTTATTGTCGAGTAACCACTCCGCCACAGGCCGTGCAGAATGAACTGGTGCTCTATAGTGTTGAAAGATGCAATCGCCATCTCCGAATTTTTCTTCAAAAGTGGGAAGCAAGAAGATGTTTAAAACATCAAAATAGACCTGTGCCGTGATAGTGCTACACAAAACAACTAGGAGTGAAAGCCCTCTCCATTGAAAACATGACCACACCATAACACCATTTCGGACGTGTCCGAATTCTTTTGATCCCATAATGTATATGCGTTTGGTATCATTCAATGCACAATTTAATGCCTTACGACGTTTAATAGGACCGTGTGCTCACTTGAAGGACAAAAACACGTCTCGCTGAAATCTTTAGTAATGTAACTCTTCACTGTCGCACTCCTAATTCTACATTTCAAGGAAGCTAGACGGAGTTTCAAAAATAGTGTTGCTATAAGAATAACAATGAAATTCAGGACATCCGAAATATATTTCAAAGCAAATTGTTATTTTTATACAAGTAAATAGCATTTCAAATAAATCGTGTAACGAGGAAATAATATATCAAATGAAAAACTGAATAGTAGATCAAGGTAAGTGATATTGCACACTTTCTAGAATGACAGAGTGGCCAATCTTTTTCTAGAACAAATTTCCCTGACTTTTCCAGGTTATCCAGGTCATTTCCTTATTTTTCCGTTGTACAATATGTTACTTATTCAGGGTATTTAATTAAAATATTAAATAAAGCGCGACTTTAGTCAATATTAAAACACTCTTATTGAAAGAGCCCTCTTCTTCTTTTGCATTCCAGATTCTCTTGCACTATCATATTGTGAGAGACACAGATGCACTTCGATTTAAACTACACAGTAACGATGCGATTTAAAATTTTTTCTTGCAAAATTTCGGCCATTTCTGGCGCACGATTACATAATTTTCTCTTCATACGAAGAATTTGTAAGACTATAAATTTAAAAAAAGGAAGGTGGTGGCGCAATTCTGACTTCAGATTCGGAATCAGCGCGTTGGAATTCATTCAAGTCTTTGTGTCAGACAACTTGTTTTGTGTGTGTCTGTGTTATTATTTGCACCTTTTCTCTAACGGTTCACTTCAGCTATCACTTGAAAACACAAACAAAAATTGTATTTATGCAAAAATACTCACTACTTGAAAAGCCGAAAACGGGATGATTAATATTGAATAATATGTTTCATTAAGAAAGAAATCTGTAGCTTTAAAAATGAAGGTATATTACAAGTCAAAAAAAGAACTTTTCAATTTTTGAAATAACAGAAGTTTGGTAAAAAATGTTTCATTAAATCTCTGTTATTTCAATAATGTTACATAAGTAAATTAAATGTACTTACGACATTTTATTAAGCAAACTTTGTTTTATTGGATCAAACATTTAAAGAAAGCATTTTGAACTGTTAAAGAAAAAAATATTTTTTATTTTTTTTTCATTGGCACAATTTCACTCAAAATTGAGGGAAAAAACAGTCTCAATTGGAAAATTTTGCACATGACACTAATTAAAGATGTATTTGTGAAAAACAGTTTTCATTTTAGAACTCTCACATCCATAACGTTGCAGAAGTCCAAAAAAAAATTAACTTAATAAATTCCAAAATTAGAGAGCTATTAATAAACGTTAGGTTTAAGTTAATGGTGTAAAATGAAGTTTCACGAAAGGATTGTTAACCCCTAAATTAACTCATTATGAGATCAACATGAGATGCAATGCGAAGGAAGTTAATTCCGAAAAACACTGATAACTCGCTGTTCCAACACACGTTCGTTCAGGACAAAGCGCCTCATAAGCAAATCCTCAGGGGATGCGAAACATATTTAAAAAAACTGCGTAACAGTTTCTATTGTCCTATTTAAATGTAGTGTTCTCAAGGTCACGATCTGGAAGGAGAGGGGAACACTATCATCCAAAGTAGAGATTCGTTACGACTTTACTTTTTGGTATTAAACCTCCCGCTTTGATGACAGAGTTCCCCTTCTCCTTCCATCTCATGACCTTGAAGATAAACTACTTATCAACATTTAAATCGCACAATACATAATAATAAATAAAGCTAGAAGAGTTATTAATGGTGCTACAAGAACACATTCTTTCTGCATTATTTCATAATAGTATTATAATATTGCAACTTCTATCATACAAACACTTCAGTCAGCACTTGAAATACTCAAACAATTCAATAAATATTTACGCAAAACATTTTTACATTTTATAGAGACGGTACATGAAATAACTTAAAGATATAAAATTGAAGAAAGGATTTCAGTAAGAAAAATCTCTTTTCCAAAATGTTTTATAGTTGGGAGTAATTTGAAAATTTTAATTTTGCTCAATTTTTGAAATTTCAGTGATTATAATGAAAACTAGATTTTAGATAAGTTCTAAAACGAAGTTTCACGAAAGGGCTGTTATCCTCTACATAAACCCATTATCAGATCAGCACGAGACGCAATGCAAAGGCAATTAATTCCGAGAAACCCCGATAACACGCACTCACAGTTGCAACTCAAGGCTTCATACGCAAATACTCAGGTAGAAAGTTCAGGGCTGAAAGGCAGCCGAGGGTGAACATTCGATTTATGAGTACGCAGCGGACAAAGGAACGCGCAATCTGTTGGCAGCCGGCCAAACCGATAGCTGAGGAGGTTCTGTGGCACCCAGCCAACGAGTCTGAACCACCGCTTCCTCGGCGCGATAGGCAGATAAGGCGGGTGATAGAGCAAGAGTCGGCTCTCCATTGGCAGAACCGAGTGGTTGGAAGAAGCTGTCAACAAAGACGCCGGGGAATTCTGTGTTGGATAACGCACATTTTTTTAATAATTCGTGGTAAATGATCGTTCCTTTGAATGTGTTTGGTAGTATACTAAGAACTTTTAATACAATGTACATGTATTTCATTTGGCATTGGATGAGGCGAAATATGTACAAATAAAGTTGATGCCTACGATTTTAAAATAAAGCGCTTGTTATAAGCTCATATGGTTATTTATTTATTTATTTGAAATAAGAACTTATTCGTCGTCTGTAGATCGGCGCCGGATCTCGCCATACAGCAGGAGACCACCGCCACCTTACGAGGAAAACATGCACTACACTTACGGAACTAATGATCCTATCAGCTGACGCGCCCCGAATCACTAACAATCAATCAAGAACGTATGTAATATTACTTTAATATTTTTGTTTGGTAATATAGAATAATACCGGGAACAGACCGACTTGTGTTCCCTCTGCAGCATCTCTAACAGGAGGTTATAGGCTTTGAATCCCGGCGGTGACGGATTTTGAACGCTAGTTAAATATTCTACTTAGGTCGAATTCTGGTGTTGGATAACGCACATTTTTTTAACAATTCGTGGTAAATGATTGTTTCTTTGAATGTGTTGACAGTAACTTATAGACTTTAAATACAAGTACATGTATTTCATTAGGCATTGGTGAGGGCAAAATATATACAAATAAAGTTGATGCCTTACGATTTTAATAATAAGGCGCTTGTTATAAGCTGATATGGTTATTTATTTTATTTGAAATAAAACTTATTCGTCGACTGTAGAACGGCGCCGGATCTGCGCCATACAGCAGGCGAAGACCACGCCACCATTACAGGAAAACATGCACTGCACTTACGGAACTCATGACCCTATTGGGCTGACGGCCCCGATCACTAACAATCAATCAGAAGCATATGTAATATTAATTTAATATTTTTGTTGGTTATCTAAGCATAATACCGGGAACAGACCCGACTTGTGTTCCCTCTGCACATCTCTAAAAAAAACAAGGGAAAAAAAGGGTTTTTAAAAGGGGCCTTTTTTTTTTTGGAAAATTCCCGGCGGTGACGGATTTGGAACGCCAGCTACCTATTCTACTTTAAGGTCGAATTCTGTCTCTGTACGGAGGAGAATCAAGGAGGCAGGCTGCTCTGATCGGTAGTTTTTCAGTTTTTTCCTATCAAATAGCTGGCGAATTCGGAGCAATCGGATTGCGGCGGGATGGTGTAACGGTTAGCGTATCGCCTGTTGTGCCCAAGTTTGGCGGGATCAAACCGGATCCTGAAGCCATGGGCCACAGGCGAAAAAATCGCTTTTCGCATGCCTTCTTAGGAGAGGAAGTACAAGGCCGTCCTGGTCGCCATGTTAGTAGATTTACTTGCATGTACAAAGATCCTTCACCTTAAATGACGCTCCTGAAGCTAAAATTCAAATAGCGCTGTTTCTCGCCCAAGAAATACTCTTTCTCTGCTAGTTGGTGAAGGAGCGTAAGCGAAATTTTGCGGTGGTCAGACGGAAGAGCGGGCCTGATGGCCCGAGTCTCGCCACGTAAAATAAGGCAAATTCAATTCAATATGTACCCTATACAACAAACGGGCCAGGGACCACGCTCGAGCTTTCTTTATTCATCCGTGACCCATACTCTCCCTATATGGACACACAAGCACTGCAGCGCCACAAATGTGTAGTAGAGTCAGTCAGGAGCTTAAAGTCTATCCCGTTTTGGACGGTACCGTGCTAGAAGAGATTTTTTTTATTTGTTGCGTCTACGCAACATTGCATCGTTGCTACGTTGCATCGACGCAACGCGTTTCCTAACTCCGTAAGAAGCGTTCAGCGCACTGGAGTAATCCTCCGTTAATAAGCATCCTCTAGGGACCGCTATATTGTCAAGTCACGTCTCACGCCAGTCGTAGTCATGTCAGGGAATTGACGACAGGTAGCGTCTTCGCGCTCGCGTCATCTACCTATCGGTCAGAAGCGGGAAGGAATAGGGATAGGGGTGAGATTTAGGACGCTTCACAGTTGTACAACCGCTCTGAAGCACGCAAACTCGTTTTGTTGCAACAAATTGGACATGACGGTCACAAATTTTAAAATTTTACGTATGGAGGGGCAGATTCGCATGTGCACAAGCAAATTGGTGTCAGATCTCGCCTTCTAGCAGGGAAGGAACTCTCACCACCTGACTGCAAAAATCACTACACTCAAGGGATTAACCACAATCGAAACCAAATACATTGGCATAACAGAAAGCTGCATAGATTTTTTTTTTCGATTCGCATCGGAAGTTAGTAATATTATCAACCATATTACCAGATATTAATATAATGGAAAAGAAGACGATAGTGGAATGTGGAAACGAGTAATTAAAAGATTTGCTAGGTATTTTAACAGCACAAAAACAATGTGGTATAATATTTTTCCCATTTACTTATGGTTTGTATATGCAATTATGTAGTTAAAATGTAACAAAATACTTAAGAAATGAAAATTACATGTATTAGAATCAGACTACATACAACGTAAACAGAAACAAAATATGCTAATAATAGCTATTAGAAGTGTCATTATTGCCACAAAATACTTATTTAATAAGTAAGGCTGTTAGTAAAGTATATAGCATCCTTAGATTTTGAAACACATTTATTATATCTATATCTTTACTCGAGTGTTTGTGCATGAGGCTCTTTGTTCTGGACATCCAAGTGCTACAGCTTGCGTCTTATCTGCTTCCCCTCAATCACTTTCCTACTCGGTGCATCTGCGTTGCAAGCGGGGCTGATAATGAACGCGTTGCAACTGGGGGTGAACGACCCTACCCTCGCGGGTTTTAACCTGCGACTGAAGATTGGATGTGACGAAAACATTTTCTACAAACAAATTATTTGCGGCACATTATTTCGTCTTCGCGGCACATTGTGTCGTCTAATTCGCAAATATAAATTGAATTCAAAATAATTTCTGATGGCTTCATCAATGAAGAAAGTCTACCAATATTTTGACCTTTAAAATGAAATTCACGGGACATATTCTATTTTTTAAAATATTTGATTTTATGTGTTATAAAACAAACCAAACATTACATTTCGATGAACAAAGAGAAACCTAATGTGTTTGGAGTCAGAGGGAAATATTATTTGTCATTTTTCTAATAAAATATTGACGCCGGTCTGAATGCAGTAGTCGGTACTGCACATTCTTTAAAAAACGTACGTTGTAATTAAAACTTTTACTTTTTGTTTACTGTTTTATGTTACTAAACATTCGATTTTTTCACCTGTTCAAATATTTTACATGACAACCTGATGAAGATCCCAAAATATATTATAGATATATTTTTTCCTGTTAAGTGGCCGTATTTTCCTGTTATGAAATTATATTGTAATTATTTCTTTACCCGTAAGAATTATATTAATCACCTCTGAAGTGCAATAAACCAATATATTCCTCCAAATATTCAAAAAAGAAGAAATCATGATACCACATTAATTTTAATACTCAGCGTATGTGCCAAAATATCTCCACATAGGGAATGTAGTGCCAACCTTGAAGAGCTCTTGGCACTCGTACAACTTCATGATACTCTGCACTAGGTTAAAAAAATGCTTTCAAACGAAAACACTTCAAAATAAGTACTTCAGTCAATCTTTCAAGTTTTTAAAGCAATCTGTTTTCTGTGAAGAATTCCAAAAGTTACGCAATCAAATAGTTTAACTTAAAGGAATACAAATATATACAAGTGCGAAACATAGGAATGATCCGATAAAATTGGTGATGGCAATGAAGAAACGATTTGTATCCATTAAATTAATCTCTAAAGGTGGTTTTTGGTTCTGTTGAAGGTTTTCTACCATTACCAAGAATATACTACCATTATTTCCTTTATTGATTCTCCAATTTACACATAATCTTTTAGATTAATATTTTGTGAGATATTGAGTGATTGTTCTTCAAAGGAATATTTATTATTTAAAGAGCGAACGGTTCATTTTAAGTATCCCAATCTTTTATTCCTGCCGAAGAGGTTTGTAGTCGTTACTGCAAACCCAGGCCTTGATCGAATTCTCATTTATTAAACTCATTCTCATTTAGGTTTTATGCTATTTACATTGGGATTCACATTGTATTATCTGATTTGCCGTTCTATTTTAATAAGCAAATTTTATTGGTTTGTACCTGCAAATACAATTTGCACCACCAACTTGGAAATCTGAACCGAAAATCACTGTAATTTTCATGTTGAAGATTCCACATAGAGTGAAAAAATGAACGTATGTAATTATTACTCTATTCTTAAATGTTTACATATTGATAAGCATTTCATGAAGTTATTTAACTGGTAGAATGGTATCCTATTACAACATTATGAAAATTGAGAATGAAGATAGTTATGAATGAAACACCAAAGATGTTTTAAATTTTGAGCCTTAGATGACAATGTACATTTTGATCATGTAATACTAACATGACACAAGCAGTTATGTCTTGGGCCCTCGAAGTGAAGACCATTCGTACATTTTTCTTCGTTCTAATCAAAGGTGAATTGGATATAAACAGATACACTGTTGTGAATAGGTACGATATCGATATCGAAAAAAATAATTGGAACAATGTTGAGCTCATATATGAAGATTAGAAAGTCAAAGTTAGTTTGTTGAAAAAACTTCTCAAGATGATAATGGAAGGTGACTTTTGAAATCAGTAGCGGTTTCTTGAAGGTGACAGCGAAGGAGTGGTATGCGTTTGATTGCAAGTTCATACAACCACCGCTTTTATTCCTTTCATTGACTCTCAAATACATTTTCAGGTTACTCTTATGAATAGATAGTGAATTGTTTATTCAATAGCATTATCATCCTTTGTGACACGATTCGTTTAAAACTTTCCGAACTATACAAACATTTATAACATTAGGGAAATATGCTTAATGGGGCACCATATCAAACGGGGACGTTCAATTTCTTACTGATTAGGGATGTTTAAGGTAGTGTAATTGTTTGTTTTATGAAAGTTTTAATGTTCTGGTTGAATACCACTCCGATTTCATCAAACTGATGTCATTGTTTGTTTTATGAAAGTTTTAATGTTTTTGTTGAATACCGCTCCGATTTCATCGAACTGGTGTAATTGTTTGTTTTACGAAAGTTTTAATCTTTTTGTTGAATACCGCTCCGATTTCATCAAACTGATGTACTTGTTTGTTTTATGAAAGTTTTAATCTTTTTGCTGAATACCGCTCCGGTTTCATTAAACTGGTGTAATTGTTTGTTTTATGAAAGTTTTAATGTTTTTGTTGAATACCACTCCGGTTTCATTAAACTGGTGAAGTTGTTTGTTTTATGAAAGTTTTAATGTTTTTGTTGAATACCGCTCCGATTTCATCAAACTGGAGTAATGGTTTGTTTTATGAAATTTTTAATCTTTTTGTTGAATACCGCTCCGATTTCATCGAACTGGTGTAATTGTTTGTTTTATGAAAGTTTTAATCTTTTTGTTGAATACCGCTCCGATTTCATTAAACTGGTTTATTGGATCTTAACAAGCTGCTTTTTGGCATTCACTCTTAAGTATTGATTTTCTTAGTTTTAAGGAATCTTTAAACATATAATAAATTACTTTGTCACGCATGGATGTAAAAGACCCCATGTTTGCCAGCGGTCGTCATGACCTGCTCACATGGGGACAATGAAACAGTCGAAAACGGTGACGCCC
>BOPP01000114.1:3249451-3265807 GCA_017312745.1 Gryllus bimaculatus
TACATGAAGAAATGTTTCTTTTGCCCTTTTACTGTGAAACGTTTTCTTTCTATACAGCACTTTCTTGTCCATTTCCTCTTCTTGTCTCTTTCTGATTTCTGTTTCTAGAACTTCCAGAAGGTTGTGTATAATAAGTTGAATCCCGGAGGATACTTGTAAGTATTGTCAAAGAAAAAATCTCTCCTTTGGATACAAAAGACGAAATTCGAACCTGCGTGGGCTACAACTCCCCTGTTTCTTGTGTTCTGCAAGGGGGGAACGAATGCCCGGGGTGGGCACCTAAGTGTTAGCCTTTATCCGCACCCCCGGACGCCGCATATGTACAACGGCGAGATGGTATCCGTATCCCGTAGGAAAGCAGTTTGCCTTCCCGGAAACCTCCCTATTCAATGCCTGGGTTGTGGTCCGCCCTACCAGCTCAGAGCTATTAGCTATTCGGACTAGTTCCGGTGTCCAAACAATGCTCTACTCACTTGCGCCGGGAACAAGTCCCTCCTCTGCTTAGAGTATCGGGCCACTGCCTCGACGAAGCCAAGAGCCCAACCGGGGGCCACCAGAACTAAGGTTCGTCACATCACATTCAAACACATCAAACCCTTTCCGTCTCTTCACTGCTTCCACCTTTAGGCTATTGACGTGAGTATCGCCAGAACCTGGGTAAACTGACGATAGGTATCAGTTTCCCTCCGTACTTCTACATGTGCATTCCAGAGTATTCCGAGGAATTTCGTTCACCCAGTCCTGCACAATGGTAGATGCATCATAGGCCCAACTGGTGGGTTACCGGCAACCTGGCAACCAGGAGCTTAGCAACGCCTCCACCTTGAAGCTATCGATGTGTCACCGTAAAACTTAGGGTCCGACTGGTCGTCTACATCTCGCCACCAGAAATTGCACCCACCTGCGTAGACGTGATACCTCTCCCCTGCGGAGAACTAAAATGTGTGAATCGACGGAATTGAGGTGAAACTGTGAATTCCACGCGAACCTGCGACCTCTCCCGACCTTCAACCACCTTCGGAACCTTCGCCCACCAGACGGCCGAGAGAATTGCAGTGCACTCGTTGTTCGTAAATGACGCTAATGACCTCCCGAGATATTAACAGTACTTCGAATTTTGTAAATGCACCCTAAGTTTCGGTGAAAAGCAGACTGCAACGAAATTGAAAACTTACAAATAGGACTTTCTTCATAAATATATTTCTAAAAACAAAACAGTAAAGAAATTATGTATTGATCTAATGAGGTGAAATGTTGATGATTTTTCGTATTGGTACTTGTGTATAAGTCAACGTGATTGTAAATCATTATAAATACAAAAACAGAAGTAGTTGGTCCAGTGATTTACTTGTATGCATGAACAGGTTACACTTACACATGTTTGCATGCATTCCTTATTATTCTTTGTGAAACTGCAGATAATATCTAGTAGATGGAGAAGTAGAAAAAAACAGTGACAAATAATAATTTATAAATGTAACCAAATTTTAACATTACTGAAACTTATGTCAATTGACAAACTAAACTAAATGAACCCTTTCTGTTCTCATTAATAAATTTCGAAAAATCCCTTTTGCTCACCACAATTATTTAGGGTGGAATTGTATGTTCACACGAACATACATTTTATGTACTGTTACAATACTAACGTTTCACCGTCTATTCAATAGCTCTTAACTAAATCAATCTGTCATTGAATTTGGCTTAAGATGGCCGAAGATAAGACGCGACCAAAACATAAAGTTGACCGTTCGCTTTCCTCACGTCTCGATGCTGTTAGCTAGCCGGCTGGTTAGGCAACCAGCAACACATGTGTGCTTTGAGGCGCAGGCTAGATGATTGAGACGATCTTAAGTATTCAATCATATTTTTAAATAAATTTTCGCAGTCCATTTTCTAGCAATTACAACTACAGTTTTTTCACATTTAAAAATTCTCTTAAATAGCTCATTAAAATGTAAAATGAAACACAAAGTACTACTACTACAGCCTGTTTTTTTCTCTTAATTGTCGTCTTCATTACGATCCTTGTTTCCACAACACCTCTTGAATTTTATTATTAGAGATATTGTTTTCATTGTAGTCTTCGTTGTTTTCATTCTTATACATAATTATAGTTAGGTTTTTAAATGTCTTAGTGATGTACTGAGTGAAACTACTATTCAAGTTTGGGAAAGTTGTATCACAGGTGCAGTGAATGAGATTTTAGGAAAAAAGAAATATCATGGCTATCTAAATTATCATTGTCCACTTTAATGTCTTATTTTTTATTCCACGTCTCGATTGTATTCCCACTTCAATCGTGATCTTACTCTTCCTTTTAACCACCGTCTCCACATTTATTAGTATTTACCTTTCCGGTCATTGTTATCTACTATATCCCTGTCTTCTCCTAAGACATTTTCACCAGTACACCAGAAACGACAAGAGGACGTAAAACACAATTTAACACAAATGCATGAAAAGTAGAAAAAAAATAGATCCTTGTAGTAACAAAAATGTTGCTGCAGAAAACCACATAAAACTGTTTTCCAAATAGTCTCGCTCAGACTGTTCAATCACAACAAATAAAGTAATATTGTTAAACACTACAATAAAATGTAAAATTCACTCTTCGCAAATACAGCAATCACAGAGTTTAGTGTTTACACAGTAGTGCAGTTCTTAATACATAAAGAAATCAAAAAGGTGCTGGTACGTAACGCAGCACGAAATTAACAAATATTTCATTTCAAGCGACCCGTTCCTTGGAGCCTTGCTAACACATAAAGTCAGTTGTAAGCAGTAACGCCCCACGAATAAGAATTCAGTCTGTACGCGCAATTTGAGAATAGTCGGAATAACGCAATTAATTATTTGCAATGTTGAGTCAAACTCGAAACTGTTTCATTGGTTTTGGAGAAAGAAGAGAGATAAGAAAGAGATAGAAGAGAAATTTCCTTTCAAGAGAATCCAAAGAAACCATAGATATCTCTCATATGGTGGGAGTCTGGATAGTTTTCTTTCTGTTTCTACCCACATTGTAAATGACTGGTATATAATGAAATTTGAAAAAAATATTGATTTTAAGCATACGTTAAAAAATAATTTTAAATAAACCATGATTTGAATAATCTATTTATATCAATTAACTTTAACCACATTAATCACCTCAATAATTATCCAAATTAATCGTTCTCTTATGACGTTCGTTTTCGTGAATGCGCTGCAGCTAGGCTGTTGGAAAAGGCTATAAGCTTCCTTTATTATTATTATTATTATTATTATTATTATTATTATTATTATTATTATTATTATTACTATTATTATTATTATTATTATTATTATTATTATCATTATCATTATCATTATCATCATCATCATTATTATTATTATTATTATTATTATTATAAGCATTACATAATTGTACGCACATCTTGCCACACGATAGCGACAATTTGCTTCTCGTGATTTACGTGTGTCTTATTTCAAATCTTATTGTGGTGAGATTCGCGGCATTTGTTCATTGCTCACGAACACGCTATATGGAGACAGGCGGCTCCCTATCGTCACCACCATATTCTAAATCAACATCTCCAGCATGACCTTACTTTTTGTTCCTCGTCATAGACACTTTCTTCGGACGCTTTCTTAAACTGAGATTCGAGACTAAATTTTGGAGCGTTCCCTTTAGCTAGACAGAGAGCTTCACATCATCATTGTCATCTCTAAAATCATCTTCAAAATGACCTTTCTTCTTGTCGCTTGTCTTAATCGACGACTTGTGTTGAAATTCATTTTCAGAAACACTGTTTCATTATTCTCAGCGACAGCGGAATGTTCAGCGCTAAACCGAATCTCGTGCACGTCCTCACCGGAATTGCACGATACTGATGAGGAACCAGAAGCCAGATCATTTTTGAAGATGATTTTGGGGATGTCGGATATGGATCCTTCTATCTCAGTGTATGTGGAAAGCAAGGTTTTTTAAACGTAAAGTTACATGTTTGAACATGAATTTCAAGAGTTCTGAAGCTTCATTTCAACCATTTCCAAAACCGTCTTCAAAATTGATCTAATGTTTGGTTCCGGTCTGTATGGTGATGTCCCGGCGCAAAGTTTCGATTTGCTTAGTTCATTTTGGGCGACCGCGCCAGCGGGGCAGGGGGGGGGGTCGACGATACCGACGAGGAATTATAAACCAGATCATTTTTGAAGATGATTTTGTGAATGTCGATAGGGATCCTTCTATCTCAGTGTACGTGGAAAGCAAGGTTCTTTTAAAGGTAAGGTTACATGTCTGGACATGAATTTCAAGAGTTCTGAAGCTTCATTTCAACCATTTCCAAAACCGTCTTCAAAATTGATCTANTTGTTTGAAGCATCTGCGAAAAACACGTTCAAGGCCATATGCGGGTATTAGAGGTAGTCTATGTGTTAGAGATGGCGTTGACTCTCCAGCTGATTTTGGTCGAATGGAACCGACAAAATAAAAATATCTTCTTCCGATAGCCAATATTTCTAGACGCCGTTGGAAGAAGACTTCAGGGTTCAATATGCCTAACTCCATTTACCAGCACATGTTTGAACGAATCAGGAATATCGGACTCGAAATCGAACTAGAAATCGTACGAATATCTCCATAATTCCGCAGTTCATTGTTTGAAACATTTGCGAAAAGCACGTTCAAAACCATCTGTATGTATTAGATGTAGTCTATATATTATAGATGGTATTGACTCTCCAGCTCATTTTGGTCGAATGGAACCAACAATATAAAAATAAATATATCTTCGTCTGACTGTCGATGTTTATGGACGCCGTTGGAAGAAGTGTCTTCAGGGTTCAATATGCCTAACTCCATTTACTAGCGCATGTTTGAACGAATCAGGAATATCGGACTCAAAATCGAACCACAAAATTGTACGAATATCTCCATAACTCCGCAGTTAATTTTTTGAAACATTTGCGACAAGCACGTTCAAAACCATCTGCATGTATTAGAGGTAGTCTATATATTACAGAAGGTGTTGACTCTCCAGCTGATTTTGGTCGAATGGAACCGACAAAATAAAAATATCTTCTTCCGATAGCCGATATTTCTAGACGCCATTGGAAGAAGTCTTCAGGGTTCAATATGCGTAACTCCATTTACTAGCTCATGTTTGAACGAATCAGGAGTATCGGACGCAAACGCCCGACATCTGCCGAACGAAATTTCGGCAAAATCGGCTCACATGTGACCATTTTCTTCGGGTGTGGAAAGGTCTATATCCAAATGCTGAAAGAGGTTAAGAGTATTTTATCCTTAGTACGACCTCTTATAGTCCTTATTACCTCATTTCTGAGGCGAAAATATGAATTTTAATATGATAAATGGCTAATAGATGGATTTTAACACATAATATATGTATGGATATCTGTGTTACACAAAATCATCTTAGAGGAACTTGAAAGCATCTTTGTACGAAAGCAATTCAAAAATTGTAAAACTCGTCTCTTCAGCCTGTAGCACTTTCACAGGAAGTACTTCGACTTTTATAATTTTCGAACCTTTTTTGATTGGAATACACCTTTATTTGAAAGAGACTTCAAGCAATTATTAGAAAGTTAACATTTTAAATTGATAATGGGTCATTTATATTTAACTTGGACGTTTACATAATATCGTATTATTTTCCACGTGAAGACATCTACAAGTGAAATTGTTAATGAAGTATTTTTCTTGCAAATTTATTATGTTGTAAATGAGGATATAAACGGGTAGGGTCTAAAGACGGTGCTAATCAGCATTCTTCTGTTCTCTGCTTTTTGTGACTCTTTCAAGGCTGAAATGATTTCCAGGTAGGATTTGAGGATGTTGATGGATTATTTTTTACAGGATAATCTCGCACACATAGTTAATTAGTGACTGATAAATCATCAGTTACTTAGGCTGAAGCCATATTTTTTTTGTTTTCTCTTGGAATTACCTCCTTTTCGGGTAATCGGAATAATCCTATTTTTGTTGATTTTCGGATAGTAGGAGTAATTCTAGTTTTTCCGACTCAATATGATTAGTGAAGGTTTTTGCAAACCTGGAGAAAATAAAGTAGAGTTCAAATGTTGAATATACATTTCCATTCTCAAATATAGATGGTAAGTTTGTTTCCCTTTTCCAAATTGCCTTAAAAATCAACTTTGTATATAGTTGAAATATTCAATACAAATGACAAAAACGAGCGCTTGTGAAAATGGATACAGCAAAATCACACTATCTAGCAATGGAAGAAAAAAATTGAATTAAATATTCATTCAAAGTTCTCAAGCCTTAGAAAATCATATGAATGAGAATTGTCATGAATATTTCTTATCTGAGCATTTAAAACTCAGAGATAAATCACTATAAACAGCTTATGTTGAAGATGGTACTTATAAAAATCTTCTACAGGATTAAAGTCAATTGTTCGTATCTTCTATTATAAAAATAAATCTTCTTGGGAGCTAGTAAATAAAATCATATTCAAAGAAAATGAAAATTTGAACAGCATCCAGTTTTTGAAAGAAGGAGAAGAAAATGGAGTCTGAATAACAGTATGAAGCGCGTATGTTGTAGCAGTTATTTCAATAAAAAGAAAAAAATCGATGAAACAATGCGTTAGTGTTTTTTGTTGATCAAAATAAGCCTGGCAAACATTATGATAGGAAAATTTTCTTGAGAGAAATGTTTTTCCTCCGTCTACATTGTGGAATGTAGGAACAGTTATTCCTTTTTATTGAAAAGCCCAATTATTATTTAATGTATCTTTGTGAAATATTGTTGACTTAAAATTTGTGCCTATACTTATGTTTATATTCATAGGCATTTTACCATTAACTAAAAACCAAACTTTGTCCTCTAAAACAACCATACTTCGGTGAAAAAAGATTTTTTTCATATTATTTCTTAAATACATTCATAGGTACTTTTTTATTCATAAAGCGGTGACGAGATTATAACTTTTTATCTCAGCTGGTAAGGTTGAACTCGTGTTAACAACCTACTCTACCTCTCTGTTTCAATCCTGAATCTCTTTTGTTCGCGCGCATTTCCTAAGTTTTATCAACGGCAGTTTACAGTCGTCTGCGAATTTCGTTTCACTGTACGAGCAGAATGAGTATGCAAATGTCGTTCATATACACAAATTTCTTTTCATTCACATTTTCTCAGAAGTATATAATATCATGGTAGAAAGTGACTAATAACCCATTTTCACCCGTTTTTTGAAATATATTAAATTTGTAATATTTTTGAATACAATTTTATCTCCTTACATTAATTTAGTGGGTTGTATCTACAACGACCTATACACGTAATGTAGTGTAACATGCAATACATTAATGATTTGCTGTAGTTTTTGGCTTAAAGTAGGTTGGATATTTATTCCTTTGAATACTGTTAGGATGAAGGTGGGAAGGAGTTTCGGTTTATTTTTCTTCTATTACCGAAGAATTTACTAGACATCTTTTTACCTGTATCACTTTTTACAAGTACTATACTCCTTTTCTCATTTCTTAACAGTTGTGATGTGTGTTTCTACTGCCTACAAAGGATTTTTGAAGGCAATTTGGAAAGGAGAAACGATATATATTTGAAGATGGTAATGTATATTGAACATTTCAACTGCATATTATTTTCTGGGGAATCATCAACAAATCATCCTACCCTCCCACTCATCATCACCACTCATCACCATTCTCGTGACTGGTAGTTGGGTCAGCTGAATCAACTGCTTTGCTAGTGAGTGATTTCAATGCACTACTTTCTACGTTCGAAGCTTCATTGATTTGATTTTTTTTTATTCAAGTGACGGCTGCATTCTTAATCCCAAATTCTCGTGTGTTGAGCACCCAGTAAATCGGAGTCGGACTGTAAATGTTTCAAGTGGCAGATCTCTGAAGAGGCAACGCTCTTCGAAAAGGCGATCCGCTTAAAGGAAAAAAGATGTTGGCAATGCGAAACTCCTCGCCCGCCGGCTGTGATTTCTCAAACAGGTGCTCGTTATCGAACATCTCCTTAGATTACGTCTGCCCTGCGATAAGGCGCACCCGTCGCCGGTTGATACGCCGTCCGTTATCTGCCGTATTTTTGCCGTCAGACCGCGAAACGATCGTCTTTCCAAGGAGACAGTTGAAACATCGCCGTATTATTGTGATCCGCCCGGTACCGCCTCGAGCTTACGTCACGAGGCGACGCACCATTTGACGAGGTCAGCGTAAGAGAGGCCTAAGTCACATTTTAAGAAAACGGAGAAAAATCATTTAAAAGTTACAGTGTATGATAAAGTTGTGAAGAGAAAAATTCTTAACTTTATTGAGGAAAATTGACCAAACCAACAATGTACAAAAATAGTTCACCTCCTCAGATAACAATTGGTGTCAAAACTCGTTTTTCGTTTTGGGAGCTTAGACCTCTATTGCGCCCAGAGCATCATTTGCAGTACAGCACAATCTACGCTCGCTTTGACTCGTGATGTACGGAGGGGATTAGAATTATGGAAATGGGAGAAAGTGAGCTAATGTCCAAATATTATCCATGTCTCTGTTTTTCACGAGGAGATGCACGATTTGAAGGGGTCAGAGCAAAAGTGGTCTAAGTCACATTTCAAGAAAACGAAGAAAAATCAAGTTAAAGTTACATAGTGTGATAAGAAAGGGTTGTGAAGAGAAACAATTGTGACTTCATTCTTAACTTTATTGAGGAAAATTGATCAATCCAACAATGTGCAAAAATATTTCACCTTCTGAGATAACAAATGGTGACAATAATTCGCTTTTCGTTTTGGGGGGCTTAGACCTCTACTGCGCCCAGGCCATCATTTGCAGAGCAGCGTAATCTACGCTCGCTTTGACTCGTGATGTGAGGAGGGGGTAATAATTATGGAAATTGGTGAATGCCCATGTATTATCCATGTATCTGTTTTCCACGAGGCGATACACGATTTGAAGGGGGTCCGCGCAAAAGTGGTCTAAGCCACATTTTAAGAAAACGGAGAAAAATCCAGTTAAAGTTATATAATGTGGTAAGAAAGAGTTATGAAGAGAAGAAAAAGCGACTTCATTCTTAACTTTATAGATATATATTCTTTATAGATTTTATTTTCTTAATGTCCACATTTTACCCACGTCTCTGATTGCCGTTATTAATTCTTCGATGGCTATTCGACGAATGAAATATGACATGATTTAAATCTCTTCAGTCTCATTGCTTCGATGCTCTATGCAAAGTAATTTAGGTAGTTCTTCAGCGTCTTGTAGATGTTTAACATTAAAACGATAGAACATGTAATTTTATCTGTCATATTTTTGACCAACTCGTCGGCAGTTGATACGCAGTCCGTTATCTGCCGTATTTGTGCCGTCAAACGGTGGAACCATCGTCTTTCCAAAGACACATCGGCGTATTATTGTAATCAGCCCGGTACCGCCACGCGCCTACATCATGACTTTTAGTAAGTTGGCTTTGACTCGTGGTGTAGAGACGGGATTGGAGGTATGAAAATCGCGAAAATGAGCTAACGTCCGAATATCATCGACGTTTCTGTTTGCCATTATTAATTCTTGGATGACCATCTTTACGAATCAAATATAACATCGTTTAAATCTCTCCAATCTCATTGCTTGTGTAGGTTGTTGTTTGATTGATTACTAGATTCCTGACCTTTTCAAGGCTAAAGTGATTATTCCCGTAAGTGTAGTTCATGTTTCTCTTCGAGGGGGGAGGTGGTGGTGATATTGCCCGCTGGAGGGTGATAACAGGCGCCTAGTGTGGTTTTCCCAACCAGGTATCTCTCACCAGCGGGACACCGTTCCAGCCGAGACAACCTCTATGTTCTTGATTGGTCCTCCGACATGTGTGCATGTAAGTGTGTAAGGGGGGATGATAGGACAAAAAAGAGGAAGGAAAGATCGGGTGCGGTCCGTAGCCCCTTTGTTAGGGTACTCCTCCGGCATTCGCCTGGTTTTGATCGGAGAAACTACGAAAAACTACCGATCAGAGCAGCCGGAAGTTGTCAGTTGTCAGAAGTCTCCTCCGGGGAGGGGTTGAATTTGATCCAACAGGTGACGTAACTCCGACAACGTTTGGTCTCGAATCCTAGGACCTCGCAATCAGTGACGCTGTAGAGAGGCAACTGTGATGATCCCTCTGAACCATCGCAGCTGGTTATGTGGGAAATATGGTGTTATGAAAAACCAAACACACCATCACACGGTGAAAGCCTCCATGCCTCTAACGGGATTCGAACCAACAACTTTCATATTTACGTACTCGCACGATGGATCAAAACCGCTCATACTCTCGTGTAATCCTCAAACTCACAAATCCGCAAGTGGAGATGTCACCAGAAGGTATCAGCCCGATAACCCCTTCAGCCAGATAGTGTCGAAATTTCCCCACCGTTCGCCTCGAACTATAGGACCACCCGATCTGCGTATCTGCCAAGACAATGCCTCGTAGCCATCGCCGTTGTTGGTACCGGTCTGATGAGAAATGTCAGATGTGAGACGTCCATCACGCCTCAACAAAACGGTAAAAACACAGGCGTCATCCGGGGTTCGTACCAGCAGCATTTATCTCCATGTACTCAAACGATGCCCCAAACGCCAAGAGCAAAGTGCCCGAATGTGAAATACTTTTTATATTTTCCGTATAACTTCACAATAAGCACAAATGTGAAGACTAGTGTAGATAATTATTTAAACTAGTCATCTATAACCACGTGTGGTTGATAATATTCACTTAAATGTCTTAGAAGTCCACATATTTTGTAATGGAAAGAGGTCTACATATATTCTGCATTAAGCGTACTGCGTTCCTAAAGTGAAATAGTGAATGATTTTCGTTTCTAGCGAATGATAAACTCATTAACACATAGAACAACACTTATTTACGCAAAAATAATCTTTGGTTTAATATTAAAAACAATTCCTGCAGAGGAATTTCGTTTTTGGACGACCCAATTTCGATTGAAATTTGCCTACGGACATGAGCTCTCATCTTCTACGAATAACACTGAGGCCAATCAGCTGGGCTTTTAGACCATATCACGATACTCTAAAATACGGTATTGAATATCAATATTAATATGTTCTACATCGTCGGGATCGAACCCTACCACCATCCGTTCACCATATAGGGAGAAGCGGCTCAGGGCATCAACTGATACCACTGCAGTCCCTCTGACCGGGAGGTCCTAGGTTTGAGTCCTGACGGTGACAGGATTTCCGACACTAGCTTGTCAGGCTAGGTCGAATTCAGTCGCTGTCTGGAGGAGACTTCTCACGACCGGCTGCTCTGATCGGTAGTTTTCCGTGGTTTCACCGATCAATACCAGGCGAATGCTGAATCAGTGCCCTTACAAACGTGCACGGACCACGCGCGATCTTTCCTAACTCTTCCTTGTCCTAACATCATCCCTTATCACACTTACACTAACATGCACAACACTACTCCACATGACGGGAGAGCTTGTTCCGGCTGGGGCGGTGCCCCGCTGGTGGGTGACACCTGGTGGGGGAAACTCCCCTAGCCGACGGTAGGTGGGCGCCGGATCTCGCCATGCAGCGGAGGAAGCCCACCGCCACCTCCCGAGCGAAAAAAGCACTACACTTACGGGAATAATGACCCTGGTAGTTGACGTGCCCGGAATTACTAATATACAATCAATCAAACCGATCACAGTATCTGCAGAGACCATATTGTCTCGGAGTCATCGGAGAGAGAGAGAGTACTAATACTCCTTTTCCTCATTTTCTTTAAAAACAGTTTTTTTTTGTGAATGTGTGGGTTTCTACTGCCCCCTACAAAGGGAATTTTTTGTATATAAGGCCAAATTTTTTTTTGGAAAAGGAAAAAAGAAAACGAATTAAAAAAAAAATAATATTTTTTGAAAGAATGGGGGTAATGGGTAAATATTTGAAAAACATTTTTTTCCCAAACTGCAAAAAAATATTAATTTTTTTTCCTTTTGGGGGAAATCGGCAATCAACCCAAATTCAAAAATCCTAACCCCTTCCCACTCAAATTCATCACCACTTCATCACCAAATTCTCGTACTGGTTAGTTTTGGTCAGCTGAATCAACTGCTTTGCTAGTGAAGTGATTTTTTCAATGGCAACTAACTTTTCTAACGTTCGAAGCCTTCAATTGAAATTTGATTTTTTTTTTTATTCAAGTGAACGCTTTGCAATCTTAATCCCAAATTCTCCCGTGTGTTGAAGCACCCCAGTAAAGTCCGGAAGTCGGAACTGTAAATGTTTTCAAGTGGCCAAGATCTTCTGGAAGAGGCACGCTTTTTCGAAAAGGGCGATCCCCCGCTTAAAAGGAAAAAAGATGTTTGGCCAATGCGAAACTCTCGCCCCGCCGGCTTGTGAATTCTTCAAACAGGTGGCTCGTTAATCGAACATCTCCTTATGATTACGTCTGCCCTGCGATAAAGGCCGCCAACCCGTCGCCGGTTTGAAATACGCCGTCCGTTTATCTGCCCGTTTTATTTTTGCCGTCCAGAAAACCCGCGAAAACGATTCGTCTTTCCAAGAGAACAGTTGAAACATCGGCCGTATTAAATTCGTGATTTCCGCCCCGGTACCGCCTCGAGCTTACGGTCACGGAGGCGACGGCAACCATTTGAAACGAGGTTCAGACGGTAACGAGAGGCCTAAGTCACATTTTAAGAAATAAGCGGAGAAAAAATCATTTTAAAAGTTACAGTGTATGATAAAGTTGTTGAAGCAGAAAAATTCTTACTTTATTGAGGAAAATTGGAAACAAAGACCAACAATGTACAAAATAGTTCACCTCCTCCAGATTAACAATTTGGTGTCAAAACTCCGTTTTCCTTTTTTGGGAGCTATAGACTCTATTGCGCCCAGAGCATCATTTGCAGTACAGCAACATCTACGCTCGCTTTGACTCGTGATGTTTTACGGAGGGGATTAGAATTATGGACAATGAGAAAGTGGGAGGCTAAATCTTTCCAATATTATCCATGTCCTCCTGTTTTTCAACGAGGAGTGGCACGATTTGAAAGGGGTCAGAGCAAAAGTGGTCAAAGTCACAATTTCAAGAAAACGAAGAAAAATCAAGTTAAAGTTTACATAGTGGTGATAAGAAAGGGTTGTGAGAGAAACAATTGTGACTTCAATTTCTAAACTTTATTGAGGAAAAATTGAATCAATCCAACAATGGTGGCGCAAAAATATTTCACCTTCTTGAGATAACAATGGTTGACAATAAATTCGCGTTTTCGTTTTTGGGGGCTTAAGACCTCTACTGCGCAGCCGAGGCCATCATTTGCAGAAGCAGCGTAATCTACGCTCGCTTTGACTCGTGATGTGAGGAGGGGGTATAATTTATGGAAATTGGTGAATGCCCATGTATTATCCATGTAATCTGTTTTCCACGAGGGCGATACACGATTTGAAGGGGGTCGCGCGCAAAAGTGGTCTAAGGCCACATTTTAAGAAAACGGAGAAAATCCAGTTAAAGTTTATATACATGTGGTAAGAAAGATGTTATGAATGAGAGAAAAAAGCGACTTCATTCTTAACTTTATAGATATATATTCTTATTATAGATTTTATTTTCTTAAATGTCCACATTTTTACCCCACGTTCTCTGATTGGCCGTTATTAATTCTTCGATGGCCTATTCGACGAATGAAATATGACATGATTTTAAATCTCTTCAGTCTCATTGCTTCGATGCTCTATGCAAAGTAATTTAGGGTATTCTTCAGCGTCTTGGTAAGATGTTTAACATTAAAACGATAGAAACATGTAATTTTTATCTGTCATATTTTTTGACGGCAAACTCGTCCAGTTGATACGCAGTCCCGTTTATCTTGCCGTATTTGGTGGCGTCAACGGTGGAAACCATGCGTCTTTCCAAAGACACATTCGGCGTATTATTGTAATCAGCCGGTACCCGGCCAGCCGCCTACATCATGACTTTTAGTAAGTTGGCTTGGAACTCGTGGTGTAGAGACGGGATTGGAGGTATGAAAATCGCGAAAATGAGCTAACGTCGAATATCATCGACGTTTTTCTGTTTGCCATTATAATTTGGGATGACCATCTTTACGAATCAAATATAACATCGTTTAAATCTCTCCAATACTCATTGCTTGTGGTAGGTTTGTTGTTTGATTGATTACTAGAATTCCTGACCTTTTCAAGGCTAAAGTGATTATTCCGTAAGTGTAGTTCATGTTTCTCTTCGAGGGGGAGGTGGTGGTGATATTGCCCGCTGGAGGGTGATAACAGGCCGCCTAGTGTGGTTTTCCCCAACCAAGGTAATCTCTCACCAGCGGGACACCGTTGCCAAGCCCGAGACAACCTGCTATGTTTCTTGATTGGTCCTCCGACAATGTGTGCATGTAACGTGTGTAAGGGGGGATGATAAGGACAAAAAAGAGGAAGGAAAAGATCGGTGCGGTCGGTAGCCCCTTTGTTAGGTACTCTCCGGCATTCGCCTGTTTTGATCGGAGAAACTACGAAAAACACCGGATGCAGAGCAGCCGGAAGTTTGTCCAGTTGTCAGAAGTCTCCTCCGGGGAGGGGTTGAATTTGATCCACACAGTGTGACGTAACTCCGAGAAAAAAAACAACGTTGGTCTCGAATCCTAGGACCTCGCAATCAGTGACGTGTAAGAGAAGGCAACTGTGATGATCCCTCTGACACATCGCAAGCTGTTATGTGGGAAATATGGTGGTTATGAAAACCAAACACAAAAGTCCCACATGCACACGGTGAAAGGCCTTCCATGCCTCTAACGGGATTCGAACCAAACAACTTTCATATTTAAACTTACTCGCACGAATGGATCAAAACCGCTCATTACTCTCGTGTAATCCTCAAACTCACAATCCGCAAGTGGAGATGGTCACCAGAAGGTGATACCCGATAACACTTCATGCCAGATAGTGTCGAAATTCCACCACCGTCCGCCTCAAACTATAGGACCAACCCGATCTGCGTATCTGCCAAGACAATGCCTCGTAAGCCATCGGCAAGCCTGTTGGTAACCGGTCTGATAGAGAAATGTCAGATGTGAGACAATCATCACGCGCTCAACAAAACGGTAAAACACAGGCTCATCCGGGGGGTTCGGCACACAGGCAATTTAATTCTGCATGTAGCTGCAAACGATGCCCCAAACCGCCAAGAGCAAAGTGCCCGATGTGAAATACTTTTATAATTTTCGGTATAACTTCACAATAAGCACAAATGTGAAGACTTACGTGTAGATAATTATTTAAAACTAGTCATCCTATAAACCACGTGTGGTTGATAAATATTCACTTAAATGTCTTAGAAGTCCACAATTTTGTAATGGAAAGAGGTCTAGCATATATTCTGCATTAAGCGTAACTGCGTTCCTAAAGTGAAATAGTGAATGATTTTCGTTTCTAGCGATGATAAACTGCATTAACACATAGAAACAACACTTATTTACGGCAAAAATAATCTTTGGTTTAATAATTAAAAACAATTCTGCCAGAGGAATATTCGTTTTGGACGACCAATTTCGATTGAAATTTGCCTACGGACATGAGCTTCTCATCTTCTACGAATAACACTGAGGCCATATCAAGCTGGGCTTTTAGACATAATCACGATACCTCTAAATACGGTATTGAATATCAGTATTTATATGTTCTATTACATGTCCGGATAAGAACCCTAACCACCAATCCGTTCACACATATAAGGGAGAAGCCGGCCTTCAGGCATCAACTGATACCACTGCAGTCCTCTGACCGGGAGGTCCTAGGTTTGAGTCCTGACGGTGAACAGGATTTCCGACATCTAGCTTGTCAGGCTAGGTCGAATCAGTCCCGCTGTCTGGAGGAGACTTCTACGACCGACTGCTCTGATCGGTAGTTTCCGTCTTTCTGCGGCAATCAACTGACTACCACTGCAGTCCCTCTGACCGGGAGGTCCTAGGTTTGAGTCCTGAACGGTGATAAGGATTTCCGACACTTGCTTGTCAGCTAGGTCGAATTACCAGTCGCTGCTAGAGGAGAATTCAGCGACGGCTGCTCTTGATCGGTAGTTTCCCGTGCTTTCTGCGGCAATCAAAAACTGATACCACTGCAGTCCCTGCTGACCCGGGGGTCTAGGTTTGAAGTCCTGACGTGACAGGATTTCCGACACTAGCTTGTTCAAGGCTAGGTTCGAATTCAGTCCGCTGGTTCTGGAGAGACTTTCTAGCGACCGCTGCTCTGATCGTAAGTTTTCCGTGTTTCAACCGAGTCAATACGCAGACGAATGCCGAAGCAGTACCCTTCCCAAACGGGCACGGACGCACGCGCGATCTTCTACTCTTCCTTGAACCTAACATCAATCCTTATCAT
>BOPP01000114.1:3273381-3315152 GCA_017312745.1 Gryllus bimaculatus
GTCTGTGTGTGTGTGTGTGTTTGGGCGGGCGGTTGTCTGAGTAGCACCCGGCGTGCGGGTGGTTGGGTGGTTGTTCGGACTGGTTTACTCAAGTTTGCGGGTTCAAACCCGGTCGAAGACGTGGATTTTTAACCCGATCAAAGCCGTGCGCGAAAAAATCCTTCGTAAGCCTTCCTTTGCAGGGGAAGTAAAGCCGGCTGTCCCATGTTAGTAGATTTACTTGCATGTAAGAGATCCTCAAGCTTAAATGAGCTAAATTCAAATCGACTATTTCTCGCCCACAAAATACCTCCTTTCTCTGCTAGTTGATGAAAGGAGCGTAGAGAAATTGCGTGGTCAGACGGAAGAGCAGGCCTCATGGACCGAGTCTCGCCACGTAAAATAAGGCATTAATTCAATTCAATTCAAATTCAATTCAGAGTCAGCCGCTCTGAGCTACACTCAGCCGGTCCGGCAAGGCGAGGTGGTTGTGGTGGGGGAGCCAGTCTGGGGCGGGCGCGCATGTGTGTGTGTGTTGTGTGGTGTGTTTGGGCGGGCGGGTTGGTCTGAGTAGCACCCGGAGTGCGGTGGTTGTTCTCAAACTGGTTATAACTCAACGTTTGGCGGGTTAAACGATCGAAGCCGTGGATTTATTAAGGGTCTATAAAAATCCTCTCGTACGCCTTCCTTCGTAGGGGATGTAAAGCCGACTGGTACCATGTAGTAAGATTTTAGCTTGCATGTAAAAGACTCTTCACACAGCCTAAATGAGCTAAATCAATCGACTATTTCTCGCCCAAAGAAAATACCTCCTTCCTTTGCTAGTTGGGTGAAAGGGAGCGTAGCGGAGAATTTGCGTGGTCAGACGGAAGAGCGGGCCTGAATTGGCCGCGCAGTCTCCGCCACGTAAAATAAGGCAATCAATTCAATTCATTCAAAATTCCCAATTCAAGAGTCAGCCGCTCATGAGCTACACATCAGCCGGTCGCGGCAGGCGGAGGCGGTTGAGGCGGGGGAGCCCAGGTCTGGCGGGCACGGTATGTGTATGTGTGTGTGTGTGTGTGTGTGTGTGTGTTTGGGCGGCCGGGTGTCCTGGAGTAGCACCGCGGCGGGGTGCGGGTGGTTTGGTGGTTTGTTTCCTCTCAGCGTGCGCAGGGCGCGCCGAGGCGTAGGCGCAGCTGGCACCAGGCAGGTGGTGGGCGCCCACCTACTCTTGCGCGCCCCGCTATCGCCCACTGGGCGGGCAGGGCACGTGCTCAATTAATCCTGCCTTCGCACCGTCTAAGGGGGGGGGGAGAGGGTGCGCTCCGTGGGTCCCCGCGGGTTCCGGACCGCAAATCACGGCACAGTGTCGGATGGACACTTTACAGCTCAGAAGTGTGCCACAAACACGAAGTATGAGGAGCAACTAGTGGTCCTAAAACATCACGCAAAATTACGCGAAAAGTACTCAAATTTTCGAAAAATTGTGCGTGACCTTATTTTAAAATATATCTTTAAGAACCTGATTTCCTTAAGGGAAAATCTTGATATTCATAATTGTAGCTCTAGGAAGACTCCGAAAAAAAATTGAAGTTTTGGAACTTTCGAAAATTTAGAGTTTTTAACGGAAACGAGACCTGCACCCTTTTCTTAAACATGCCTCACACTATCCGATAACACACTGATAAAAAACATGACATCCAAAATTTAGAGAATCCCCCAAAGGCTCATTGTAAAGCGCCCCCCTCAAAAATTAATATATTGGTTTTGAAATTCACGGGGACTGCGACATCAACCTAATCGATTGGGGAATAACAATTTTTGAAAAAAATCGGCTGAACGGTTTAGCCGCTATCGTTGTTCACTGACGGAGGAACAGACACGGACAGACGTTTTGCTGTCATTCAATTTTTCAGTATCAAGGACCCACAAAACATGAATTCTGGGTACACTACGTGTTAGAGGATTGTTTTTCTAGATTTGGCTACTGGATTTATTCAATTTTTTGTTTCCAGGTAAGAAATTTCCTGCCCAAAATTTAGTTTTTCGTATTACATTACATATCTTTCTATTACATAAGCGGTAGCGAAAAAGTAAAAAGTTAGGGAAGCTCTGTTTCAAAAAGCGTAAATGTTAACCTCTTAGTGGGCAAACTATCTTTTATATTACTTGCGCAAGTGTTTTTAATACACGGGTTTCCGTGTTCTTGCCCAGCGCAGAATTGCTCAGATCGTTGAGATACTTACGTAGGAGGTCCGACTTGGAACGGCACGTACCAATATATAATGCTAAGTAGCTTCAAAATAATAAGTAACATTTCACCGCGTACCTTCAAAATAATCGTAATCTCGTGCAACACTTTGCTGCAATTATTTCACACTAACAGTTGATACGTCCTTTTCAAGCCGTGAAGTAATCAAAGCCCTCCTCTCCCTGCACATCCGCTCTGGAATATCACCAAAATTTGAATGTGTAGTGAAAACAGCGTGTGTGATACCTTGTACACCAAATGCAAAAATATTTAAATGATCTTCTCAATAAGAATGCAGTTAACTGAAGCAGAAGTATTTCCAAAGATTTATAACACTCGATTTTCCCTCATATCTTAATTTTGTCTCTTTCAGACAGTTATCTGAAGAGGAAGGAATTTGCGTAATTGTTGTATCTGTATAAAATATCAGAGGATTTTTACATGATTATATATTAAAGCATGGCATTTAATTGAAATTGAATATTAATTATTATAAATCCACCAAAGATGGAGAAAAATGATCCTCAAAACTAATTTTGAATTTTGAATAAATTTAATATTTTACGTATTCAATATTTTGTGATTTAATTATTTTTTGGCGCTCATACTAATTTTTTGAGATTAATATATTGCTTTAATATTTTCATATTTCATAAAAAAATATTTCACCAGTTGCAGGTAGCTGAATCGGGTATCTTTTGAACTAATCAGTCCTCAGTGTTTTGGGTTCGAATTCTGCCTAGACATTGATGTTTGTCTCCTCTCAATCTTGTGTGTTGTGTCGACGAAATCTCACGATCCTCGAATCGCAGATCAGATGTTCGCAAGAGAGTTCTGTTAGTTCACTAACGAAGTAGTGTAGTTCCAAGTTCAGTACCTTGGTGAGCTAGGCTTAGAACTGAGTGAGGTGTGTGAGAAGAGTGAGAGAAAGAGAATGAGTGAAAGTGAGTGAGAGTAAGAGTGAATTAATGAGTGAGGGTGATTACGTTTAAGGGTGAATCAGTGACAGTGTGTGAATGAGAGGGTGAGTATGAGTGTGTGAAAGTGAGAACGAGTGGGAAAGAGTGAGAGTGTGTGAACGTTAATTGAAGTGAGAGAGAGATAGTGAATGAGAATAAATGACTAGGAGAGAGTGTTTGGGGGAAAGTGTCAAAAAACGAGAAACAATTACACTCTCGACACTTCGGTTTCATACGACCAAATTCTTGGCAAAACGAATGAAAGGTTTCCCTGCCCGGTAGTGTTTAGACTTGTTTCCAGACCACGATCTGCACACACGGGAGTGTGCGGGGGTACAAGTACAAACTCTCCTGGCTTATCGTTCCAAATGGCAGTTCAAACAGACGGCACCGCGCGAGGAGAAGAAATACTGCCCTTGTTTGAGGAAACGAGAGGCCGAAGAGGCGTAGGGGGCTTTACTCTCGTGCTTTGCTTTTTATCGTGGAAGGTAACACTGCAGTCAAGACGGAAATGCTTGTCTCGATGGAATGTCAAGGAGGCAGAAAGAAACTCAAGTGCCATGTTGTTTACCTACTGCTATTTCGGTGAAGAGGTACAGAATGATAAATATTTATGAACATTCCAGAAATCCTCCCCATACCCTGTCGCTCAGAGATCTCGCCCTTTTGAGTTATACAAAATTATTCGATATGTGAATTTATCAATGTTTTTCATTAATTCATCAATCATATTGACGACCTGTGAATTTCAAAACTGACGTGCATAGTGGAAGCTATTCACATCTTCTGAAAAGCCCTTCCACGTTTCGCGTGCGTCTTATCAGCAAAGGATCTTAAAATTTCCTGTTCATTATTATTGCTTAATACGCTCTATTTAAATACGTCACATACAGTTTTTACTTTTTTTGACTAAATAAATCTAAATCTAAATCTATGGATGGTTTCGGAATCGGAAAGTTATACTTGGGATTTGTGGTAAAATACTGGCATTTTCTAAACCATTTCATTCCTCAATAATGATAGGAAGGTACTTAAAAATAGGTCAGCTCAAAAAAATAATGCAGGTTTTAATCAAACAAGTTTCTTAACAATACTAGAATATAAACACTGTGAATAAATTACAAGAATTAACCTCCTTATCATTACCGAGAAATACTCCTTATCATTGACAATATTCTTTAACAAAACTTATCACTTATATCCAAATACACTGTAAAGATTCTTAAAACATCTTCGTTCTTAGCAATGTTCGTTCCTCGAAACGAAAATCAATTCTTTTTGTGTGTAACACTCATTAAATATTTTGGTGTATATTCATTTTATAACTTGCATTTTGGAAACTGGTCACTTATGTATAGTAGTTTTCGCATTTTAATTTTCCTGATTACGTTCTGATATTTTAATTGCAATCTTTAATTCAAATGATTCGCCACAATATATCCAAATAACATTAAGAAAGTCTACAAATACTAACAAGAAGTAATGAGATGAGCTCTTGATGAACTCCTTAATGTTAAAATCCGGACTCACGAGTCACTCTACCCTAGCTTATTTCAAGATATTTCATAGTTCTTTGTAACCTATGGGATTTAACTATGCGCATACATTAATGTTCATTCATTTTTTGACATTACAATTTTGAAAATTAATAGTTTTTTAAAACCACAATTATTATTGTTTTTATTAAGTTCTTTATTATTTTAGTCTTGTTTTAACATTCTATTATAGCTTCACTGTGTTGAACCTCTTTCTTAATCATGAAAGATTGTGACAGCGAATGGTTCTTTTTTGTTTCTTAGTTGTAGATTTACTCTTTCCCAAACCTAATATGCAGTATGTATTGTTTATAACATTTATAATTGTAATTGCTATGAATTATAATTGTTACTACCATTATCAGTTTTCTTATAAGGAGTTGCATTCAACAATTTCCTCATTCCATATAATTACTCTCATTATATGACAAAGAGACTAAACATTATTTATATTCTTTCAAATATCATTCCAATTTTACTCGTTAATTAGATTTAATGTCTTCAGGTCTGATACCAGTGTGTGGCACTTCTGTAAACGTTTGGTAATTGGTTCTATCAGAAGCTACTGCATTTTTAGTCAGAATTTATGCGTTGATATCAATGTATTTTGTAGACCAAATTTTATAAGATGTACTCTCTCATCCTCGTGAGTTTGATTTTGGTTGAGCCCCAATTTTCCACAATCAAACGATACGTATTAATTTGTGCTAACCTGCATGTACATTGAAAATAATTTAAAGAGTAATCAAATTAACAACACGTACGATCCTGGCTTCACACTTTATATGTATACCTAGTTTTCATTCAGTCGGTGATTTTCAGTTATATAGTATCTCTTTATTTCATTATCCAGATTTTTATGCTTTTATCACAACTGTAGCAGTCTTACCTAAGGTTTTGATCATTTGTTCGAATTTTAATGAGTTGATACTTCAATGTTTTTGTCTATCAATTCTTAGAGTTGTGAATACGTAATAATTAATTTCGTTCTCTATCATACGTAAGGGATTGTAGACTTATCTATAAGAAAAATATTAATGTTCAGATAATGTAATATCTGTTTTCCCCATTGTTCTTGACTGATGTTGGATCTTAATAATCCTGGCAAATCGACAATCAAATAATTAATCCCTGTTATCTATTTTCATTTTTACATTCTTCCTCTGTTTCCTCCTCTTTTTTCATTATTTTATCTCCTCTTTGGTCCTTTTTTTATATTTATTATATTTTTCTTGAAGTCATATATTTTAATTCATGAAACTATACATTTTATAGTACAAATTCTTGCTCAAATGTTTTTGTTTTTTCATTCTTTGCCTAATATGCAAGCATGATAGAAGCAAACATGTACAGCCAGAAATAACAATTCAAACAAGTAGTAGAAGTATAGAATGGTCGCAGCATGATTCTTCAAGAGATAAATTCATTCACCGGAAGTATTCAAAACTTACAATTTACAGCAATATGGTTTGGCTCGTTTTTTATGAAATCAAAGTTTGATTTCTGACGTCAAGCGAGAGAACGGAGTTCCGGCATCTCGGGATTAATTAATTAATTATATTATAAATATATAACTATTTCTATTAAATTAATAAATAATTTGGGAAGCGTTCCAGGAACTACAATTTTGTACATCAAGAAATGTGTATAAAATATACATGAAACTTGTATAATTATTTTAAATAATGATTTATTATTCAATACTCTTACATGATTGAAATCAGTTTTAATGTTTTTAAAGAACGCGTGCTGAAGGTTTTATGTTCTAGTCCCGCGTAACTCATGGGAGTTTCACCATATGAGTGTGGCGTAGTTATTTCATTTCACGTTTGTCATCTGTTCGTCATCCCATCAATAACTATTCACCCCTGATTATCACTTTCATGCAGTGGGAGACAATGCGAAACTATCATAGTGATCGCCCAAGCTGGGGGACGATATTAAGAATCCTGCTTCCTACGCTTAGAAATGAGGTAATCCTCTTCCCTCACCTACGCTTACTAGAAATGGGAATAATACACATCACAACCATCATCGCCATCATCAGAAGAAGGAATTCTTCGTTTGGAGGAAGACAGGAAAACCACCAAATATGCACAGGAAAAGACTGAATACTAAGGTTCTGAATCATTCCTCGACCACACTCAGAAATTAGTAAAGCATTTGTTATCATCACCTGAGGAAGGATATTCATTCTGTGGAAGGCAAAGGTAAAACACCAGATCACCTGAGATCACCTTAACAGGCAAGGGGACGTCACAAAAGCGTAAACCTATGCTCAGTAGCCAAAAACTGTATTCATCATCAAATGAGAACACAGTGTGTCTCAGAATAAGTGTTACAAATTTTTGGGGCATATAGTGGAGTCGAAGATAACTTTTTCCAAAGAATAAGTGATAGAAAATTACATATAACGAAAGTTACACATGAAACGTTTCTTCCTATTTATAGGCAACTCGTATGTGTTGTTTGGCGGGTGACGTTCTGAAATAAAGAGTCGAGTTGTTGAGACTCTCCAAACACTCATGCATTTTGAGTTGCCCATCTATCATAAGAAACTATCACATATATAGATTTATTATATGAACTTTCTCACTATATACTGATTGGCAAAAAGTGATATCTTCCACCGCCCTACTCGTCCTAAAAGTTCGTAACATTTGATTCGAGAGATTTTGTACAATCTTCTTCGGAGAGTGGGGCTGTGTGGCATAGGTAAAAGAAAGAGAGAACGAGAGAGGTGAAGAGAGAACGAGAGAGAGAGAAAGCGAGAGAGAGGTAGCGCGAGAGAGCGAGCGAGAACGAGAGAGTGAGCAAGAGCGAAGGAGAGAGTGAGATAGCGACAGAGAGCAAGAGAGAGCGAAAGAGAACGAGAGAGAGTGAGAGAGCGACAGAGAGTGAGAGCGAGTGAGAGAGAACGAGAGAGGGTGAGAGAGAGCGAGAGAGCGAGAGAGAGAGCGAGTGCGAGATAGCGAGAGCGAGAGAGAGTGCGTGCGAGAGAGAGAGAGAGAATGAGAGCGAGCGGGAGAGAGCGAGTGATCGCGAACGAGAGAGCAAGAGTGGGCGAAAGAGAGAGAGAGAGAGAGAGGGGGGGAGTGAAAGAGGAGTGAGCGCGACGGAACGGAGTACGTCGCAAGACTCGGTGGATGAATTGATTTGTTTCCGAGCACGTGCTAGGGTCATAAATACGATTTATTTTATCCCGGAAGGTCGCGCTGTCCCTTCCCCACTGCATATTGAGATCCGATGCCGAGCTACGCGTTGGTTTGCAAGGAATTTCCCCCCTCCCGGCACCGTCTCTTCCAATGGGCACCTTCTCCTCGGCCGTGTCAAGCTCTAAACTCCTAATTCCTTTCCTGACATGTGTGGTAGTGTTATGTATATAAATGTAAGTGTGAAAGAAAGGTGTAAGGATAGAACAAGTCAGAGGAAGGAAAGATCGCGGTGTCTCCTGGTAATGAACGGAGAAATCGGTTTCCCCGATCAATACCAGGTTGGTTTTTCTTGGGGAAAACTACTGTTCAGAGCAGCTGGATGTGGGAAATCTCCCCACGACAATGCCTCCAAATGACCTTCCTATCTTACAGTGTCGAAAATGCTGTCACCACCGGGAGTCGAACCGTAGGACCTGACTGTGAGATATAAGTCAGCCGGTGTGGACGGATGGAAGTGAAGCAGGATGGTCTGTGGTGGGGTAAGTGGAGCGTAAGGGATAGGGCAAGGGATGAAGGGGGGGGCGTCGTCGACAGCAAAACATCGTTCGTATACCAGCCCTGACGAAGAGCGCGACAAGATGGTCGAAACGTCGGCAATACAGCCTTCGACGCGGTGTGACCCGGACAGCCCAGATCACGCACATGACTCTCGCCGCGGAAGCTTACGACTTCAGCAAAACATCGTTGATACCAAACATCATTGAAACACCTCGATACATCAACAAAACACTATAGATGCGTTTAGATAACTTAGCATTGTCTACTCACTGCCTCCACCTCGGGACTAACGACGTGAGTCCCGCCGTGAAACAGTCCTGGTGAAACAGTCGTTTACAACTATCCACCAGAGACCGTGAGCACCTACGCAGTTACGATTCCCCTTCTGGAGATAGCAGAGCGAGGCAGATCGGAGCCGAAAAGGAGCGTGGTGAAGGGCCAAGGTCAGAATGGAGCCGAATAGGAGCGACGTGTAGGGTTCAAGGCAAATCGGAGCCGACAAGGAGCGTGGTGTAAGTTCCAGGGCAAATCGGAGTCGAAAAAGAGCGACGTGTAGGGTCCAAGGCATATCGGAGCCGAATAGGAGCTTGGTGTAGGGTGCAGGGCAGAAAGGAGTCGAAAAGGAGCGACGTGTAGGGTCCAAGGCATATCGGAGCCGAATAGGAGCGTGATGAAGGGCCCAGGGCAGAACGGAGCCGAAAAGGGGCGTGGTGTAGAGTCTAGGGCAGAACGGTGCCGAAAAGGCGCGTGGTGTATTGTCCAGTGCAGAACGGAGCCAAACAAGAAGCGTGGTGTACGGACCAGAACAGAAACACAGAGCAGAAAAGGAAGCGTGGTGTAGAGTCTAGGGAGAACGGAGCCGAAAAGGAGCGTGGTGTTTTCTCCAGGTTCAGAACGGAGCCCAAAAGAAAGCGTGGTGTACGGACCAGAACAGAACAGAGCCGAAAAGGGGCGTGGTGTAGAGTCCAGGGCAGACGGAGCCGAAAAGGAGCGTGGTGTTATTCTTCAAGGTCAGACGGAGCCCAAAAAGAAGCGTGGGTGTACGGACCAGAACAGAACAGAGCCGAAAAGGGGCGTGGTGTAGTCTAGGGCAGACGGTGCCGAAAAGGCGCGTGGTGCAGTGTCCAGGTTAGAACGATCCGAAAAGGAGCGTGGTGTAGAGTCTAGGGCCAGAACGGTGCCGAAAGGAGTGTGGTGTATTCTCCAGGTCAGAACAGAGCCAAACAAGAAGCGTGGTGTACGGCCAGAAAGCAGAACAGAGCCGAAAAGGAGCGTGGTGTAGAGTCTAGGGAAACGGTGCCGAAAAGGAGTGTGGTGTATTCTCAGGTCAGAACAGAGCCAAAAAAGGAAGCGTGGTGTACGGACCGGAACAGAACAGAGCCGTAAAGGGGCGTGGTGTAGGGTCCAGGGCATAGCCGCCGCGGGTGTCGGGGCGGGGCGGCCGGAGCGGGGCGCGGCCGGGCGGCGGCGGGGCGTGGCGGAGCACGTGACGGGGAGGTTATGTCACCGCGCCCGGACTGCCGCCGTCGCTATCTGTTGACTCACGCTATCGCCTGCGTGCGCGCCGCGTCCGCCCTGCGCCGCGCCGCGAGCGAATCTGCGTGTGTGTGTTGACGCGATCATCGCTCTGATAAGCCCGCGATGCCGCCCGCCCCTTCCCCGCCCGGCCTCGCCGCTGGCCGTTCCCTAAACGATTGCGCATTTGGGTGGAGCGAGCGCCCGCATCTTTGTTCTCGATTCCACCGTTTTGCTTTATACTGTTGTTTGTTTCTTAGACAACCTTGGCTTATATTTAATGAATATATTTGATACAAATAAAATTTATATTCAAAAGCACCCAATTTTACCCAATTTCGTTGCTTTTTATTCCTGGGTTTTTTTTTCTTTGTGAATGTGTGTGTGTATATATATATATATATATTATATATATATATATATATATATATAATATTATATATTCATTTCTTTGCAAAATAAACAATTACATGTTCTGGAATGTTTAGATGTTACTGAAATAAAGTTTTGCATAGATACTGCATGCATTTGTTTTGACAAACCAATTTTTGAGAGCTATTTGCGGTTCAGCAAATCGTAATGTCGAAGGGGTTCATTAGAAAAAAAATATGCTTAAATTGACTTAAAGAGCTAACTTTCAAAGTTTCGTTGTTTCCTCCCTGGACTTCCTGTATTTTGGAAAAATATGTGATCGGAAATGTGGAATTTGAATTGCAAGTTCATTATGCAAACTGTATTTTTGTTTGAAATATTTATTTTTAAATTTGATTTACTAGATTCTACACAAAATTTATACAACTATTTTTTCACTAGGAAGATGGTCATTCGAGAAAAGTTTAAATCGTTAAAACGTTATTTCTTTTCGTGCTAAGTATTAATTTTAAAAATTATGGATTATAATAAAGAAAACCACAAAACAGCAACCATTAATCACTCGTTATAAAAATGTTTATTCTCGAATAACAATATTATATAAATACAGTTTTATTCACCTATATTTTTTGCGTGTGGTTTTTAAACACCACTCCCCATTTTAACGGTTACTATAAATCGGGTTATACGTTCCATTACCACAATCCATTGGATGAGATTACACGAAACTAGAAGAAATGAGCAACATTCCTAATTTTTTGTTGCTATGAAATGCATAATTTTGATAGATATTGGAATGAATACTAAACGTGCTGAGTGTGACAACCCTTCACTCTAAATGGAAGTAGACTCGATTTATTTGCCTTCCCGGTGCACAACCGAGAACAGATTTTTGAAACAAAAAATAAATAACGGTTTCCATCAAAATGATTCAACAACTTATTTCTTTTAAGCGTATGATTCATTTCAAGATCTGAGATTGAAGGATAACTTGCATTAACAAAGAAATCTCTGGCTGGAGAAAAAATTAAGGGTTTTAAGAAAATCCAACTATACGAGGCGTGGGTTACTCCCTTCAAAAATCTACCCTCAACGACAGATTTGAACTCATCTGCATAGAAACATCATATCACTGGTCATAGGTCTCTTCAGGAAGAGTTAGCAGTTGTCATTCTCTGATTGCTTGATGGGAGAGGCGATCATGAAGGTTTGTTTATTTACTTCGTTTTATTTATATATTCATTCAATCCTTGGAGGCTCTTCAAATGCTGGAATCAATAAAGTCAATAAGTGATGGTAGATGATTAACTGAATGATAATGGAGAAATGGGCGAATGAGGGGTAGGATAAAAGAGAAAACTCGAAGAGAAAACGAAGCGAGAGCTGGCTATATCCTCCACAAATTCTCCATGAAATGGCTAGCGATCGAACCCGGTCCGCAACGATGGAAGACATGTGTGGTAACTACGAGAGTTGGAGCAGATGTTCCAATAAATATTATGGTATCACATGATTGTATTGGTCGCTTGAAAGAAATTCAATGTTAGTATGTGTTCACAACAACAGGTTGTTTCAGTGCCTATATTAGCATAGAGAGCATTGTTGAAGCAGTTGTGTGACTACCGTCGTACGAGATGAATGTAACCCTTTCGAGGAAAGCTCCTACATCTAGACAGCCGTTCTCTACGGAAGAAATGCATTAGAATTTCACAGCAAATTGGTGGAAGCTCATGGGAATCAAATGCCCTTAAATACCGGATAGTCGCGAGATAGCCAAGAAAGTTTGAGCGAGGATGTTGGTAACCTGTGATAAACAACGCACGGAAAGACCTATGAGAGTGTACGAGCTTCGAGTGGAAGAACATTATTACACGTCAGCTTGTGAGGATATCTCCCTCAAGCAGGGCACCGACCCAGCCAAAACAAGCTGTAAGCTCCCGATTTGTCTCTCGACATGTGCTGTAGTGTAATGTGTGTAAGATTGAATGTGTGTAAGGGGAGAGGATAGGACAAGGAAGAAGAAAGAAAGATTGCGCGCGGTCGATGGCCCGTTTCAGGTTCTGCTCCGGAATTCACGTGATATTGACCTGTGGTACCAAGGAAAACTGGAGCACTACCGATCAGAGCAGCTGGACGCTAGAATTATCCTCTCGGTAGCGGATACATTTTAAAGAATTTTCCTCCTAACTAGTGCAGGTGCGGATTCACAGGAATATTTTTTTTCTGCGACCATTAATTTTAACTTGATACGAAACTTTTAGGAAACAATTTTGTTTGTTATTTAAGATCGCATCAACTACTAGGTTACTATTAGTTAACTACTAGGTAACTATTAGCGACTACTATTGCGTGTAACTGTATGGTAACTATGAGGATGATACGATATGATGATGATAAGGGGCGAATGGACGAACACAATACAACCATGCCCGAGGCGGGACTCAAACCCGCGATCCTTCGGCCCGAGACCGCTACGACACTACTGCCTCCGCAATAAGCTAAAAAATAATTTTGGATAATCATTAAGACGAATAAAATCGTAGTGCAGTAGAAACTGAGTGTAACCTGTGCCATTTTACAAAATCTATAATACTACAGATTCGACCAAAACATTTTTAATTTCCCGTACCAAACTTTGTCTCTGGAACCGCCCCTGTAGTGTAAAAATCTACTACCGTCGGGACTCGAACCCTAGATCCTCGGAAGAACGCAAAATCTCTCGTTGGTGCGGGAGCGGAGTGTAAGCGCCGGCCCATAGCGTGCGCATGGGGTGGAGGAGGGGGCGGGGGGAAAGACGGTAGCTCGCGCTCCGCTCTGGTCGCCCCCCACGCCGAGACCTCGCCCCGCGGGCGAGCAGCCGCAGCGCCCTCCCGCCCACTCGCCCACCCGCCCACTCGCCAGCAGACGCGCACGCACAGTGGGCTACCGTCACGCTCTTTATGGGCTAAAAATTCTGGCGTAGGTTGCCAAACTGCTTAACAAAGCTCCGCGAAGTCACGGAGGTTAAGCAGCTCGAAACGACGTACTGGTCCGTAAAAGTCGATAGTCGGATTTGTCGGCGGGGGATTCGAGGGGCGAACTACTTGACTACGCTCCGCGAAGTCACGGAGGTTAAGGAGCTCGAAACGCCGTACTGGTCGGAAGCAGTCGGTAGCCGGAATTGTCGGCGTGGGTTTCGATGGCCGAACTACGTAACTACGCTCCGTGAAGTCACGGAGGTTAAGCAGCTCGAAACGCCGTAGTAGTCGGTAGCCGTCGGCATTCTCGGCGTCGGCTTCGGGGGCCGACTTTCTTAACCACGCTCCGTGAAGATTCGCAGAGAAGAAATCAGGATTTCCGGAAGAAGCTCACAACAATGAGAGCCCCTAGATAAGAGATGGATCTGAGAACCCTGTAATTTAACAACGCCTACCCCTTGGCCAATTGAGATAAAATACGTAGTGACATTTTATGACTTGTAGACTTTATGACTAAATGTCTACGTTCAATGAGAATCACTCCGTGTTCAGTGCCGACTGAAGGCTTGTTACGGGAATTTCCTTACGAGAGTAACATATTTTCGAAAACTGAATTAATAATATTGTTAGGAACGGCTAATTAACATGATTAAAAGTGTTCTGATTGTTATCTAATTAGAATTTTTTACTCTTTTGTCATGTTCTTGTATACTGTCATTTTTAATGTATTTAAGAAGTGGGCCTTGAAAATTTGCTTTAAATATCTAGCGATAATTAAGATTACTGTTTTATAAACGATAATAACTATGCGCACCGTTTTAAAAACCCATCCACATAGGTTAGCGATATCAGTGAATCGTAACTAAACCCAAGATCAGAAATTTCCACTGTTCTAGAAGATCTTCGGAGTTGCCAATCGTAAAGTCCATGTCTGGTTCATTGTCTAATCGCATTACATGCCACTGTCGGCACACACAGTACGAAAATAGGCATACAAACAATCAAATGTTTGCATTTTTCTGACAATACGAAACTTTCATTTTTTTCATATCCCCCCCCCCTCGAGTTCCTGGGTATGTACTCGTAACTAAACCATACTCACCTCTCACTTGGTCAAACGCAGCTTAGTTTTCTTGCAATTTGAGCGCGCATTGGTTTGATTGATTAGTGATTCCGAGCTCGTTAACTACTAAGGTCATTAGACCCGTAAGTGTAGTGTATATTGTTATCGCGCGAGATGGCCGTAATCTTCCCTCGCGGGATGGCGTGATCCGGCACTGGCCTACCATCGATTTTCCCAACCAGGTGTCTCCCACCAGCGGGTCACCGCCCCAAACGTGACAAACTCTAAGCTCTCGACCGGTCTCCCGACATGTGTGGTAGTGTGGTGCATATAAGTGTGTGTGTGTGTGTGTGTAAGCACAGGGTAGGATACAACAAGGAATGGGTTGAAAAGATCAAGTGTGGTCGGTGACCCGTTTATTGGAGAACTGCTCCGGCATTCGCCTGGTGTCGATCGGAGAAACCACGAAAATCTTCCGATCAGAGCAGCCGGCCATTAGGATTCTCCTTCAGACAGTAACTGAACTCGACTTAGCTATCTAGCTTGTATCGAAACTCCTGCCATCGTCGGGGCTCGAACCTAGGACCTCCCGGTCAGAGGGACTGCAGTTGATGCCCTGGGCCACCTCTCCCAGTGTATTAGGAATATGAGTTACAAGGCGCGTCCCCGGGGCTGCGTGTGCGGTTCACTGTGCAAGGGCGAGCGGTGGCCCAGTGGCGGTGGAGGCGGGGCGGGGGGCGGCGCAGGTGGCCGGTTCTCACGCCTGCGCCTCCGCCGGTGGCAGCCGCTGATGGGCGAATGATGAGACCAATAGCCTCACACCACAGCACCAGGCAGGCGGAAGGAGCGGGCTACCGCGCCCGCGACAAAGAGCAGGGCGACCCGGTGCGAGGCGGTGCGGGCCGCGCGGGCGCGGGCGGCGCGGTGGCGGGAGCCCCACTCGCCCGGCCAACCCGCCCCCCACACCCGTCAGCGCCCCGCCCGCCCGTCTATCTGTCCAACCGTCAACGCATACACCGTCATCCGTTCACCGATTCACCTGTCCTGCCGTCCACCTATCCGCCCCATCCCCCGGTCCACCGTCAACCCAGTCCACCTGTCTACCCGCTACCCGTCCACCCGTTCGCCCGTCCACCCGTCCACCCGTCCGATCGACCCGTTCGCCTGTCTACCTGTGTACCCGCCTGCTTGTCCGCAACCCTCCCTCCCCAGCTACCTCCCACCCTCAGCGGTGACTTGTCTGCTGTCACCTCACTCTCTTGCTCGCCTCTTGGTCGCCGTTTTGCCCCGCCCTTTGGCCCGCCCTTTTGTCCGCCCTTTTGCCCGCCCTTTTGCCCGCCCCTTTTCCCCGCCCTTTTCCCCGCCCTTTTCCCGCCGCTTTTTCCCCGCCCTTTCCGCGTTGCCGCCCGTTTGCCCGCCCTTTTGCCCACCCTTTTGCCCGCCCTCTTGCCCGCTCTCTTGCCCACCCTCTTGCATTCGGTTTTATGCCTAGCTGTTTGCCCACATACGTTCAAACAACTGTCTTGCTACCCGCCTGCTAACCCGCTCATATACTAATTGTCCTCTTGCTCACTTGCCCTTCGTCCAGCCCATTTGCCTACCCGCTCTCTTGGACGCCCTCCTACTTTGCTGCCTATCCGTTTGCCCACACATCCCTTTGTACATCCGTTAATCCTCTCGCACATCCATCCTTTCACGCTCACACGCACGTCCGACTTTCCATTCGCCCGCCATTCCATTCACCTGCTCCATTGCACGTTCTGTTGATAGATATTATTTACGCTAATGAACTCTTTAATTCCTACTATACTTTCAATCTTGTTTTTAAACAGAATGAAAACATAATGTATCCATCATATATCCATTACCTTTTCTATTATTATTTCCTACTGAAATAGCTCTGAACCGACATTTATAATATTATATTTTAAACATACTTTAATTATTTATATTAAAATAAATTAACTAATAATATATAATAAAGATCATTTATAATTTTAAAAAAAATCATTACAAGGGAGAGAATTGTCCCATACGTCTATCTATCTTCCCCATTGAAATCATACTGACCTGACGCTTGCTCGCCAGACCTGCGTACAACGTGTCGCTCGGCGCTTTACTCCCCCATTCGCCTGTACTCATCGATAATCACTAACCTCGCTGCAAAGTTCGATACTCCAACCACGTGACGCTCATATCGGGCATCATACTCAAATGCATACATCGTGCAACGTACTGCTCGCTTAGAACTCCCTGCCACACACTCCTGACGTGAAAACCCCGTCATGCACTAACCGAGGTGCACTTCCCGGCATGCACACCGCGACACGCATGCCCCGACACACACGCTCCGGCACGCACGCCCCTACACACACGCTCTGACATGCACGTCCCGGCATGCACACCCCGACAACAACGACCCCCCCCCCGTACCCTCGCACATGCAAGCTCTCCAACGCACTCCCCGACAAGCACTTCTGCACGCACGCATCGACTCGCATCTTCAGAAACGTACGCTCTGACACACTTCTACATGCACGACGGTGTACGTACGCCCCAACACGCACGCTTCGACACGCGCGCCCCGATACGTACGTCGCCGTACGTACATCCAGGCATGCACGCCCCGACACGCACGCTTCGACACGCTCGCGCCGCCACCTCATCCTCTCAATCTATCATGCACTCACAGTGCATAGCCGACAATATTTATGAGAGAATCGGTTCAACATTAAATCGCTTCTAAGTGTGCTATCACTTACCTCAAACGATTCAGTCCATACACCGTAAAATTTTAAGTTCACATACCTTAAGTATTTTAGTCTGTATACCTTAAACAATTTAGTCCATTCACCTTAAACGATTTAGCTCATATACTTTAAACACTTTACTTCATATACCTTTAACGATTAATTCCGTACATCTTAAGCGATTTAGTCCATGCATATTAAGCGATTTAGTTCTTATGCTTTTAACGATTAATCCCATAAGGCTTAAGCGATTAAGTTCACACTCCTTAAACTATTTAGTCCGTTCGCCTTCAGTCAGGCAGATGAAAAGAATCTCCTTTGAGCCGGAGCGGATCGTAGCGCCGCCCACCCACCGACTCCGTGGAGCTGCTCGCCTTTGCGGGCAGGAGGCCCGCTCGCTCGTCGGCTAATCGGCCGCGCCGCCCCGCGCCGCTCGCGCCGCGCTGCCTCTCAACGCAGGGTCACTGACGACCGCTGCCGTCATCGGCGCCCGACCCCCTGCTCCCGCTCGCTCCGGCGCCCGCTCACGTGACCACCCACTGCCTCTTCGCCTTGCCCTCGGTTCCGGATCTTCAATATATGTACGTTTTGTTTTAAGCATTTGGAGCTCTAGGCCGTAAAACCCCGTTAATCCAAAGCAGGCAAATGCGAAACTTCGGATTATCCGAAATTTTCGATTATTTGATTATTAATTTGCGGGTTTTGGATTAGCGAGGTACTACGGTTTAGGGTTCCAAATCGGATTATCCGAAATTTCGGATTTGCGGGGTTCGGATTAGCGACGTTCTACGGTTTAGGGTTCCAAATCGGATAATTCGAAATTTCGGATAATCCGAACAAAGTTCGGAATGGAGGAAAATACAAAAATAAACAAACACTTGATTTGAATTAATTTCTGAACAGTATAAATCTAAGCCAGTTCTGAATACTGTATATAGAATAGCCATTAACAGCTGCGGCACAAACTGCTTCAACTCTTATAAACAATGTAGCAACTAATATCGTATGTGATCGGTTATGTGTGTACAGAACTCCGTTGTTCATAACATTACAATTCCTCTTGTCACTATGTTACGTTGCCATTTCCTCACATCACACGCTACGTTGAATCCTATAGATGTTTTTGAACGGTACATTTTTCGGATAATCGAAACATTTCCGAATCCGAGTAGACCACACCCCTCTTAGTTCAGATTAGCGGGGTTCTACTGTATTTTAGATTAAGTAAGAAGAAAAAGTTTCAGTTATCAATATTTCGGTGTAACAAGATTTGAGATATGGTACGGTGGTTTAAGATTTAATATGCTGAAATTGTAATGCTTTGTCTTCTTATGCTTGGTTCGGACACTTTAAAATTTCTAACTTAGCTTTCGAAACAATAGAACTGGCATTTTGAAAGACTGAATATGAATAACTGAATATGAAAGACAAAGAGGTTGATTGACAAATACAATATTTGGATCTAGCAAGGTTTGGGTTTGGTTCGGATGTTGAAGATTAAAGAAGTTGCAATTCTCCGCCAATACCTTGTTTACTTGCTCCTGGTCTTAAAAATATGGACGTTTTGTTTTATTACACTAGAACGGAAATTTTTCCAATATGAAAAAGTGTTTTTCATGAAGAACATTACCATGCCAGCTTAACAGGTTTTGCAAGTTCAGAATAAAAACATATGTTTACAATTTATTTATTTTATTTACAGTTGCCTGACTCGTTCATTTTCAGGCGTATAAAGTTACATAATAAAATGTAGATTAAAATATATGTTTAATATTTTATTTCTGTAAAAAATTATGTTTAAGCATCGCGAATTGGATGAATTAAGTCGCGACGATTCATGTAACGAATCTATGTAATTCCTGAAAGGAGCAAAGTAATTCATAGCGTTTCACTGGTATACCCGATACACTGCAAATCGAAGTTCAATGCAAATCGGATTTGCCCCAATTTTGAAAGTGTATTTTACAGTATTCGATAAAAAATATAAAGAAAGAAAATTGGAAACATTTTCCAGAAAATCTTGTTTTCAAAATTGCTTTATTTGACACAAATAAACGCGATAACTACTCATATTTTGAAAAAAATTCTACTTGACCTATTAAATTTTAAAGAACGGATTTCATCCGGAAGGAAAATCTCTATATGTAACCAGAAAAAGTCTGAAATATTTAAAATCACAGAGTTCTAGTTTTCTGTCAAAAAATAGCGGTTTTTCGCCGCTGCATTACGTCACCTATTCTATGGTATGTAAGCAGTGCGCAGAAAGTAGAACTGAGGATCAGATAGAGGCACGTCAGGCAGCCGTTGAGATGGGGACACGCGAACCTTTGGTCTACAACGTGATACACCGGGACGTAAACTACAAACTACAAAGTCGCGTCTGTTGCACCCAACTCACATTTTTGTAAAATTAGTATATTTTAACATTCTAGGAATAATACAGTTTTTTATATTAATTCTTTTCATCATTTCAGTGGACGATTAATCTCATTTTATCCAAATAAATTCCCACCACTGCCCTGTCACTCACGCACGTTTTTCGTAGCTTCGGGTCATTTTGACCCGTTCGTTCTAGAACAAAAGTTATAACTTGATGGGCGAAACTGGACATCCAAAAGCATCTTCGGTGTACGAGACTCGCAAGCGTGGACATATATCTTCATTACGTTGTCACTTCCTCGCCTTACTTGGAGTGGAGGAACCATTTTGATGGATTGACGACTACGCTGTTATAATTCGAATGATTACGGACTCGAACGCAGTGAATACCGGAGAACCACGAGAAAATCTACCATGAACCTACTTTGCCCATCACATATTACTTGGGCACGGATTCTGATATGTCATATTTTTATTGGTACAATCTAGAAGTTGCAAACTTATAAATGAATATTTATCACGTCGTATTATTATTATTATTATTATTATTATTATTATTATTATTATTATTATTAGCAAATAAGATTCATTAGGGGCAAGGGCCTCCTTTTTCCAGCGAATGAAGTGAGAGAGTGATGAGATAATTGAATGATGATGATACGTGAGGTGAGGTGATTGTGGCGATTGTGAACCATCCCAGCATTCGCCTTATGACTGAGAAAAACCACGTCAAACCACGGTCAGGCAGGCCGGTCCGGGAATTGACCCCTGACCTCCTGACTGCGAAATCAGCGCGCTACGCACTGAGCCACTTCGCTCGGTATCCCGATGTATTGAATTGAATTGAATAAATGCCTAATATTACGTGGCGAGACACGAACCATCAGGCCTGCTCTTCCCTCTGACCACGCCAATTTCGCTTCGCTCCTTTCACCAACTAGCGAAGAAAGGAGGTATTTCTTGGACGACGAAACAGGCAATTCTAATTTAGCTCAGAGGCATCATTTAGGCTTGAGAATCTTTTACATGCAAGTAAATCTCCTAACATGGAACAGCAGGTTTTACTTCCCCTCCGAAGAAAGGCGTACGAAGGATTTTTTTGCCCTTAAAAATCCACGTCTTCGATCGGGTTTGAACCCGAACTTGGGTATAACAGTCTGATACGCTAACCGTTACAACATCGCCGTGCGCGAATAGGTGATATAGAAGTTTAAAACATCGATCTTTTGATAGAACCATCGATGTTTTAAAAAAATCGTCATCGATGTCGCATCCCTATATCGAGAACGTCTTCGCCCTACGCGAGCTCCCCTGGATAGGTCAAAGTGCACCCTGCAAAGCGTCCGGCAACCAACCCGCAGGTCGCCTTTGCTCAGTTGGAGCGGAGCGGGAGCTGGAAGCGACGGGGTGGCAGGCTGGTGGTGGTGGGGTGCGGCTCAATTCTTAAGCGCGTTTAGCCAGGCGCTCGCCCACCGCGCAGCCCGGCGGCCGTCGGCCCTAGTTAACCGGCCAGGCGGTCCCGCCCGCCCGCCACTGCTCACGCTCGCATGCCCGAACCTTCCCACCGCACACTCACTTCGATTGGCGCGATAGGTCAGCGCAACAGTGTTTGACGCGAGTTCTGTTTCGACAGTGAGGAGAATGTTTACATTAGTGGATAGTTGTTCGAATCAGCTGCAGTCTGGGAGGAAAAGATATTGTTAATCATTCGTATTATGAGAGACTGATATAGCTCAGCGGCAACAGCGTTGACCGGAGGTTTCTGTTTCGACAGTGGAGAATGTTTGACATTAGCTGGATAGTTGGTTCGAACTCAGCTGCAGTCTGGAGGAAAAGAGTTGCTATCATCGGTAGTTATGAGAGACTGAGATAGCTCAGAGGCAACAGCGTTGACCGGAGGTTTCTGTTTCGACAGTGAAGAATGTTTGACACCAGCTGGATAGTTGGTTCGAACTCAGCTGCGGTCTGGAGGAAAAGAGTTGCTATCATCGGTAGTTATGAGAGACTGAGATAGCTCAGCGGCAACAGTGCACTGATAAAAGAGCGAAATGCCGGCGTAGTGCACTGATAAAAGGGCCACGAACGGCGCAATCTTTCCTTCCTTCTGCTTATTCTTTCCTCACCCGTTATATACACCCTTTTACACTTCATGCACTACAATACAACACATACGTGATCTTAGACATTGCCCCAGCTGGGGTAGTGGTGGTGGTAATGGTACCTAAGAGGAGGAGATACATGGAAGAAAAAAGTTGGTGTTTTATTTATCCTAGTTAAAAATATTATTTTTTTAATTTTTTTGTTTTATTTGTGTTAATTATTTAAGAATCAATTTATTGTAATGTATGTTGTCCTCATACACTGTTCATTGCTTATACTTAAGCCTTGATGAAGAAATTAAATATTTTGAAACGTTGGTGTAACTAATTATTTCTCTAGGGCCAACCATATAGACCAATCCCGTGAACCGATTTTACTTCTTGACATATTTATTCATGGCTTTCACTTTACGTAGTTGGTGCTGAACAGCCTCACACAAATTCAACACTATGATACGATATGCATGGAAATAAAGAGAAATGAATAGATATTAGCAATGTAAAACGGCATGATCTTTATGCTTAATTTTAACTCGTATGAATTCAAATGTGACAGAAATAAAATAACTTAGCGTTGTTTTGTAGGCTCCGTGTACCAATATTTCGGCTGCACTGTAACCGTAGTCCAACATTCTGGCGTTTTTCTGATGAAATAAGCCCGACGATTTCGTTCAGTTATCTGATAAGGAACGACCGATATTAGAGACGAGTAAGGTAACGATGTTATGCACTAACAGTCACGTGTCAGACCTTGAAGTCATAACTCTATACCTTTAGCACGACCTTGTTTTTTCATAAATGGTGTGCGCCTATGTATGTCACTACGATGACCTTACAAACTGCATAATGGGCACCTAAAACAAGAAAAGTGCATTTTTTCCAATTCTGACAGTTTCTCGATTATAAGACAGTTACAATAAATCATTCCTATCATCCACATCTCTAGCAAGAATTAACGAAAAGTGTTGGAAATGTGACCGGTAAGAAAGTCGCTAAACAGAAGTTGAAATAATTTCATGTTAGGTTATGAATTATTCTCAAAAGCCGGTTATTATATATTCCCTACATTATCAAGAAAAACCTTTTCAAAATCGCAGACTGCATAATCATTGCGAAAGGCCAGAAAATCTAAAACTCTTTGCATAATGGAAAATCGTTCACTCGTGGCACTTAGTATGGTTTAAATGTCTCACCAATTCTCTACACTATTTGATGATATCGTACACTTTTTTTCTTCAATGCTTTAAATGCTTATTTTGCTATAATACATAACGCAATGTCGCATGTACTAAAGCTCTTCCGAACATTGTTTCTTACGACCATATAATGTCCCTCATCACGTGATGAATAGAATTTAATGATGATTCCTTACGCCTGACGATAAAATTCCTCATCTCGGGTACACTGAGACCTTAGCGTAACATTCCGATGTTTTTGGAATGAAATACTGCGGACAATTTTAGTCTCAGTCGTCGAACAAACAATATCTCGGCTGCACAATGACTGTAATCTAATATTCGATTGTTTCAGGTAAAACAAATCTTACGATTTCGCTCGCATTCATCTGCCAGTGAACGTCTAATTGTGTTTTCCAGTCCAATTGACATCCAAATCAATATTCATAAATTTCGTACCTAACCTCAAAATGGCCCGGTGCAATGCACTGCATTGACGAGCTCCTCAGTGCAGGTTAGGGCGCACCGAGTGCGGCCTGGTTCCGTGACATTGTGCGAATGGAACATGCGCTTCTTCGCACTGGTGCGCCTGGCGGTCGAATATATCACAAAAGCTGCTCTGAGCGCGCACTGAGCGCGTACCAGTGCAGCCAAATACTATAGAAATAATACAGGATAAGGCCCTGTTCTTCCACGCAACCGATGGAAACTAGTTCCCACTAACGCTCCTAGTGCCAGAACTTAGTACTTCAGCGCCAAATAAAGACATCAATATGATTCTTACGGCAGAAATACATTTTTTTAAAATTGACATAACGAAATAAGACTTCAATTCCTCAAATTCCGGAAAATAATAATGTACAAAAGAGAAGTTTTATATATTTCAAGGAGAAATTTGTTACAAATGCAAGATTTTTTCTTGCCAGTGATACATTTGTAATTTTTTCATTGGCTTTCCTTAAAGAGGACTGTATCAATACATTGATACCTCTGCTTACATACAAATTAGTCCACTCTTCACATAGATTATTTTCCAATTGAATATTAATGATTATATTAATTGTTTTTTGATTTCAGGTTTACTGTGGCGTAAACAATTTTAAAAGTGTCTATCGAAAACATAATTAATAATAGAAAACAAACTAATAGCTAATTCATTTGGGTAGAAAAAAGTGGCATTCACATACTACTTTGTCAGAATATGAGACTTTATTAATTTATGCTTTTCATCTACATTGGATAAACTAGTTTTACGTGAAGAACGAAGTTCTTTTGAATTTCATACTTAAAACAGCCAAAAACTGCACACATTTTTCCTGCCTTAAGGAAAAATGCAAAAAACAGTATTGTAAAAATAAGTTTTCAAGAAATTGACCAGAAAGACAATCAAATAAAAAGAAATCGATCAGAAAACAAACACCAACAGAGCACTGAGCTTAGGCTATATGAGTTTTCTCCAGATTCTGACACTAGATGAAGCGGCATCAGTGTTTCTCGATAAACGAGAAGTGTCCTGAATTGTCTCTATAGTATTTGGTGCGGCGAACGTTTTTTTTTCTTTGCCCCCTCCACAGTATCACTGTGGAGAAGGGGAATTTATTTACTTAAAATTATTAACAATAAGCTGCTGCCTTGCGGCATAAGCAGCTAGAGGAGGGGATTTTTCTTACAGCTAAGTCTTACATACTAGTTCTAAAGTAAACTTACTGGCACTTTGGCACTACTAACTTAGATTAAGATCGGTTTTGTGAATACTATAGTTCTACAGAGTTTGTTAATTTACGGTCGAGATATTTTTTTTCTTTTTCACTACATTCACACATCATTCATACTTGTTTCATTATATACATAACCATTCATTCGCACTTCCCTGCACTACACTTAATAAAGCACTGTTCGCCACGGCACTGACTTGCCTCAAACGGAACTGCGGCGATCGGAATACGCTGTGTTTCACAGCACTGCGCGCTGTGCAGTGAAGTGCGAATGAATGAGTGCGAATGAATGGGAAGAATGAGTGGTTATGTACATAACGAAACTAGTATGAATGATGTGTGAAAGTAGAAAAAAATGTACCAACCCATATAATAACAATTTACGTAGTATATATAATATAGTATAACAAAACTGTTCTTAGTGTAAGCTAGTGCAAGTTAACTGCGGCGGCGATGGTGTAACGGTTAGCGTACTGGACTGTTGTACTGGAACTGTTGTTCGGCGGTTCAAACCCGATCGAAGCCGTGGATTTTAAAGGGCGAAAAAATCCTTCGTACGCCTTCCTTCGGAGGGGAAGTAAAGCCGGCTGTCCATGTTCGTAGATTTACTTGCATGTAAAAGATCCTCAAGCCTAAAATGACGCCTCTGAGCTAAATTTCAAATCGCCTGTTTCTCCCAAGAATACTCCCTTTCTCTCCTAGTTTGGTGAAAGGAGCGTAGTGAATTTGCGTGGTCAGACGGAAGAGCGGGCTGATGGTGTAGAATGTAAACAGCACTGCGCGCGTAGTCTAATGCACTGGCGTCGCCGGCTGCCTTTAGCGTCGCGCTGCACTGTGCGGCGGGGGTGAGGAAGTGGCATGGTGCTAACTGCGCGGAGGGTGAAAGAAGTCAGCCGTCTCCCGGGAGCGGGGGCGGGGGCGGGGGTGGCGCAGGTAGTTGCTGGGGGAGGGGTAGAGGTTTCCAAACACGCCGCGCTAGACAAAGCGACGCCACTCCTGAGCTGCCTCCAAGGCGGGGCGGGGGCGTGAATGGCCGCGGCGCGGGTGGGCCAGACAAGTGCTCGCACACTCGAATCCTGCGAGGGTTTGTTCAAACATCGAGAAATATCGATCGAATTCGACTCCATTTCGAAATGTTTGTAATTGAATTGATTGTTTAATAAATAATTGATTGCCACTGGCAACCCGCCAAAATATGTTTTTTAATTAATTGATTCATTGCAAAGTGTTTTCGGGAGCGGCAACGGCTACAGTCATTATTCTCGTAAGTGTAGTGTTAGTTTTTGTTGCTGGAGGTAACGGTGAACTTCTCCCGCTGGATGGGGGATCTGACGGCGACACCAAGGTTTTCCTAACCAGGTATCGCCCACCAACGGTGCAAATGCTGACAGGTCTCTCGGCATGTGTGGAAGTATTGAATATAAATGTATGTGTATATAAGTAAGGGATGAGGATGGGACAAGAATGAGGAAGGAAGGATCGCGCGCGGTCTGTGGATCATTTGATGGGGTACTGCTCCGGCATTCGCCTGGTATTGGTCGGAGAAACCACGGAAAACTATTCATCAAAGTAGCCGGCCGCTGGAATTTCCCATCCGCAGAAGTGACCGTTTTATAAACTAGAGAATTCTAAAAATTTTCCTTGTCGTCCAACTCCAAATGCTTTTTTTCCGAAGCATAATTAGTCAGGATAAATACCAAAATGTGAATAAAAACCAAAGTATAAAATAATTAGTCAAAATGAAAACAACTAGAATACATGAAAACACTTTTGATTTCAGTATAGTTGTTTAAATTAAACTAAGCAGTGAGCCCTGTGCTTCTTTACTGTTATCGAAGCAATGTCTCAAAAGCATTGTCTTCAATAAAATTTACTTGTAGCTAATGAACCAGTAAGCAATTCACATCGTGATTGTTTACACATATTTTAGGCGAAAATTCTGAAGTATCTACAGCTTCCAGATTCCAGATACTTCTTTATCTTCACTTGAATTCACATACATAGTATTTAAAAATAGAGACCTTATCGTCAATAATGTATCCATTTTCTGTAGTATTATACTACATGTTTGCTCAGTAAACATAACCATAATCTCACACCCATAGACTTCCTTGCGCCTTGTGATGAAACTGCCATCGATTGCAACTCGTTGAACACAATAATGAGTCAATAATGGACGATACGCCTTCATTCTGCTAATTTTACGATTTTACTCAAGCTTAGAAGTTGTATACTATAAAATCGGTAAAAATAGCAAGCTATATCACATTTAGAGTTCATTATTATTAATTTAATGGAAACAGAGCGAAATTTTGTTGAGTAGAAAGCTCAAATTGCTTTAAAAACGACAACGTTTTGTATTTTTAATACAAAGACTTTTTTATATTTCTTGTAATTTTACAGAAGCTTCTTCTAAAAAATATCCCCAAAATTTGTACCTATTTTAAGTGTACTCGCTACCAGTGGATGCAGGGTATTGCAAATTAGGCGGGACAAAAAAAACTTCGGGGGAGAAATAAAAAAGAAACAAAAGTGGAATAAAAGATCTTCAGAGAAGAATAAAACGTATTGACATAAGCTACAGAGAACCACGTGAATGGGGAATTGACAACTAGTTCAAGACAAATGCGAATATGAGTTTAAGAGGAGAAGGAGAAAAAGATCTGCTGAAGACCAGAATAAACCATAAAGATGACAATGACGGTTCAGGAGATAAGTAGTGGCAGATTCTCGTCGGGTGGAAAATGCAAATTCAGAACTTGTTTAACAACGTTTAAATTGTTACACCCCTTGAGAGTGTAACAGCTATGGAGATAAGTTTTACAAAGTTTGTTTCTTGTTAACTTGTATAATGTGACATGGGGCAGTCATAGTATAGTACAAAAAGAAATTCATTTTATCAGAAAGTTGAATAAGAGTTTATTTCATTTATAAAGTCGCGAAAAGACATTCATATATAAATTGCAATGCACATAGATTCTACTTAGGATGAAGATCCTTATCATCATAATTTAATCATTATTTACGTATATTATTTTGTGCTTCAGTATTAATTTAACTCAGTTATCTACTTGGTTTCCTTTTCCTCTTCGAAGAAGAAGAGTGCAATCGTATCTTCTTAAAGGCAACTACTTGACTGAACTCCTGATCAAGTGAGCTACCATTCACTCACCCTATCCCATTCCAATAAGGATGAATTACGTGTGCATGATCTTGGCGGTCCGGGTGACGCCGCGTTGAAGGCTGTGTTGCCGACGTTTCGACCATCTTGTCGTGTGGTCGTGCCTCACGGCCCGGGTAGTGCCCAATCGGGCGGAAGAAGAGACGCATTTGAAATGGGTTGATGTTATATTTTAAAGTGAAACTAGTTGATGAATTGGTATGTGCTGAATGTAGAAAAAAAAATAAATCGTTACCCAACCCAAAGCGAATAACAATGTACGTAGTATATATAATATAGTATAACAAAACTGATCTAGTGTAAGTTAGTAATGCCAAAGTGTAAGTAAGTTAACTTTAGGTCTAGAATGTAAAATTAGTTGTAAGAAAAAGCCCCGCCTCTAGCTTCTTAAGCCACAAGGAAGCAGCAAAATGTAAAAAAAAAATATTAAGATAATAAATTCCCCTTCTTCACAGGGTTACTGTGGAGGGGACAAAAGAAAAAGTATGCCCAATCAGGCATACCAGGAAGATGGTCGAAACGTCGGCAACACAGCCTTCGACGCGGCGTCACCCAGTCAGCCAAGATCATTCACATGACTCTGGCCGCAGAAGCCTACGACTTCAGAATGAATTACGTGTTTTCTTGTTTCTCTCAGAAACCTCCAAAATTCCAGCGTTCTTCCGAAAGCTACTTTATAAAGTACATAAAAGCTGATCTATTTACCACTTACCATTGACCCAAACACTACTAATTGTATCTTTTCTCAAGAGCGAACCTCGGAGTCTGTAGCCGGACTTCCCACCTGAAATTCCCCACACGCTACAATGTAACGCGACATAATACATGCTAGGCGACCACACGTTTTGTCTCACCACAAAAGTGACCTCCAACCACATCCAGTGGACACCAACACGCATTCTTCACCGCTTCGTTTTGGCGGTGGCGCGGTACGACGCGTTGCTGCGCAGTGTTTAGAGTCAATTGGGAGAGCAAGTCGGACAGCGAGCCGACCACCTACGGAGCGGGGCTATTGGCGGGCGATAAACCATGTTTGCAAATGCTTCAAAGGCGTGTTTCCCCTGCCTGTCTCCCCCAAAGGCCCTCGGCGACTCATAGTAGTAGGCCTTTCCGCTCTTCTCTACTACGGAGCCTTCCATTCATAAGGCGAGAAGCCGGCCCGTTCAACTTCTGTGAATCGGCTGGCTCCGGGAAGCCGCGGAGACTTCTAGTGGCTGGGAGAAGCGGAGGTCCAGGGTTGGACAAAATACGGTGAGGCGAGCGCCAAACGTGGTGCATGTCGGGGTCATATTTTCTTTTGTCCCCTCCACAGTAACCCTGTGGAGAAGGGGAATTTATTTCCTTTAAATTATATAGAATAAACTGCTGCCTTGCGGCTTAAGCAGCTAGATGAGAGGCTTTTTCTTACAGCTAAGTTTTACATACAAGTTCTAAAGTTAATTTACTTGCACTTTGGCATTAATAACTTACAATAAGATCGGTTTTGTTAGTACTCTAATTCTGCAGAGTTTGTTATTTTACGGACGAGATATTTTTTTTCTTCTTCACTACATTTACACATTATTCATACTTGTTTCATTATATACATAACCATTCATTCTTCTCATTCATCCATGGTTATATTTATAGTGATCTATTGAGGATGATACTGTAAAATCTTTATAACTCGTCCTTCCAGAACTGGAATTTCTTTATATCCTGTATACGGTTCGTAATGTTCCCACCTCGATAATTTCAGACGTTGTGATTTTTTCTGTTCACTGGGAGATTACAGCTATCAATGTTCTACCAATTTAATTGGGAAGGAAGATTCGAAATCAAGAATTCTGACAGAATCGATATGTTTAAAAATTTGATTGTTATTTATTTTTTCGGAAATATAAATTTTAATTTATTTAACCTCAAAAACAGTTAAAAACTACGTATAACGTACTATGGGAATTTGTGCAATATGTGCGTGTTTCTTAGTGCTCTGGGATTTTCTACCTTATAAACTTTTCTAACTTATATACCGTACATAGTTTAATTGGGAATACAAGATACAATGAGCGTTTTTGTCAAGAATTGATAAGAAAATATTCGCTCCCGTGTAATAAAAAACTTTTTGCAAAGGCAAATCAGCTATATATATTTTAGATGTTATCCTTCATCGTGCCCATTGTGAAGGAACTGACTTACAGTCACGAGAATAGAATTATTCTTATATTATACTTTTGCTTTAAATTTGCCCTCCCTCTAAGCTTTTAGGTGTTTAATACTAACAACACTTATAAACTCATTTTATCATAAATTTTGAAAATTCGTTTTCATTTAGCAATTTTAGACCTTGATGGATATATTAAGTAATTAATACATACCATACGCGTAAGCATAAGTAAATAAATTTGCACGAGGGGTTTAGTGAAATATACGCATGAAATATACGTCTCTATTGGTGCTGCAGTCAAGCTATCCCATGACCCGAAAGTCCTATTTACAAAGAGTATTTTTCAACATCACTTCTCTGTTGTCTAGGCTATCCGGAATGAGCCGCGTCACTGACATGGTGGCTAACGTTTCCGCCAGCGTATTGTGGCCTTCTTCAGAGCGTACTACTGCAGTACGCTCTGCAGAAGGCCACAATACGCTGGGCGAAACGTTAGCCACCATGTCAGTGACGCGGCTCATCCCGGACAGCGTAGACATCACGAACTCCGGCTGCGGAAGCCCACGCAACCACTCTGTTTCCGTGGACGTATTTTTTTATATGGTCGCGACGTGTTAAGTAAACAGATTTCTGCATTCATTTTTATTGATTTTCCGTTCACGCCGGAGTTATGTCTAATGCTATAACTATATCCCGAGTTCACTCAACATTCGTCACTGCCGTTTCCTGGCCACGCTCTCGCCCGTCGCTTTGTGCAGCCCTGCGGGGGCCTCGAGGGCGGGGGCGTGGGCGTGGGCGTGGGCGGGGAGAGGGCGGGAGTCTCGTGGTCTTTCAGAGACACAGGTGCCGGCGCGGGGGCGTCGGCTGTCACGGAACCGCCGAATAAAAGCGCGAGCGCGCCAGGAAAGCCGGCCCCAAAAGCTGGCCCAGCGCCGGCGACGCTGGCGTTCCAGAGTTCTGCCTTCGGCCATTGGAGCGACGCGCGGCCGCCCTGTTGTGGGCCCGCGCCTTTGTGAAGGAAATGATAGAGGAAAATTAAGACGTCACATGAATGCTAATGATATAATAATAAATAATAAAATAATAATATAATAAATAAATATAATAATAATAATAATAATAATAATAATAATAATATAATAATAAAATAAGAATAATAGTAGAATACCGAGCCAAGTGGCTCAGTACGTAGCGCGCTGACTTCCTAATCGGAGGTCCGGTGTTCGATTCCCGGCCGGCCGGGCCGGGTTTTCGTGGTTTCCCTCGGTCAAAGGCGAATGCTGAGATGATTCAAAAAAGTCCACAATTACCTTTCACCAATATATCCTATCACTCCTAATCCATCGTATTTGTGATTGTCCCTTCTACCTATCATCTCATAATTAACACTTCAAGGCGTAACAACCTTGTTGTAATCCAAAGAATACAGCTGAAAAGCAGATCCTGGAAGAATTACACACGTTAATGTTGTAGCGTGATCAGTAATAATAATAATAATAATAGTAATAATAATAATAATAATAATAATAATAATAATAATAATAACGATGTTAATAAAGGGGGTAAGGAGGACACACTCATAGAGACACAAATACACCCATGCCCGAGGCGGGACTCGAACCCGCGATCTTCTGGTCCGAAACCACTACGGCACTACTACCGGTCGGTCGGTCATCTGATCGGCATTATTATTATTATTATTATTATTATTATTATTATTATTATTATTATTATTTCAAAATTTTGTATATATTTGAGACGAATGTTCAGAAAATAGGGTCCGATATTATGGCGCAGTGATATTAACTGAAATTGTACATCTCATAGGAAAATGCAATGAAATACACTAAATACACGAAATGGGCCGCATCTAGCATTGCTTACTAGTGAATTTTATTGCCATTTGTTGCTTATTCTTGAACCTTCTAATAATAAAGAGAAACCTAATTTAAAATCAATAATATTGATTTCGTTCAAAAATGACAGATAGGTACCACCATGTATGCTCAAAATGCCTCAGACATGAACAATTCACAAAACAAGGTACATATGTGTATATGTAGAGAATGACAAATGCCGAACTTAGGGGTCATGCCTCATGAACGACTGCATTGGTGATTTGAAGGAAGCAATTTGGAGTTCTTTGAGATGCCAGAAATTTTCTTGATGTCTTGACGTGAATGACTTTTGAATTTGTATAAATCGAATTATAGATATGTCGAAGTATGTGTAATTCAAATTTTAATAACTTGAAATACGGATATTTCGAATTTTGAATGGACAACAGTGTCGAGTTTTAGAAAATTTGAACGCGGAATATTTGAGCTTTTGAATTGTTTTATGTTTTTAGTTTTCTTTGAAATTCGAATTTAAAAAAGTCGGTTAATCAGAAGTAACAATTGCCAGTCGAAACAACGATCGCCGAGAAGATACAATGGCGGCGTGAAATGTCGCATGGGTGTCAAGAGCGATTAGCCGGACCTCGCGCCACCACGACCGTCTTGTGCCACGCCCGTCCCCCGGCGGCGTCGCACAAGGCATCGGGAGGGGGCGCCTGTTTGCCCGGAAGCGGGGAGGTGCCCGGAGACACCGCTTTCTGCCACCGCCTCAGTTGCCGCCGCTTCCCTTGCCTCTGCTCCGTTCCTTCCGCCCACGCCGTGTCCGCCCCACCCTGCCCCCTTGAGCCTACATCACGGCAGCGCTACTCACGCGGCATTCGGCAAGGGGCTACTGCTCGCTCAATCCCGAGCAGCTGATGTGTTCGCCGAATGTTTGCTCCCTTTGATGTGTCCTAAAGACCGACACGCGGTGGATGGGGCGAATAACGAATGTTTGGCGCTCGGCGAATCGTAAGCAACCCGTCCACGTTACTCGGGATTCGGCGAGCGGTTGCTCGGGATTCGCCGAATGCCGCATGTGTGGAGCCGCCTACAGCGCTACTCACTCGGCATTCGACGAGTACTAAGCGACAGCTCCCCGATTGACTGATTGCGTGTTTCCGAACATGTTATCTGCTATGGTCATTACTCCCGCAAGTGTAGTGCATATTATTAGTTATGAGGGGAGGTGGCGGTGATCTTCCCCTGCTGAATGGTGAGATCCGGTGACAACCTACAAGTCGACTTGGGATGTCTGTGTGTGATAAGATGAAGTTGATAAATGAAGAAATCGTCGGCAGCGTCTTTAGATATTATTGCGCTCCCCCGGTGCACTGAAAAGACAGTTGAGGCTGGTAACAATAATGTAAAATTAGCTGTAAGAAAAAGCCCCGTATCTAGCTGCTTAAGCCGCAAGGCAACAGTACAATGTAAACAATTTAAAGAGAATAAATTCCCTTTCTTCACAGGGTTACTGTGGATAAAAAAAGGGTAACCATATAGTTATTTCATATGTATGGAGCCACATAATTTTCGAAGTATACAAATATGTTGAAAAAAAACCTAGTTCTTGTTGAATGATATCACCGCGTGGATTATTTATTAATAGAAAATAACGGGGGATCCCCAACCAGGTTTATCCCACCAATGTGGCACCGTCCCAACCTGGATAAGCTCTAAGCTCCGCCTCTCGACCGGTCTCCCGATGTTTTGTAATGTTGTGCATGTGTGTGTAAGGGGGTGATAATAGGACAAGGGAGAAGAAGAAAACATCACGCGCGGTCCGTGGCCCGTTTGTTACAGCACAGTTCCGGCATTCCCCTCGTCTGATCGGAGAAATCACGGAAAGTACCGATCAGAGCGGCCAGCTGCTAGAACTCTTCTCGGTCCAAATCACTCAAGCGGGTGATTTGGACCCAGCTTTCTAGCTAGTGTTGGAATTTTGCCACCTCCGTCGCGATTGGAACCCTAGAACCTTCTGGTCAAAACCACTGCAATGACATCAATTGTCTTGCGCTACCGCAACAGGTGACTTTGCACCGTATCTCGATGTGTGAAATAAGCTGATTTCTTTTTACGATCTCTTCGATTCTTACCATATCCGTGGGGTTTTAATATTTTGTGAGTCGTAGGAGTAAATAAATATTTGTCGAGTATTTGTATTAATGTAGTATTTGTGTCACATACAAGTACACCAATTTGCAATTTCTAAAAGGCGTAAGGTATCGACGTCACTCATTAAAAAGAATGTGACTGTCCTTGAAATTAAAACGTCTCATCTTGTATCTAAATGATATTTTATTATTTTTTTTGATTATGCACGACTGTAAGAGTCTCTATGACCTTACAAACCGCAAAATTGCTGCCGATAAACAGGAAATGTTGCTTTTTTGTAACGCATATAAATTGATTATCATATTTGTGGCAGTAAAATTATTCCTTTGAAAGATCTTTGATTCTGTCAAGAGTAATGTTGGCAATGAGGCAGGTGAAAAATGTACGAAAAGGAAGTTTAAATCACTCGTTTGAGTTGTATTGTATTTCATTCATTACAAACGCTATTCCTGTATTCTCCAAATAAAATCTCAGACATCACCAGTAAGGCCAGAAAAACTAAAACATCGTCAATAACGAAGATTTGATAACTCTTGACTAGTACCGGAGTTCAAATGTCTCACCAATTAAGCGGACTCTTTGTTATATTACGAAACTTCTCTTTTCAACGGTTAAATGCTTCTTTTGTGACAATACTTGCAAGATACCGGTTTACTGGTCCTGCTACTTGGGCATTATTGATAGAAACTATACATTTATTTAATTTTAATTGAGTTGGAGCCAATACAAGATTAAGAGAATGGTTGTTACATTACTGCTTTGCGTGAGATTTCTTTTTAATATGTGAAATGTTTGAGATTTTATACCAAACGTTTTGCACACAGGGTTCAATATTAGTGATAGATTATAGAAGAATTAATTTAAGTGCTGTAAAATTTAGTACATATTTTGGATTCTTATATCTTTGAACGCAATAGAGTGAACTAAAATTGTAATGAGAAGGTATCTTTAAGTTTTAACAACAATCAAACTTGATACATTTAATTATTAGTTTAATAAACTTGTGGAGAGCTCTTTTTACAAATAGGTTCATGGCATCATCGGACGCTATAATAAAAATATAATCTTATTTTGCTCAAACATGAGAGAACAAAACAAATTCATAACAATTTATCATAGAAATTAAATTGTGCTCAACAGTGATAAAATATAATATTTTAATAACTAATGATGCAAAAAATCTGTTAGCGAAATTGTTTTCTCTCGACAACTTTAATGAATAAACAAAGAGCACTATTAATTACCATAATTACTATTAGCTAATTTAATTTTGTATATTCTCTGTTAGTTGTTGAAGCCCTGATAATGGAAATACATTTTCCGAAACGTTGGCAAACAACCATGTTTTAATTTCGTTTTGCTCCTACTCCCCCGTTAACCTGACTACAATGAATAAACAAATAATTAATGGTTCAAATTTCAATTGTCATTAATGTAATAATAAATTATACTTTTCCATTATAATTTTGACAATATAATTTCAAGTTGTTCAAGTTTTTGCAACAAGAAAACAGTACGCTCATATTTATTTGAACATTGTTCCTTATAGCCACATAACGTTACTAGTCAACAGGGTTTTAAGTATCGTTTTATGCCTGGCTAAAAATCTCCCTATTCCGACAAGAAGCAATTAACGAAAAACCCTGTTTTAATTTCGTTTTGATCATACTCCCCCGTTAAATGGATTCCCATGAATAAACAAATAAATAAATGTTTGAAATTTTAATTGTCATTAATGTAATAATAAATTATACTTTTGAGACTATAATGTGGAGTTATCCAAGTTTTTGCAATAAAAAACAGTACGCTCATGTTTATTTGAACATTGTTCCATATAGCCACATAACGTTACTAGTCTACAGGGTTTTTAAGCATATCATCTTACGCCTAGCGCTAAAAATCTCCCTATTCCGACACGAAGCAACTAACGAAAAACCCTGTTTTAATTTCCTTTTGCTCATACTCCTCCGTTAACTGGAATCCAATGAATAAACTAATAAATAAATGTTTGAAATTTTAATAGTCATTAATGTAATAATAAAGTATACTTTTGAGACTATAATTTGGAGTTATCCAAGTTTTTACAACAAAAAACAGTATGCTCATGTATATTTGAACATTGTTCCTTATAGCCACATAACGCTACTAGTCAATAGGGTTTCTAAGTACACGAAGCAATTAACGAAAAACTGCCCTTCACCTCAACCGGTGAGAGGTTCTGCCCCTCGACGGGACCGCGATCCGCGGGTAGCGCTGACGGCGACAGGGGAGGGCGCTCCGAAGGGCGCAGGTGCAGAGCTGGGCTGGCGCGCCCAGACGCGCGCGCCGCGCTGGAATGCAAGGGCTTCCGGCCCTTTGTGCGCCAGTTCCTGCCCGCGCCCCCTCCCTCCCCTCCCCCCTCCGCGCCAAAAGTCGCAGGTAGTAGCGTGGACGCGCCCACACCGCGGGCACCACAAAGCGACGCCGCCGGCAAGGGGCCTACCTTTCAAGCTTCAGCGATTTAAACGATCCCGTGTATACATTTGAAAAATTTAAGCTAGTAATATAATATAATATAATGCAATATAATATAATATAATATAATATAATATAATATAATACAATATAATATAATATATAATATAATATAATATAAAAATATATATTTTTAATATTCTAATATTACGTTGGTAATGTCATATTCGGTCATAAGCGCAAAGACTGAATGTTGTAGGTACGCAGAGTCGTACGAATGTTTCTATCTTAATAATGAGTGGGCGCAGGCAACGAAAAAACGAAGGGAAGTTCTTTAGTTTAAAACGACGCTGCGTGATATTGTCCGTGTTAACGTGTCCTTACACAATTTGTAGTTGTACTTAGAGAATAAGCTGCATACAGTTTATGCACTGCACTGAAGTATTTGAAAAAAAAGTCGAAATATTCTATGATAGGATTTTCATTTTCACCCTAAAATCTTATACATCGAGGTGTGATAAACAGCAATTTCGATGTCTTGTAACCACAAATGAAACATATTATTTAAAATAAGAATTTTTTCGGTTGTAGGTCTTCAAAAATCCTAGCCATATTTGGAATGAAAATGTTGAATGCAAAATTGTTATTTCTCTGTTAATGAAGTCAAAGTAGTATCAACTTGAAGGAAATAAACTCAATGGTATAAGAAATACACGACTGCTTATCTTTCCGGGAAATCATTTTGTCCAACGTTTGACAGTTCCGTGATCAATCAAATAACATTTGTTTGGCGTGCGGACTAAATTTCCTTAACCTCCTTCGAAGAAAGAAATCTTTGAGCACGCACCTGATGTTCCAAGTAAACAATCAACTACGCTGTGTTTCTCTCCGGGAAATTCTCTTCCAGGAGAAGACAGACAAGTTGGACTTTCCTGATCGAATTAAACTACTTAGTTTCCTATCGCTTACGTGATTAGTAAAAGAGCGGTATAGAGTTCTGTAACGGCAATGTTAACGTAGAAATGTAATTGGTAGAGAGCAAAAGCATATTTACAATGGGTGAAGTCAGCGTAGGCGTCAAACGGCAAATGGGCTGCTTAGGAACTCACTATTCTGATGAACTGAGACGAGGAGAGGTGGCTCAGGGCATCAACTGATGTCAGTGCAGTCCCTCTGATCGGGAGTTTCTAGGGCTACACTCTCCACGGTGGCAGGATTTTCGACACTAGCTAGATAGCTGGATTGAGTTCAGCTGCTGGAGGAGAGCCTGGAGAAGAGTCTGGTTCAGTCTGGAGGAGAATTCTAGCGGCCGGCTGCTTTCACTGGTAGTTTTCTATAGTTTCTCCGATCTACAACAGGAGGATGCCGGGGCAGTACCCTAACAAACGGGCAACGGGCCGCGCTTCCTCTTCCTTAACCTATCATCATTCCTTACTTACACACATCCAATAACACGCACTATACTACCGCACATGCTGGGAGGCCGGAAGGGGGCTTAGACACGGCAGGGGCGGTGCCCTGCTGGTGGGAGATAACTGGTTGGGGGAAACCCCTCTAGCCAACGGTAGGTTGGGGCCGGATCTCACCATCCAACGAAAGCATATCACCTCCACCTCCCGCAATAACACATGCACTTCACTAAAGGGACAGATGACCTTAACCTGCGCTCGAAATCAATCGATGTTGTACTGTGTGTTTGCTGTGTAAAGTGTGTTATGTTTAAATAAGCGTTTTGAGAAAAACGGGTAATTAAAATTTATAATTATACCTACTTTTTGTTTCTTAAATATATCTCAGAAAAATGTCGACACACGGGGTAATAATTGAACAGCTATCCAGTTCAATACATTTCACGCCAAATCTGAACATAGTCCTCGTTTCAGGAAATGTGTTTTTTATTCCCACAAACACGAAACTCCCAGACAATTATTTATGCCTAGAATTAGAAATAACGTACTTTATATTTGCCTATGAAAAAATATAATTTTTGCCATATATGGACATAAGGTTCTTTGGCAAAAAGGCAATATAATTCGATCTCTAATTTTTTCACGTTTGTTTCCGAAAGTTCATGCATTGGGCTTCAGCAAATTGGATCAAAATACGGAATAAACGAAACCGTCACCAAAGAATTCCGAGTAAATAAAGTCTGATTGATATCCTCCGACATCGCGTGTTACGAATTTCCGTCTGCATTGGAACATCTTTTCACAGTATTTCTTCCAATGACTCTTCTTGCGAGGACAGGCCTCTTCCCTCGACTCCAGGAAACGTTTAAAGCAGGGGCACCAATGGGGTCGTTTAATTGATTGATTAATGTTTCCGGGACTGCCAACTGCTACAGCAATTGTTCCCGTAAGTGCAGTGCATATTTTTTGACATGAGGTGGTGGTGATCTTCTCTGGACGACGTGATACGGCGTGGTTGGTGGGGTTTTCCCCATCCAGGTATCTCTCCAGCGGGGCACCGCCCCATCCGAGACAAGCTCTTAAGCTCCCCACATGTTTGGTAGTGTAGTGCAAGTAAGAGTAAATATATGTAAGTAAGGGTTGAGAACAGGTCAAGGAAGAGGAAGGAAATATCGCGTTCGATGTTCAGTTTTTTAGGGTACTTCTCCGGCATTCGCCTAGTGTTGATCGGGGAAACTACGGAAAACTACTGGTCAGAGCAACTAGCAGCAAAAATTCTGCTCCTGACGGTGGTTGAATTCGACCTAGCTGTCTAGCTAGTGTCGAAAATCCTGTCCCCGTCGGGGCTCGAACTCCACCATCTCCCGTTCAGAGGAAAATCAATTGAGTCACCTAATCTGGTTAAATGGGGTCGGTTTAACGGACCCCTTGGGCCGATTAAATTTTGAAGCACGTCAATGACGGATAAGGAATCGATTAGAAAAAACAACAACTATGAACTGAGAACGTTACTATGTCACGTAAGGACATATTCTCCGCGTTATGAACAGTAGAAATGTAATGGAAAGTTCTTAAAAAATCGTTCAGCATAGATTGAATTTAGTACCCACTGCACAACAGTGAAGGTTAGACACTCAACAACTCAACATTTATAGCGTTTTCGATTAATGAATAACCAGATATTTCTGACATTTATGATGTTTTTGAGAGATAATTATGACAAAAAATTGATATTTTTTTCTTTAAGACATTTATGTAGAACTGGTTGTGTTACATTGTTGTATGTTACTTTGTTGTATGTTGTAAATAATAGAAAAAAAATGTAAGGAGTCAATAAAGCCACCAATCTTTATAAAATAGATGTATGCAAGGAAGAGGTTGGGAATAACGTGTTCTGAGGAACCGGGCTTTCAACGAACCGCCACGACGAAGAGGTGGGGGAGAGGGGAAGAGTGGGGTGTTGTCGGAAGGGGACGGCGAGAGGGGCCCTCCGGATGGAGTTAACGCCTCAGCCACGCGACCGGACGTTCGATAAGTCGAGGATTACCCTCACCTCGCAGCCATTTCGTAATCGGAATGAGGGCTCGTGACAAGAAAACAACCGTGATATCTTACTTCAATCTTCGTATGTCTACGATGATTCAGACTGAGTTTGCTAAAACGATTGCCAATACTGAGTGATTGGTAACCGCATGAAAATCGTTAGAAATATTTGGATCTAATTTATCTATTTCGTATCTAATTTACTTTACATACTTATTCAAATTCGTATGTATAGCATAAAATATAATTCGTCACAAATAATTATAAGAGAAAATTGATAATAAAAAAGAATAAAATATATATTATATTAAATATGAATATATATTAGAATGCAGTCTAAATAATTATTTAACTGTAATAAATGATAAGATGATAAAGAAGTTTTAGATGAAAATGAACACATAATTACGTTCATTAAAAACTGAAACATCAATACAAATTGGGTTAATCTACACCACAAATATTCTAACATCTGATAAATTCCATTTTGTTTAATTGGTCAAAAATATTTTCTGGGGTGAATGTCAGGGGTCAATAGGTTACTAGAAAGATAAGTAAGATGTATTTTAAGGTCGTTTGATTAGACCCTTAAAATAAAGTAATGTACGAATTGTTGCAATGCATGCTATGTACTTTTTGTTGCATGCTTATCAAAACTCCGTCTGGTACCTACAGAAACGGATAACCCGTTGATGACCAAACATCATGATTTACGAAAACGAAATACTTGGATGACGATGAACGGGAAACAAATATTATTTGAAGGAACAAACATTAAAAACAATGTGGCAAAATTACTCTTTAAAAACTATTATAAGTTAATTAATCAGATTATAATTTTTTGAGGATGATTCCAGAAAATAATTTCAAGACCATTTTACAAACTAAACTAAAAACTGTATAAACATTAATAGTGTATGACACACGCCATAAAAGTGATATGATTTTGCTCGGATTTCGCCACTCGGTCCATCGTCCTCTTTTGTCTGTGTCATGTTTCCAACTCGCAAAATAAAATGTAATTTTACCTCTCAAATAATACATTATTTTAATGTGTTCTTTTTTAAATAGGTTTTGTATAATAAATCTGTTGACTTATGTTTATTACATGGAAATCTGAAAACTTTAGCGCATTATTATTATTATTATTATTATTATTATTATTGGCGTATAGGCCATTACTGACCACGCTACACTATTAACGTGTGTAATTCTTCCAGGATCAGCTTTTCAGCTGTGTCCTTGGATTACAACAAGGTTGTTACGCCTTGAAGTGTGATTAATGAATTAGGAGGAGATATGATATTGGTGAAAGGTGATCGTGGACTTTTTGAACCATCCCAGCATTCGCCTAATGACCGAGGGAAACCACGAAAACCCCGGTCAGGAGGGCCGGCCCGGGAATCGAACCCGGACCTCCCGATTACGAAGTCAGCGCGCTACGCACTGAGCCACTTCGCTCGGTATTATTAATTCTATATATATCGACCATTTCAGACCATGCTAGTGGTTCTCTTCCGAGGCCCAGTCAAATTCTATACGAGAGAGATTAATATGTGTTATTATGGGGACCAGCTTATCGGCTGCTCCCTTTGTAAGACAAGGTTGTTAAGCATTGAATTATGAAGACGTAGGGTGATATGGGAGGTGATCGTGGCCTCTTTGAACCATCGCAAATTAAGACCATTGCAGCCTGTATGACCGAGGGAAATCCCCTGTCAGGATGGCCGACCCGGGGATCGAACCTGGGCTTCACGACAACGACGTCAGCGTGATACAACCCGAGCTACTTAGCTTTATTATTATTATTATTATTATTATTATTAATATTACTACTATTATTATTATTAGCATTAAAGTTAAATGACGAATTCAGCAAATGTGGAACGGATCGAATCTTCGATGCCTCTCCCCCAGAGCCGCCCAGGAATGTACGTCTCGTGTACGAGGTGAAAGTGTAAGAGCTTCTTCCACATCGCCGCCAGACGCGGATCCTATAGCCCCCTCCTAGTAGCACGGAAGCGAGCCCACTCCGCCCCGCTCCCCGTCGCCCGCAACTGCAGGAGGCGAGTGGATGGTGCAGTGCTTATTCCCCGAGGGCG
>BOPP01000114.1:3320762-3333889 GCA_017312745.1 Gryllus bimaculatus
CCCGCGCCCGCGCCCGCCCCCCGCCTCTCCTTATCCTGTTAGGCTTCGGTTACTCCGCTCTTCAGGCAGCACGCGTCCCGCAGACTGGCGCCCGCGCGCCGCGCAGAGAGGTTTCCTTCATTCGCCTCTCATTTCGTTGGTGTTCGTTTTTGTTACGGCGAGAATAAGCAAAAGAGTTGTTTGTATAAGAAGGTGTAAAACCAAACCTTTACACAGGTTCGCTCATTTGCAGATAACCAGATTCGCGTCGTGTGAAAAGTTTAAAATAATTATTAAAGTAATAATACCAATGAGACGTTTTTATCAGTATCAATTATTGTGAATTCATTTCCTAAGAACCTAAGTTACATTTTGTTTATTTCTTTCTTGCTTTATTCTTTTTTACCACCTTATTTTACCTCTTGCTTTATTACCACCTTATTCTTTTAATCTATAAGTGCTTTTTGTTATATCTGTGATCCCACTTAATACTACTTTGTGACTAGTAGAAAACAAATATTAATTTTGTAAATGATACATACTTTTTTCGTTTGCTCTGAGATAGTTTTTATTCACTTCTTCAGGCATAGAAATAACTTGTGGCTGCAAAGTTATAAAAACGTACATTTTTATCAAGTCACGTAAACATACATAGAATGCATTCTCTCTCGCTCTCCATCACTTTTTCTTTCTCTCACTCGCTCTCTCTATCTCTCACTCTCCCTCTCTATCTCTTTTTCTGTCTCTTTTTCTCATATCATCCGAGCGTCTCTTTTTCTCATATCATAATCCTGTGACTTCTAATTTGTACATCGCTGGTTAATAATACAGACAGTTGCTTTCCTGAGCCATCGTGAATAATGAAACGCCTTGAAGTTAATGTGAGCGTGCCGGCTACAAACTTTCGTTCACTATTTTATTTATCCATTGCGCAATCAGTAGGAACATAGGAGAAAGGATGTTGACCTAGCCTAATAAAAGCCTAATAAAATATCTTGTTGGACCCCTTTATCTTTTTCCATTTAGCCAGGGACCGCTCTCGACCTTCATCATGCTGTCACATCCCTCAATTCGGACTGCGACGCCATGAGTAAGTAGATTTCGTCTTCACCCACCTCGCAATTTTTTTTCATACCTGTAAATTTTTCCAGCTTTAAAAGGTGCCTATTTCAGCTATCCGCGCCGAATATTCACTATGTTCCTCAAGGGGGCACATATTAACCTTTACACTAGACACGCATGCGGGCTCTTCGGTGTGTGATCAGCCGACTCACAATACCTGCCGCAACAACACACATACGTGAAAGACGGGGGCGGACCAGAGACAAATTTTGGGAGGGAAATTTAAAATGTTATGGTCGAATGTGTCATTACAGATTTTGAAAAATATCGCATGTTACACTCAGCTCATGTTTCGATACGATTTTATTCGTTTTAATGATTATTCGTAAATATTTTTACGATTTTTACGAACAAAGTTTCGCGACAAGTTAAAATTAATAGTTACTAAAACATTTTAAGGGGAGGTTCCTTATTTTCTTCCCCGCACCTGTGAAAGCCAAGGGACAAACAACTACTGAGGAGACTTGAACTCGCAACCCTTCTGACCGTGGCGCTCAGTCGGGAGACTCTCTATCAACTTCGGGAATCCACGTCACCCACCCTGCCATAACCAGAATATATGAGGTGACCCAGGACATCAACTGATGTGTACTGCAGTGCCTCTGACGGGGAGATCCTGGGATTGCAGTCCCGATGGTGACAGGAATTTCAAAACGAACTAGATAGGTAGGCCGAATTCGGCTAGCAGACAAATTCTATCGGCCGACTTCTCCGATCGAGTCGCTGCAAACGTTTTGCTCGCGATGTCGTTTATTCGTGGCTTCCCCGTCAATTTCTTCTCCAAAAGCAGCCCTAGATGTACGATACACCCTTGAACACGGTATGGCCCTGCACCATGGTTCATCAGTAACAATCTATTACACAGTGATTTAAACATAAACACAATAAAAAACCAAATAGCCTACCATGCACACAATTTTTACACTAAACTTCTCCTAATTCAAGCATCATCCTTCCATAAACTAGGCAAAACCCCCCATTATCAAACGAGAATTAACAACATATATCCCCTCCATTCATTTTATAAAATGTTCGCAAACTTAGGATAATACTAATCTGAGGTGCTTCCTGCTTCCTCTCCCAATATATATCTCTATATATCTATATCTATATCTATCTATCTATCTATCTATATATATAAATATATATACATATATATATATATATATATTATATATATATATATATATATATTATATATAATTGGGCGTATGGCCATCACCTGGACCACGCTACAAACGATTTATTTGTGGTAATTCTTCCAGGAATCAGCTTTCAGGCTGTATCCTTGATTAAACAAGGCTGTTAGCCTTGTAGTGTGAATCTATGAGTATGATAGGATGATGATGATAGGTGACAGGGAACCATCAAAATACGAACAATGTCTACGCAGGACTCGAGAAAATATATTATATATATATATATATATATATATATCTATATATCTATATATATATATATATAATTATATATGTATAATTTTAGAGTGTGGTGATAGTTAGTATAAGATATGCATCATAAACATTTTGCACAGTTAATACGTTAACCTGAACAATGTATGTCGCAGCCAAAAAATAAAATTTACAGAAACGGAATGGCCGCTGTGTCGTGCGCCGGACGCGTCTGGGCGCGTGTGTGAGGCTGATGCCCTCCCGGTGCAGCGCAATGCCGAGAGCCAAGAGGCGGCTCTCCTACGCGTGTGCTCCCACTGCATGCACGCCACCGCACTCGAACCGCGCGCCCGCGCCCTGCGAGAGCCCCTGCATCGGCAGCGTCCTAACCGCTCCTGGAAACCCCGACGGAAATACTTGCTTGACTAAATGCATACACTTGGCATCATCAGGATATGAAGGAATTGTTCTGCCTTATTTTTGGCGGAGTTTTTACCCGTATCAATTTAGTTTTATCCGTATCGTTTCGCAGGTATATTTTGTTTTATCCGTACCTTTTAATCTAATATGTTTAGTATAGAGTAATAAGATTTCTTCTAAATAACGTAATATGTATCGCGTATAGTTTTATGCGTCATTATTTATTTAATCGTATTCTTGTGTTGATAAGCGTTTATTGTATTTACAATTGCTTTATCGTATTATTTATTTTGTAGCTACGGCAACATGAGTGTCTGTGACAAGATACCCGGAAAGAAAGCAGGATTCGCTATATGTGCATTCACTTAAACACGCGGAGAAAAACTGTCAATCGTATTAACTATCACGTCTTCTGAACAAATATTGGATCCCCTTCTGAAACAAGTGGATTCAAATGGAAGACCATACGTATTTCTTTCACTGCATGCACGCCAGCACTCGAACCGCGCCCGCGCACTCGAAGAGCCGCTGCAACGGCAGCTGGTCGCTAACCCTCCTGGAAACTCCCGACTGGAAATCTGCTTGAAAATTGCATACACTGTGGCATCAATCAGGATATGAGGAATGTTCTGCCTTATTTTTGGCTGGAGTTTTTATAACCGTATCATTTAGTTTGTTTATCTCGTATCGTTTCGGCAGGTAATATTTTTGGTTTTTATCGTACCTTTACTAATATGTTAATGCTTATAGGTATATATTTCTTCTAAATAACGTATAGTATCCGTATCGTTTAATGCGGTATTTTTTATTTAATCCGTTATGTCTGGTGTTATAACGTTTATTGGTAATTACAATGCTTTATCCGTATTATTTATTTTGTCGCAGCGGGCAAACATGAGTGTCTGTGACGAAGAACCGAAAGACAGGCAAGGATTCGCTATAAATGTGATTCACTTAAAGCACGGAGATAAATGTTCATGTATTACTATCACGTATTTGAACATATTGGACCCTCTGAAACAAGTGGATTCATATGGAAGCACATCGATGTCTTTGCACTGCATGCCCGCCATAACCGACTTCGAACCCGCGCTCCCGAGCCTCGAGAGCCGCCTGCAACGCAGCGTCTAACCTCCTGATTAACCCCGACGGATAACATACTGCTTTGAAAATGCATACTACTTGCCAATCATCAGGATATGAGGATGTCTCCTTTATTTTTGGCGGAGTTGTACGCCGTATCATTTAGTTTTATCCGTATCTTTCGGCAGGTATAATTTGTTTTTATCCGTACCTTTTACTAATATTTGTTAGTATAGTATAATTTCTTTCTAAATAACGTAATAGTATCGCGTATCGTTTTTATGCGTATTAATTTTTATTTAATCCGTATTCTTGGTGTTTATAACGTTATTGTAATCTTACAATGTTTTACTCGTATAATTTATTTTGTCGCACGGGCAAATATGAGTGTAATGTGAAAAGAACCGAAAGAAAGCAGGATTGTATAAATGGTGATTTCACTTAAACACGGAGAAAAAATCTGTCCATGTATAACTATCTACGTAATTCTGCAACAATATTGGACCCTCTGAACAAGTGGGATTTCAAATGGAAGCACATTCGATTTCTTTCACTGCATGCACCGCACCGTCACTCGAAACCGCGTTCGCCCGCGCCTCGAGAGCCGCCTGCATCGGCAGCGTCTAACCGCCTCCTGGACCCGGACGGAAAAACTGGCTTGAACATGCAATACACTTGCAATAAATCAGGATATGAAGGAATGTTCTCCTTATTTTTGGCGGAGTTTTACGCCGTATCGTTTAGTTTTTTATTCGTTATCGTTGTCGGCAGGTATTACATTTTGTTTTATTCGTACCTTTTACTAATTGTTTGTATAGTATAATTTCTTTCCAAATGAACGTATAGTATTCCGTATGCGTTTTATTTGTATTATTTTATTAATCGTATTTCTGGTGTTATAAAGTTATTGTATTTCAATGCTTTATCCGTATTATTTTATCTTTTGGTCGCATCGGGCAAACATGAGTGTCTGTGACAAGAACCCGAAAGACAGCAGGATTCGCTGTACATTGTGATTCAGTTTAAACACGTAAAAAACTGGCATGTATTACTGTCACGTATTCCTGAATCAAATATTTGACCTCTGAAAACAAGTGGAATTAAAATGGAAGCACATAAATTATTTCAGCCTGCATGCACGCAGTGCACTCGAACCCCGCGTCCCGCACCTCAAAAGCCCTGCACGCAACGTCTAACCCTCCTGAGACCCGCCGGAAAGAACTGCTTGAAATGCATTCCCTTTGGAATGCAAATCAGAAATATGAGGAATATTCTTCATTATTTTTACCCGTATCATTTTAGTACTATCATATCGTTTTCGCTCGTATATTTTGTTTCATCAGTGCCTTTTCTTAATATGTTTTTATAGGTATATTTCATTCCAAATGTATGTAATAGTATTCCGTTATCGTTTTATACGTTGTATTAATTTTAATTAATCCGTATTCTACGTGTCAAGCGGAATTGTATTTACATGTTTTTATCCGTATTATTTACCTTTGTCAGTGTCGTTTTACTTGCACGGGAAAACTATAGTTTGTGGAACAGGAACCCGGAAGACAACAGGATTCGCTAATAATAGTGATTCAGTTAAACACGAAAAAACTGGCCATGTATTTACTGTCCCGTAATTCTGGAACAATATTGGACCTCTGACTAAGTGGATCAAAGGGAAGCCATACGGTACGTGGATTGCTTTCGCTGCAAATGTACGCAGCGCTGCATGTTCGCTGCCATGTTCGCTGCAATGTTACGTGATGCTTTCGCTGCATGAACCGCGCGAACCGCGCCACGCAACGGCAGTCGTCTACGCACTTTCTGGAAATCCCCGCCCTGAAAACTGCTTGAAAATGCGTTTCTCTTGGAATCATCAGGATATTTGAGGATATTTTTTGACATTCTCCTATTTTCGGGGAGTTTTCTTCTTAATTATTCTGATTTTATCCGTGTTCGTTTCGAGCATATATCATTTAGTTTTATTTTCGTATATTTTTAAGATACATTTGTTTATTACAAGTATAATTTTCGGTCCGATTAATTCAATTTTAGTCCTATCGTTTTATCTCGTCATTATTTTGTTAATATGACCAGATTGCGTGTATCATACAAGTGTATGCTGCTGTGTGCAGGAGAGGCAGGGATAATAAGTATGAGGAAAGGAAAGATCGTCGGAGCGGTCCCTGGCCCCGTATGTTAGGATACACTCCAGCTATTTCGCCTGGAAATGATGCGGAGAACCACGTAGAATCTACCGATCAGAGCAGCGGCCGGTCACTCGTGAATTTGAATGAATTGATTGAATTTGGCTTATTTTTACGTGGTGAGACTCGGTGCATCAGAGCCGCTTCTTCCGTCTGACGCACGCAATTTCGCTACGCTCCTTTCAACCTAAGGCAGAGAAGGAGGTATTTCTTGGGCGAAGAAACAGGCCGATTTGGATTTAGCTCAGAGGCTACGTCATTTATGGCTTGGAGGATCTTTTACATTGCAAAGTAAATCTACGAACGGGGACTTCCCCTCGAAGGAAGACATTACGAAAGGATTTTTTCGCCCTTAAACATCCACGGCTTCGATCGGGTTTGGAACCCGCCAACTTGGATTACAACAGTCAGTAGCTAACCGTTACCACCATCGCCGCGCGCCGCCCTCGTCTGATTTCTGATGCGCCGAACAACCCCATGAATTGTGCTGATTCTTCGTGACGTGCCTAACACCACTGATCGCGCCGCTCGGTGGCTCCCGTGAGTAGCAAGCGACGCTCACATAACAGGCCACGCGGCGCGCGAGGCGCCGCTGTACGGCATTGTAAGGCGGGGGTTTGGGGGGGTGGGAAAAAAAGAAAATACCGAAAAACCAAAAACAGTGGCAAAGGGCCGAAACCAAAAAAGGGGGGCGCTCCCTCTGTCAGCCCCTACGCGCCCCGGCCCAGAGGTCACAGCCCTCGGCTCGGGAGAAGCGTGCCTAGTCGCAATACATACACGTCCTATTAACTCTCAATTTCAGGCTTAATGTGCCGTTCGCCGGCCGGTGTATCCCTTGCCTGCCCCAGCCGCTATCGGCGCGGTTCATGCTCGTACGCGCCAGCTGGCGAACTGCCAGTGGCGCCGAATCACTTCCTACAACTGCAATTGTATACAGTTGTATCCATTTGTGTATACACGTAATCTCGTGTACCCCAGAACGCTCAAAGCGAATGAAATTGGAGTTATTGACATTTCGTCCTAAGAAGATTGGAATGCAGGCGCATATATATATATATATAATCTATATTATATATATATTATATATATATATATTAATATATATACAAAGGACTAAACAAAATTCGGAGACAGCCGATTCGGTATATCCGAATGATTGGTTAAGGCAGTTGTGCCGTATGTCATATCGGCGCGAAGGATCGCAGATTCGGAACTCGGGATCGGGTTGTATTTTGTGTTCGTTCTTTCACACCCCTATCACCACCATATCATTTCTTATCATAGCAAGCAATGCTGAGAAGTGCCGGTAACAAACATCACGCTATCATATTCATCTTCTCTATCTTATGCCTCCGCCTCTTAACAACACACACATTTACTTCTAGTTCCATATTACACTTATATCGGAAGAGCCAGGTCGGAGTAGCAGATGGTTGACCCAGCTGCGCCAGAATACGCTGGAGGGGGATTATCCATTATCCTCTTACGAGCCGATATTGATACATCCAGTGGGGAGGCCACCACGCCTGGAATAAAATTTGCTACAGCTGACGAAACTGTGGTAATACTGTTCAGCAGTTGACGAGGGCCAATACTTTTTCATTCTGCGAGTTATTATTTCTGTATGCACTGCACTAAATTTTTTTGAGAATTCACTAGATTAATAACATCTTAGATAGAAAGAAATAACAGATATAAAAATAAACTGAAGGTGAACTGGAGAAACTACAAGAAATCAGAAAAAAATGGTATTACATAAGGAAGAATATTCTCTAAAGTAGACTACCGCAGTTCACGCAGTGAGTACAGATGCAGAGGAGAAGTGATATAGGAAGGCTCAGAAGGAAGTTAACAGGGATCAGGTTCTAGGTTGCATATTCTTTGAAGTAGCAGAATATTAATATTATTATTATTATAATAATAATAATAATAATAATAATAATATAATAATAATAATAATAATAATAGATAAGTAATAATAATTAATAATCAATAATAAATAATAATATAATAATTACGATTAGAAGAAGAAGAAGAAGAGATGATGAGAAGAAGAAGAAGAAGAAGAAGAAGAAGAAGAAGAAGAGAAGAAGAAGAAGAAGAAGAAGAAGAAGAAGAAGAAGAAGAAGAAGAAGTGTGACGTGGCCGCGGGACATCCAATGAATCAATGCATGAACGCTCACTCCACGGGTTCGCTTAAACGCACATGAGCTCAAAAGAACCAACCCGCGGTGTTGTATGAAAAGACAAATTCAGATTGCTTCTCTGGCGGCCACGTATATTTTAGTTATCGGGTCCCCACGCGGGTCGCGTGGGAGGAGGGCGGCAGTGTACTGCTTCCTTGGAAGAGGAGGGCGGCCGCCGCCACCGCCCCCGCACAGGGAGGAGAAGGGGAGGGGATGGAGGGGCAGCTCTGTTATGGAAGCCTGCACGGGCCATGCGCACGCGATGTGTACTCCCTCCATCCGCCGTCGGCCGCGCGTCTTCCGCCGGCTCAGCCCACAGCGTCGCGCAACTCGTGCTCCAAGACTCTATGGGGGCCGCATCACCCGCCTCTCAATTGCTTCGCAATCAGGGTTGCCATACTTTTCGGTAAAAGGCTACTTCGTTTTTCTTGCTTCACATAAACGCTATCAATTCATAAAACAACATTGCCTCAATCCTCAACGTTTAGAATCCGAATTTGTTAATTTTCTAAAAATGGCGAATGACAATTTTCTATCTGAGTAAGCATTGATCTAAATTTACTCTGGTTTGTCTAATATTGAATCATATATTCCTCTCCATAATATAGTTTTCTGCGTTTCGTTCAGTCTATTTTTTATTATCGACGTCACCACCCACTGTTATCATTGTCCGCGCACGTCTTTTTTCGGGCTCAGACCACAACGGTCCGCATTTCGCCCAAGACTCTAAGGGGGTACACGCCGCCTTTCATTTTCTCCAATCAGAGTCCAAACTTTTGTTAAAAGGCTACCTTCGTTTTTTTCCTTGGATTCACACGCTTCAATTCAATTAAAACAAACATGTTCAATCTCAACGTTCTAGAATACGAATTGTTAATTTCTAAATCCGAATATCACATTTTATCATGAGAGGCAGAAATCTAATATTTTTTACTCGGGTTTTCTAATTCGACTCATATATTCCCTCAATAAATGTTTTTCTGCATTTTTGACAGCCCTTAATTCTTTTTAATTTAAATCGACGTTACCCCAGTATTTCCCATCATCCCTGCACTTCCTTCGAGCTTCAGCCGCACAGCGTCCGCATCTTTGCCCAAGCTTAAGGGGGCATCACGCCGGCCTTCATTTACTGCCATATCAGGGTCCAACTTTATTGAAGACAACCTTAATTTTTCTTAGCCACTTGCATTCGGCTTTTTTCATTAGTATTCCGCATTTTATTAAAAATACGTTGCGCTGATGCTTCAAACTTTCTAGAATACGAATTCGTACTTTTTAAATCCGAACTAAATTTTTATCATGTAGTGAAGAATCTAAATTACTCTTCGATTTACTAATTTCTAGATTTACTCTACTCTTCATGTCATTTTCTCACATAAATAGTTTTCTGCATTTTGTCAGCCCTTATTTTTTTTTTATTAATCGACGTCAGCACCACTTGTCCATCATAGCGCGCACGTCTTCCTACGTTCAGCCACAGCGTTCCGCACTGCGACCAAGACTCCAAAGGTAGCACGCGCTTCATTTTCGCTTGAATCAGCAGACCAAATCTTTTATTGGCAAGGCAATCCTGTTTTGTTTTTTTTTCAAATTTACAGCATTCGTATTTTGTAAAGATAATATCCTAATTCTCAATTTATTAATCTAATTTTTCCGTTTGTCCGCATCCTAAAGTTTCTAGAATATGAAATTATTTTCTCTTTAACCTGTACTCTGCATTTCTATAGTAATAGAATAATTAAATTTCTGAATACGAACCAAATTTTATCATGGAGTTCAGTAATTCTTTAAAATTTACTCTTCGGATTTAACTAGATTTCTAGATTTACTCTACTCTTTCATTTCATTTCCCCTCACATAAATAGTTTTCTGCTTTTGTTCAGCCTTATTTTTTTTTATTAATTCGACGTTCATGCACACTGTCATCATAGCGCGCACGTCTTCTCCGTTCAGCCCACAGCGTTTCGCACTTGCGACAAGAACTCAATTGAGAGCACGCCGCCTTCATTTCCTTGAATAGAGCCAAACTTTTATTGCAAGGCAATCCTGTTTTGTTTTTTTTAATTTTACACATTCGAATTTTTGTAAAGATAATTAATCCTATTCTCAAACTTTATTAATTCTAATTTTTGTTTGTCGCTCCTTAAAGTTTCTCGAATATGAAATTATTTTTTTCTACCTGTACCCTATCATTTCTATAGAATACGATCATATTAATTTCTGAATAACGAATTGCCAAATTTTATCATGAGTTCAGATAATCTAAATTTACTGCGATCCATGTCAATTAGTTTCCTGTATTTTGTCAGCTTTAAAATTTTCCGTTATTTATTTAGGTAGGAATCTAAAATTCAATGCGACCTCACTCGTCTCAGTACATTAATTATATTCAATTTAATGACTTATGGTTAACGTTGGCGAAGGCTCTGATGAATTCGGTTTGACCTACTTTTGTCACGCCTTATTTGCAATAACTGGGAGTTCCAAATATTTTTATATCACGACACACAATTTTGCTAGTATAGCGCCTTTTAACTTAAGTTTTAATGCCCAATCATATAATTTTTATTTCATTATCCATCCATTTTTGTTCAGAACTTGAAAGTCAATCGTTGCCTATAGTAAGAAAATATTTTGTCAGGGAAATTTCTTCCTTACTTTTTGAACTTTTGGGATATGTTTGCTATCTAGTGTCAAACTGTGGGTATTTTAATTTGGTTCCTGAATGAATAACAATAAAATGTATATAATAACTGTAAGCGTTTCTCCGTGGTGATAAAACCACACAATATTTAAACTAAAGAAGGTTTATTCGTGAACAATTATAACTAAATCTACCTTGGTCTATTTACGAGATATTATTAGCTAATTAATTATTTTTGCTTTAACATATGGATTCCCGGTTCTCGTTTGATGATTTATTTTACACAGTTCACTCCTTAACACACTATTTTATTTACACCGTTCTCTTCTCTACATATCAGACAGGTCCGATGCACTGTCCCGGTCACTGCATCTTGAACCAATTTCTGCAGCAGACCACATTCCCTGCGCAGACCAACAATTCCTTGCGCAGACCCACAATTCCTTGGCGCAGACCACACTTTCACTGGGCACACCAGGGTCCAGCTGCACTGCTGTTTAACCGGCGATGCCACTTCACAGCTCAGCTTCCACAGCAGACTCACACTGCTGACTGCTGTTTCCCCCCTGCACCATCTTGCTTACGCGATGGCATCCCTTCACAGCATCAGCTTCCACTGGCAGACTTCGAAACTGCTGAGCTGCCTTGTTCAACGCTTGCACCACTCTCACCGGCAAATGCACACTTTCACAGCACAGCTTCCACTTCGCACATGGTATGTGGTGTGGGTATCTGAACGGGACTGACTGCTTCTTCTGCCACTCACTGACGCCTTACTTACCCACTGAATTCTACTCACGTCTTCTTACTAAATTCTTCTCCTAACTGACTTCGCGGCCGCCGGCAGCGGCGCAATTTAATACCTGCCCGGCGCTGTTCGCCAGGCAACCCCGGCAATATTCTCAGGCGTTTCCCGCGGATCGGCGGATAGTGCGGAACCGTCTAGTTCGGGGGGGGAAGGGGGCGCCCGGCAGATGCGCAATCCACGGCGCAGGCGGAATTCGCAGGTGACGCAATATTCGTAAACAATACATTACAATGTGATTTTGGGGGCGTGCTTCTCCTGTCCGGTATTGCTTTACACACACGGTCACTAAATCGAGTCCACAATAACTTGGGCGCACCACGTTTAATAAATTCCCTCAGATTCGTCAGTCACCTGCAATAAAATGTGGCCATCAATCCCTCACGTGTATCGTATTTCCCTTCAAGTCTCCGCAGCCTTTTTCACGCTCCCCGAAGCGTCTAGTAGAGTTTCTGTCGAACCTGACGGCGGCGAATCGATAGCTTCGTCGCGTAATAAAAGAAGCCCGACCGGCTGAGACGACCGGCGCGCGGTGGCGCATTATAACGAAGCGTACGCGAGGGCTTGGGAGGGGGAAAGGTAAGGGGGAAGGGAGGGGGTGGCGGGAAGAGGAACAGTAAAAGAGGACAAAGGTACAATCACGAGGCGACGAACCGATGCAGTGCGAGGAATTGGGCTCGAAAGGAGCGTTTACGTCCGGGGACATTACGTCTCGCTGCGGGCCGTGGACTAAGTGTTGGTGAGAATCTAGCAGGAGGCGTGGAGACGCATCCTTATTTCAGTTGTTGCTTTAAATAACAATAATAGGCTTCACTAGCTGAACCCTCTGCGATTATTTCGCACGACACGAACTGTGAAAAGGGTAACATATAAAAGTACCACCTATGTACTTTCGGGGAAAATGTGAAAATCGAAAACCTAAAATGTTGTTTTATGAAAGTACTGTGATTATTCCAATACACTGAAGTGAGGGACATTAAAAATTCTGGAACGATAACATGTAACGTAAAACCACTAATTATAAACATGGAAATTAAAAGCCAATTAAAAATTGTCCCATATGATATACTTGTTGTATGGTAATGTGTATTCCTTGAGATTTAAGAAATAAACATTAATCAGTATACTTTAAAACATATTGTTTATATCATCTACTGTCCGACCCCAATAAATTTGGCTGCGAACGGAAGCATTTGACTTCGGGTGAACGGCCTTGTACGCTCGCTCCGGGGCGGCGAATGAAGATTTAAATTTCTGGACCAATACACTTACTATTCAACTGTGATAGTGGAATTA
>BOPP01000114.1:3333914-3347269 GCA_017312745.1 Gryllus bimaculatus
ATCTCGGACCGAAGGATCGCAGATTCGCCTCGGGCATCGTTGTATTTGTGTTCGTTCTTTCACCCCCTATCACCACCATATCATTTTCCTTATCAATAGCAAGTAAATGCCTGAGAAGTGCCGTAACAAACCACACGCTATTATACCTTCCTCTTCTCTATCTTATCCTCTCCCTTTACACACACACATTTACATCTAGTTCCATATTACACATATATCGGAAGAGCAGTCGGGAGTACAGAGGTTGACCCAGCTGCGCCCAGAAATACCTGGAGGGGGATATCCATATCCTCACGAGCCGATATTGATACCATCCACTGGGAGGCCACCACCCTGAATAAAATATTGACTACACTGACGAAACTGTGGTATTAACTGCAGCAGTTGACGAGCCATACTTTTCATTCCGAGTTATTATTTCTGTACACTGCACTAAATTTTTGAAAATCACTAGATTATAACATCTTAGATAAAAAGAAATATACAGATATAAAAAATAAACTGGTGAAACTGTGGTGAAAAGGTGAAACTGGAGAAATTACAAAGAAATCAGAAAAAATGGTATTAACATAAAGAAGAATACCTAAAGTAGACTACCAGTTCACGCAGTGTAGTACAGATGCAGAGGAAGAAGTGATATAGGAAGGCTCAGAAGGAAGTTAACAGCGGATCAGGTTCTAGGGCATATTCTTTGAAGTACGGAATATTAATAATAATAATAATAATAATAAGAAGAAGAAGAAGAAGAAGAAGAAGCAGAAGAAGAAGAAGAAGAAGAAGAAGAAGAAGAAGAAGAAGTTGACGTGCCCGGGAACATCAATGAATCAATCCTGAACGCTCCTCTACATGAGCTTAAAAGAACCACCCAGCGGCGTTGTTGTGAAAAGACAAATTCAATTGCTTCTCTGCGCACGCGTATTTATTACTCGGGTCACCCGACGCGGATCGCGTGGGAGGGGGGGGCGCAGTGTACTACTTCCCTGGAAGAGGAGGGCGGCCGCCGCCCCCGCACAGGGAGGAGAGGGGAGGGGAGGAGGGGCAGCTCGTTAGTGGAGCCTGGCACGGGCCATGCGCACGCGATGTTACCCCCGCCACCGCCGTCGCCCGCGCGTCTTCCGCCGGGCGCAGCCCACAGCGTCCGCACTTTGCCCAAGACTCTAAGGGAGCACACGCCGCTTCATTTACTCCAATCATGGTCCATATTTCTGTTTAAATGCCCCCTTGGTTTTTCTTGGATTCCCACTCTTCAATTTATAAAATACGTTATCGTAATACGAGTACTAAACTTTCTAGAATATGAATTCGTAATTTCTTCAACCGAATTCAAACTTTATAATGGGTGCAGAATCTATATTTACTCTGGTTTCAAATTTGAATCATGTATTTCATCACATAAATGTGTTTCCGCATTTAATTATTTTTAATTAATCGACGTTACTACAGAATTTCCATCGTCCCTGCTTCTTCCTCCGAGCTCTGTCCACAGCGTTCGCACTTTGCCCAAGACTCTAAGGGGGCCTTCACACCGCCTTCATTTCTTTGAAGCAGAGCGCAAACTTTTATTGAAAGACAACCCTCTTTTTTCTTAGTTTCATTCGCTTTTTTCTTATATTCACATTTTATAAAATACATTGTCATAATCCTTAACTTTTTAGAATACGAATTCTTAATTTTTTAAATTCAAATACAAATTTCATCATAAATGCAGAATCTGAATTTAATCCGAATTCTAATTCGATTCATTTATTTCCTTTCATAAATAGTTTTCTGCATTTTGTCTGCCTTATTTTTTTTAATTAATGGACGTCTCCTCACTATCACCATCGCACATGTGTCTTCCTTCGAGCTCAGTCCACAGCGTCCGCACTTTGCCCAAGACTCTAAGGGGGCACACGCCACTTTCATTACCTCGAATCAGAGCCCAAACTTTTGTTAAAAGGCTACCTTCGTTTTTCTTAGATTCACTCGCTTTTTTCCTAGATTCAAATTTTATAAAATACATTGTCCTAATCCTCAACTTTCTAGAATACGAATTCGTAATTTCTTAATCCGAATTCAAATATTATCATGAGTGCAGAATCTAAATTTACTCTTCGAGTCATTCATTTCCTCACATAAAAATGTTTCTGCATTTTGTCAGCCTTATTTTTTTATTAATCGACGTCAGCGCCACTATCATCATCGTCCGCACGTCTTCCCCCGGGCTCAGCCCATAGCGTTCGCACTGCGACCAAGACTCAAAGGGCCACGCCCCTTCATTTCCTTGTATCAGAGCCGAAACTTTTATTGCAAGGCAATCCTCGTTTTTTTTTTTTAATTTACACATTTGATTTTGTAAAAATTATATCCTAATTCTCGATTTTTTAATCCTAATTTCTCGTTTGCCCTTTCTAAATTTTCTAGAATATGAAATATTTTTTTCTTAAACCTGTACCCTACATTTCTATAGAATACGAATAATTTATTTCTGAATACAAATCCAAATTTTATCATGAGTTCGGAATCTAAATTTACTGCGATCCATTCATAGTCTCCTAAATTTTGTCATCTTAAAAATTTCCCAATATTCTAAGTAGGATCATTCAAGCGACCTCACCCCTCTCAGTACATATATTAATTACATTAATTTAATTCAATTTCAAGGACTTATGTTACGTGGCGAGGCTCTGATCATTAGGTCTGACCTACCTTTTGTTCACGCAAATTTCAAAACTGAGTAAGATTTTTTGATTTACGGCACAAATTTTGTAACATGCGCTCTAACTTAGCTTTAATCCCAACCATATGTTTTTATTTCATTATCCGTCCATTTTTTTCAAAAACTTGAAAGTCAATACACTACCTATCAGAAGAAAAGATTTTAAGTCGGGGAAATTTGTTCCTACTTTTGAATTTGGGAATATGTTTGCTATTAATGTTAAACTGTGGGTATTTTTATTTGATTTCTAAATGAATACACAAATAAAATGTACATAATACCATTACCAATGTGATTTTGGGGGCGTGCTTCTCCTGTCCGAATTGTGTACTACGCACGTCAACCAATCGAGTCCGCAATAACTTGCCGCACCAAGTTAATAAATTCCCTCAGATTCTTCTGTCACCTACAATAAAATGTGGCCATCAATCCCTCACGCTGTATCGTATTTCCTTCAGTCTCCCGCAGCCTTTTCACCTCCCGAAGCGTCTCGTAGAGTTTCTGTCGAACCTGACGGCGGCGAATCGATAGCTCGTCGCGTAAAAAAAGAAGACGACCGGCTGAGGACGACCGGCGCGCGGTGGCCATAAACGAAGACGTACGCGAGGGCTTGGGGAGGGGGAAAGGTAAGGGGGAAGGGAGGGGGTGGCGGGAAGAGGAACAGTAAAAGAGGCAGTAAAATCACGAGGCGAACGACGATCAGTGCGAGGAAATTGGGCTCGGAACGGAGCGTTTTACGTCGGGGACCTTACGCTCGCTCCGGGGCCGGGGGACTAAGTGTTGGTGAGAATCTACAGGAGGCCGTGGAGACGCAATCCCTTATTCAGTTGTTCTTTAATAACAATAATAGCTCACTAGCTGAACCCCTGCGATTATTTCGCACGAACGAACTGTGAAAAAGGTACAATATAAAAGTACCACCTATGTACTTTCGAAAATGAAAATCGAAAACCTCAAAATGTTGTTTTATGAAGTACTGTGATTATTCTCCAATACACTGAAGTGAGGGACATTAAAAAATTCTGGAACGATACATGTAACGTAAAACCACATAATTATAAACACTGGAAATTAAAAGCCAATTAAGAATTGTCCATATAATATATTGTTGTAGGTAAGTGGTATCCTTGAGAAATTTAAAGAAAATAAAATTACTCGTATACTTTAAAACATATTTTTATATCATCTAACACAATAAATTTGGGCTCGAAACGGAGCATTTGACTTCGGGTGACGGGCCTTGTACGCTCACTCCGGGGCCGGGGAATGAAGATTTTAAATTCTGGACCAATATACTTACTATTCACTGTGATAGTGGAATTAAACACGTTTCTGAAAATGTAATTGAAATGTTGGTATAAGTGCAATTCAGATTCTCTAGCAAAATACATGAAATATTGAGCGCAATTTCAACCAATTCAGTTCCTTGTCAAAGAAACCCTTGAAAAATCTTTGTCAAAGATCCCTTCGAAAAATTTCAAAAATCTTGGACAAAATTCTTCGTGAAAGATATTTTTCAAATATCTTTTACCGTATAATAGTTTAGACTCTATCGTTGTTCACACACGACGGAGTGACACACGAACCCACCCCATCAACCACTTTTTTTCGGTATCAGGAACCGACAAATCGTGTGTTCCGACTACACAACGTGTTAGACGACAATTTACTAGACATTGGTACAAGATTTATCCACTTTTTCTGCGAAAACAATACGCGTTTTTCTGACGCAGCATTCCAACACTTTCTATATTCTTCGTTTATCACTCTGAATGTACGTACGTACACGAGAAAAACTCAAATCAAATTAAATCAAATTTAATGAAATTAAATAAAATTAAATAAAATTAAATGAAATTCAGTATAATTCAGTAACACAATAAAATTCAATAAAACTCAATGAAATTCAAAAAATTCAATAAAATTCAATAAAACACTCAATAAAATTGAATAGAAATGAATAAAATGCAATAAAATGCAATAAAATGCAATAAAATGCAATAAAATACAATAAAATACAATAAAATTCAATAAAATTCAATAAAATTCAATAAAATTCAATAAAATTCAATAAAATTCAATAAAATACAATGAAATTTAATAAAAGTCAATGAAATTCAACAAAATTCAATAAAACTCTATACTCTAAACTCTAATGGAGTAAAGGCGAGAGGTGTGGCGTGATCTCGACGAGGTCGTTGATCCGCTGCGACAGCGAGAAGCGGCGGCGTGGGGGCGTGCCCCGCGCGAGGTGCATCGGCCGCTGCAAGTGAGTCCACTCCACTTAATCTGCGTCGAGGGCCGGATTAGCTTATCACTCGGCCCCACTCACCCGAGGACGGGGACGGGGACGGAGACGAGGACACACACAATATACATGTACACATCACTGTGTGCACAGGTTTCTAATTAAAACAGATTTCTGGACTGTTTCCTTAATTTTATCTCTTTCAGATTCTCTCTCTCTCTCTCTCTATGTCTCTCTCCAACCTTCACACCCACACACACACACGCACCCACTTGCGGCGTAATAATAAACATCACGTTTTGCGCGAAATGTACAATCTCTTTCGGTTTACCGTCATTCTCTCTCTCTCTCTCTCTCTCTCTCTCTCTCTCTCTCTCTCTCTCTCTCTCTCTCTCTCTCTTAGCCAGCCGTTTGCTTATGCTGCTTCCATATTTTTATTTTCAATGTTTTATATAAAATATTTTCGAAATTATCAAAGAAATATCCAGTCTTTTAAGTATTTTAATGAATATAATGCACTCTCAATAATTTTAGTGTTTCATTTTTCAAAAAGTATTTTTGCTTTTAGTATTCTTACCGAACCGACTTCATTTCTGTCTAACCATTTCTCTGTTTTATTATGAGACAGCCAGAATTTTTCTTAAAACTATTGTCGGGATTTAATAAGGTTATTAATAATACTTTCCGGGTTGGAGAGCAGTTGTCTATTGGACATTTTGCGCTTAAACATTTCTTCTGCGACTGTGGCAGACATCTTCAGTGGCTTCTGGAACACGCAGTGTCATGCAAAGTCCTTTAGGATAGCTAACTGGTAACTGGTATACATTTCTTCTTTGTATTATTAATTATACTATTAATAATTATAATTTATTATTGATAATTGTTTTAATGAGGTTGTTCATCCCATCTGCTGAACATTGATATAAATACCTGGGAATAAGAGATTCTTTTATTTTGTTAAGGTTATTGAATTTTGTGTCCTTTTCTATACTGACATTAGTATTTCATATTTCCACCTTTAACAGTCCTGTCATGAAAAGTAAGCAATTCGTATTGTATTCATTTGAAGTCTGATTTGCAGTGAAAATAGAAGTTGCTGAACAGTCCGCCAAGAATGGGAACTCCGAATTCCCCTGATGCACGCGCTAGTGCAAAGCTTGGACGATGAAAAAGGCCATGACTAGCCTTCCTGATGGCTGCTTTTCAGAAAGGAGCTCTCATTCTGTGCACCTGCAGCACTGCACGTGTACGACTCCAGAAACGCCATTTTATATCTTAGAATTCGGGGTCGTTGTACTCCTAACTTGATAGAAAACTGCCATCCTCTAAATGTTAAGTATTTCTTCTACCATGCCTAGTGGAATAGGGGTTACAAACCTGGTTTCCTAAAACCGTCGATTATGGTTGATTTATTGTTTATTTCGATTTTCTTGGCGCTTTAAATGCTATGGTCATTAGTCCCGTAAGTGTAGTGCATGCTTAGGGGCGGTGTTTATCGCCGGCTTGATGGCGAGATCCGGCAGCAACCAACCCGTCGGTGTGCGAAGTGTTTCCCTATCTAGATACCTCCCACCAGTGAGGCACCGCCCAGCTGGGACAAACTCTAATCTCCCTTTTGGTCTCCCAACATGAATAGTAGTGCAGTGCATGTAAATGCAAGTGTGGGTAGGTAAGGGGACAACGATGAGGAAGGAAAGATGGCGCATTACGTGGCCTTCTTGTTAGAGAATAGTTCCGGCATTCACCAGGTGATAATCGGAGAAATCACGGAAAAGTACCGATCAGAGCAGCCGGCCGCTGGTATTTTTCTCCAGACAGCGGTTGAATTCGACCTAGCTATGTAGTTAGTGTCAAAAAGTCTGCCGCCGTCGGGGCTGAAACACTATTACGTCTCGGTCAGAGGCACTCTACTGACATCAGTTGATGCCTTGAGTCGCCTACCCTAAAATCAAAGTTCTTGAGATCAAACAACGCTGTAAGGATATTTGAAGGAAGGATCTTGTATCAAGTGTATTTTGTCATTTGTAACACGTAAAGTAACTCTGGCTATTTAGGGACTGCAAAACGATATCCTCTCACAACTCCCCAATCGGATTTTAAATTTACTCAGCCAGGGATCCACTCTAGGAACGGATAAATATGGATGTGATATTAATGTTGAGCTTATTGTGTTGGTTCCTGGCATAGAACATTGGAGTAAAAAATAGTTGGTAGCTTTAAAAATTGTTTCTTGTTAAACAATAGAAAAATAAAATAAATATGTAAAAATACGATTGTTATATGGATTCTAAATCTTTTCATAAACATGTATCGTTCGAGAAATACTAATTCAATTCTTGCTAAGTAATAATTAAAAATTATGTTTATTGTTTCAGGTAAGCAACATTAAAAGGATAGTTGCGCATACCAGGAGAAGAATAGGTGTTTATTGAAGTTACTACTCAATAGGGAATATGGCTGAAGGGTATTTCAATCTTCAAATAAGGTAAGAAATATTTAACAAACGCTGTGATTCTATCGGATTTTGTTACTTATCTATTTCATTATCAACGTATAGTGTAAAGTTCTTGATTGCATGGTCATACAGCTTCAGAATAAAGTGCGTTTCCCAGGGTCATACTATAGAGTTTGTGAAAAATAAGAGTGATGAAATGGCAAATAAACTCATCTAAGAGTTACTAAAAGAGACGATTTTTTCCTCTAGTCTACTTCTCGTTCTAAATGAACCATACTGGAAAAATATAACTTAATACCAATAATACACAATTTAAATCTGTGTATACACCATTTACATCACAAATCCCTTCGAATCATCCAGATACAGACGATAGAATGAAAGAGGTTGCAAAAAGTCTGTGGGAGTAATCATTTCACATTGTTTGTCACAATTGTTGAATCCTATTATCCCATATTTCGAGACTGAAATAATCATTAAACATTTTCAGCAAACATCGCATAATTGTTGACCCGAAAACATCTATTCCCTGTTTATAGTGTTGCTGGTAATTTCCCTTTTCTTGTCTAAGATTAGAACCACTTTGAAATAGTAGTAAATAATAATCTGTGGGGTCGGTTGCGCATAAAACAGATAGATAATGTACTGAATTTGCTTGTCACGTAAGATGTAATTCGCCTTCAACTTAGTGCAATAGTATAAGAGAGAAAGATCGATCAATTCGGTTTTCCTATGGCTTCCGTCTGCCCAAATTGTAAGATTAAACCACGGCCTGCCGCTCTGTCCACGTGTTACATGACTCATGACATGCGTCATCTTGGTTTCTTGGTTTGAAAAGAAGCTAATAGATGTCCGTTTGAAGGAGGATATTCTTCCCTCCTATCATAGAGCTCCATTAAAAAGCGTTTCCTATTCTTGCCATAAGGAGTCTGAGAGATATGGATGATAAACACACGAGAGGAGGAAAAGCTGGGAGTTCCTTCTCAGAGCCACTTCGATTGTTTACGGACGTCTTCGTGTACGTAATCCCACGTAATTTAACAACTAGATGAAAAAAAATGTTCTCATACTCATCAACTCACAGCAAATATTTTATCTGGAACTTACATCCAGACTAAGAAACTAAGTGACGAGAGCGTTCCTCTCTTGTGTCTCCTTAGCAAACGTCTCTGTGCAAAAGCCTACTTTTGTGTAAAGCGGTAAAGCATTATCCACACTCGTTATCAAATACTGTCCACACTTAAGGGTAAGGAAGGTATGGGAGATATGAGACGAACATGCTATATGCCTATCGCCGTCTCTTGGCTTGCCCGAGCTTTTTCTTTTGACACAAAGCTATATAATCTGAGACAATTTTATATAAGAAATATAGCATCATCATTGCCCCGGATGGGAATCGAACCTGGACCCGTCTCGCAGAAAGCTAGAACACTGTCCATGAACCACCCGAAGGGCTAAATAAATAAATGTAATTATAAGAGACAATTTTTTTTTGGTTTTGTTTGCTTATTTTTGGTTTGTGCTTAATGCGCTGCCGTACCGTTCATCGGATTGCAATATAACTTTGTCAATTTATTGCAAAGAGCATTGCAATTTATTGCATTCCCATGAACAATATAGGCATAGTACGATGGGAATGTTTATATGCCTGTGCACATAGACGCGCGTTGCTGATGATTTTATGTAGACTCAAGGGGCCTGATCGGAGCGCTTTCTAAGCAGTCCGCCGCACTCAAGTACGATTATTAAGACATTTTCATTTGTGTATTCTGCCCGTGCGATAGGGAAATTTCCCTCGGGAGAGACAGATACAGAGAGACACAGAGGAAGACTGAGACGCAGAGAGATAGAGATAGAGATACAGATAGAGAGAGAGAGAGAGAGAGAGAGAGAGAGAGAGAGAGAAAGAGAGAGAGAGAGAGAGAGAGAGAGAGAGAGAAACAAACAGAAACAGTGACTGAGAGAAAGAGAGAGACAGAGATACGGGGAGAGAGTTGGGAAGAAACGGATAGAGAGTCGGAGTCACACTCGCGAGAAAGTCTTTCGTCTATAGAAATATTTGCAGAGTATAGCGAAAAATGTGATTAACAACCACGTGACAAGTAGCATGTAAAGTCTATACATTGCAATAGCGAAGCATTGACGGGTCCAATAGTAATTAAATAACAAAAATCTTCACATGATAAAACACATATGCCTCATACTCGGAACTCGTACCCCCCCCCCCGCCTACTTCGCGGTGGCTTGGCTCCAAGCCCCGGCCTCGTCGAGAGAAGCGTTGTTGCTTTAAGCTGTCGTAATTTCACGACACATGTCGCGCGCTTCGGCTTTGAAGACCATTTCGTATTCGCGGATTCCACGAACTAATCCCGGACGTATACAATCCTTATAATAACACCTTGAATGCCCGCGGTTCATCTGTTTCGATGACGCGTCAATCCATTGTTGGACTTCCTTTGCGGTGGCCCCGGTCGGGCTCGGACACATCATTCCCAGGCGTTTTGTAGCAGCCGAACCCCGACTGCGCATGCGCATGGGAACAACAAACGCCACTTCCGGTCAGCCCCGCCAACGCTCCTGTGAAAGCATTGGCGAACGAGGTCAAAATCCGCTGGGAGCAGCACCTGGGATTCTCTCTTTTGAAGACGCGTGGGATTGGGAGAGAAAATGTTAGTAGCCGACTCAGTTTCCATTACATGGGGAACTGGAAAAATTATATAATTAACCAATATCTGTGGAGAGCGGAGTTCCAAACCCGACTAAGTGAAAATATGTGAAAATTATTGCAGGAATGTAATCTTAGAGTAATTTTCTTAGAAATGATTTAAAGAATAAGCGAAAATTATTTTTTAAACTACAGACGATAGATATTTTTGATACGATATTCTGACGTTTGCCTCTAGGTCCGAAATAAATAATGCACGGAGAAAAAATACAATTATCACATCACATACGAGTATTCAGCCTTGGGTAAACAAATTAAATACATTAAGTAAGTTTTAAAAACTATTTTTGGAGGCAACTTTCGCAATACTGAAATTCGTTTTCTGACATGCAACTTTGAGTTGTGATGTTAAATAAGCATTAATATACATATTTAATAAATATGTGAGTATTGAGAGTCGCGCACGTCAACTACTGAAGTGATTAGTCCCGTAAATGTAATGTGTGTTATATTCTTGAAGGAGTGTTTTCCCCACTGAAACGTGAAGTCCGTCATCAACAACTTGACGGATTGCGGGTTTTTATCCTTTTCATGCATTTCCCCCAGTGGGATATTGCCTCACCCAAGACAAGTTCTAAGTTCCCGTTTAGTATTGTAGTGATGACACGTGTTTTTGTGTAGTACATGCAAGTGCGTATAAGTAAGGGGTGAGAATAGAACAAAGAAGAGGAAGAAAAGATCGCGCTCGTTTGTTAGAGTATACTCTATTGCTCCGGCACTCGCCTGCTGTGGATCGGAGTTTCGTCGAAAAACAGCGCATGAAAACCGACCGCTAGAATTTTTCTCCGGGCAGCAGCTGAGTTCGACCCAATGGCGCAATGTTTTTGTAATCCACCGTCCAGGACTCGAACCGTAGGACCTCCCAGAAGTCAGGCTGAGTTTAGCTCAAAGTCAGCACTGACGATGCCTTTCACGGGATTCTGACCGCGAGGTTATAGGGTTAGAGACCGAACGGTGGAGGATTTAACGTTCCTAGGTCGAATTCCGCGGAGGAGAATTCAAGCGACCGGATGCTCTGATAGGACGTTTTCTGGAATACTAGGGGAATATCGAAGTGATGTCCCAACAAATGCGCCACGAGCCGCGCTCAATATTTTTCCTCTTTTTTTTCACTCCCCTTTTACACTCACATATTCATGCACTACACTACCACACAAATCGGGAGCCAACAGCATGCCCCGTCTGAGGCGGTGCCCTTCGGGTGGGGGTGTGGCTAGAAACGAAAATCCCCGCAAGACAATGTGTAGGTCGACGCCAGATCTCACCATCCTGCGGAAGAGGAACACCGCCACTTCCAGCCATAAAACAGATTTATTACAATAATGGGACGAATGACCATATCTTTTCACGTGCCCGGATATATCAATCAATCAATTCGGTGAGAAGACGCTGCAGCAACAACGAATGTTGTCGTCGAGCCATTTCAGCCGATTTACCCACCGAGATTCGCCCGCTTTACGCTTGCTGTTTCTGGCGGAGCAGTGGTGAGCCAGGGCGCATGCACCGTAGAGCTGGCCTCTTGGGGCTCACTACTCTTATAGGGGGCGTTTTCATGTAGCGGAGAATAGTGTACCTAGATACAGAGAGTAGCAAATCCGTCGGATATCCCTTAGTTTCCCCGTGAGGAAGCATTCAAGAATTTAAGAGTAATGATAACAGTTGGAAATATTATAGTTATTTTCATGAATATTAATATTAATTTTGGATATGTTGGTGATTTCCAAAAAATACAATATCGCACAGTGTGACACTCTTGACACCTGGATATAAAATGGGGCGGTGCTAAGGAATGCGATACTCACCGTATCTAAGGTCTCTAGCCGAGGACATAACTGCGTAAGATAGTGATTATAAGGAATGGGGGTTGCCGCTCTAGTGGTATAACTTATCGGACCGTTATACCGAAGTTCGTAGATTCAAATCCGATCGAAACCGTGGGTTTTTAAGGTGGAAAAAATTCTTTGTACGCCTTCCTTCGGAGGGGAAGTATAAACTGCTGTACCATGTTGTAGATTTACAGCATGTAAAAGATCCTCAAAGAAGTCTCCGAGCTAAATTGTAATCGTGTGTTTCGTCTCCCGAGTAATACCTTCTTTTGCTTCTGCAACATAGCGAAATCTGCGTGGTCAGACGGCAGAGCAGGCCTGATAACCTGAGCCTCGCACGTAAAATAAAGTATAATTGAATTGAACTGAATTGAATTGAAATTAGAGTAGAGGCAGCAAGAGAGAGTGCCTCTACTACATAAGCACTTACGTGAACAAACACTTACTCCGCACACTCTGACTTCCTCTGAAACACTCTCAGCCATTCTTTTATTGACTGCAACATACTCCACAGTTCTCATTTATTCTTTTAGCATTTGAACCTCTCCCATCCACTCTCACACTCTAAACTACTCTCCTTCATTGTTACATCCTCTTAATCCCTCTCATTTACTCTCACGCTCTCCGAACCCCTCTCATTCATTATCTCAATCACTCTCATTGATTCTCACATTTTGAGCTCCTCTCATCCACTTCCACGCTCTCTTAGCCTCTATTACCTTCTCTTACGTTCTCAAATATCTTAATAACTCGAATCTCACGTATTGATAATCGATGTAAAAATATATGTATGATTTTGGGTTTATCCCCACTCATCGCACTAAACGATAAATAAAACAATACAGATAAAGCGTAAAAATAGTACAATACATTACTAGCAACATCACATCAACAACATAACCTAGCAACTATAAACAACCTAAATCCAAGTGTGGTCGATATGGATGATATGGAAAAGGAAGAAAAGGAGGAAAGACGAACAGACAGTAAAGAAACGTAAAGAGTAAAGTATTAAGCAATGAGTAATGTAATAAGCAACGAGTAATACAATGTAGTTCAACACTGGAAAACACAACCCTGAGAGATGCGTGTGATGTAAAGAAGGAAGGAAGGGAGAGAGGGAGAGGGAGAAAGGGAGGGAGGGGTCGAGGAGAGGAAGGGAGGGACGGAGGAAAGAAGGATAGGAGGAAAGTAGGAAGGGAGGGAAGGGAGGGGGTAGGAAGCGAGGGAAGGAGGAAGGAAGGAAGCGAGGAAGAAAGGAATGAAGGGACGAACGTAATGAAACGGAATGAGTAATGTAATGAATAGCAAGCAATGCAATACAATTCCCAACAACGGAAACCCGAGCTTGACCGCAGACCGTGGCATCCAGCGCATTGCCCGGCCTAGGCGCACGCCCGTGT
>BOPP01000114.1:3347454-3371112 GCA_017312745.1 Gryllus bimaculatus
AAACATCCGTGAGCGAAATGAAAACGTCTACTGGGGGCATGAAGTGGAAAATTTGTGCTCAAAATACACCGCCAAAATTTTCACATTTCAAAACATCCATGTGAAAAACGAAAAGGTCATCTAGTGGCCTGCAGAAGAAAAAATGATGCTTCAGAAAAACATCGATTTAACATTGAAATTTCAAAACATCCATGTGCAAAATTAAAACGTTGACTGGTGGCATGCAGTAACAAAAATGATGCTTAAAATACATTGGCCAAACTTTCACATTTCATTACATCCATGAGCAAAATTAAAATGTTGACTGGTGACAGCCAGTAGCAAAAATGATGCTTAAAATATACCGGCAAAATTCTTATGCGAAACATCTACATGCGAAATGAAAACGTCGACTAGTGCCCTGCAGAAGCAAAACTGATGCTTAACAAAAATATCGACAAAAAATTGAAATTTCAAAACAACCATGTGCAAAATTAAAACGTTGATGCAGTAGCAGAAGTCATGCTTGTCAAAACCATACATGTTTTTCCAAAACGTACCACCCACAGAATTCAAATACAGTGAAAAAAATACTCTGGTATAACACTACGATGAATTAACAAAAAATATTCTTAACAATTACTGCAATAACATCGTACAGAACGTATTCAGTTTAACAGTTCTTGAAACACCGAGATTATCAAAAACATTAATATAACGTTTAAACCGCACATTGTTATAATAAATATTTAATGGCGGGCGGCCTCTTACTTGAAGCCTTGTTGTCGTATACCTTCAGCTATTTCGTAAGCAGTGTCGCACTGACTATGAGATTTCAGTCCGTACGTGCAAAATGGAAATAGTCAGAATAATGCATTCAAATATAATTTTGTATTCAAAATCAAAACAGTTTTATTGTTTTTGTATTACCCCGACTTTCTCGGAATCTAACAGAAACATAGACACCTCCCACGGTCGGAGGCTCCATTGTTTTCTTTCAATACCTGCAGGCATTGGAATTAGTGAAGTAAATGGTAATTGTAATTCGCCCCATAACATGTGCTGTTTTTAAGCTGAATTAGGAAAATATAACTAACGTTTCCGTTGGGAGGGATTTCATTCGATATTAGCGGCGTTTATTAACTTAACAATCGGGGAGCTTATCTCCAAAGTGACGTGTCGGTTTGTTTTCTAGTGTTAAAAAAACAAATTATTAAGTATTGCAGTTACATATTCTTATGATGTTTCTTCATCTGGCTGCCAAATATTGTGTTTATATATGGGGTTTCTATTGTGTGAATACATTTCCTTGTTAAAAAATTGTTTTGTGGACGTCACTGTGAAAATATAATTTTTAAATACAATTTAATTGTTAAACCACAAAAACAATAAAAAAATTAACAAAACTTGTGTTATCGAATTGAACAATAGAAAACAAAAAGGCTACATTTTTTGACGAAAACCCGACTAATCATGTTCATCCTTGGTCTCTTTGTTCTGAAATGAAAAAATTACTGTTGTAATATACGAGTTTATATTGTTCGTCATGCTTGAATCAGGAAACTTCATTTGTTTTCGAAGCGTTAGTTTCTGGAGTTAAAATCTCCTAATTAGAAATTGTGTCCCCAAATATGAAGTTTGTTCTGACGATTATCATTATCATAAAAATGAAGTAAGCATAAAGGTGGGGAAAATGATGGTATGAGAGGCTGTGAACACGGGAGAGCTACCAGGGGACTGCAAACCTGTTTTGCCACCATCAATTCCTCTTGAATCACATGTGGATCGTCTCAAGCCCTAGTGCTGGAAGTCTAGCAATCTGATACGACACTACACTATGATCCGTTTCTTATGCGTATACGGTACTGGTACTACTCGAATGGAATGGATGTGATATTTTAAAGAAACAATTAAATAATTAGAGACGTTATCGAAGCGAGACGTTATAGCAACTTTAGCAGGCTTAGCCATCACGTTTCTTGTTGCTTGGAAGCCACAAAGGGACTAGAACAAGTATACCTAATTACAACTAATCGTTTTGTGGCTTTAAAACAGTAGGAATGTAATGATTAAGCTATTTCAATAAACAATATTGTTGGCAATTACGACGCCTCTAAATATTTTATTTATGATTGCTGACGATAGATCAACTCTAAACCAATCAGTCGACACATGTTTCACACAAAATAGTTATTTGAGCACTAACGACGTTATAAGGGTTCTAATGATCGAACAGCGAAAAAAAGCCCGAGGGACTTTGGCCCGGGATTATTAGAACCAATCAATACCCATGGTTTTATTTTTTACCTAATTTGTATTAATGAGGTTTACTTATTTACTAATTAACTAGTTATTAACTTGACTCGGTATGACATTTCTTATTTCCCTTCCATAATTCCCTCCCACAATTCCCTCCATAAGAGATGATGTAGCAACATTCGATTGTTTTCTTATTTCCCTCGTATCCACAATCCTCTCGATCCAGGTACGTTATGTAGTGAATACCGAACTCCGTATCAAATGCAATAACAATCAATAATATATCAGTAAAAAATAAACATCCTTGAACATCGTAAAAAAGAAGGTCGGAAACGCGTGTGCGGCATTTTCCTCGTAATCGAGAGCATCGTTATCTTCTCACGCGGGCCATGGGTACTCTTCCGGTAGTTTTCTAGTGGCACTTAGGAAACGCCGCTTTGGAGGGAGTATTGTGTTTGAACGGTTTGCGTACGGGAGATACGATCATCCACACGATTTCGTGACTAGAAATCATTTCGTCCAGAGCAGGAAAAGTCTCAACAGAATTGTGCACGCTACTGTAACAAGAATACTCCAGGTTCTCAAGTACACAGATCGGTAGTTTGTTTATCATAAAGGGTGGAAGCATTTTCTTTTAAAAAATTAAATATATAATGTTTTATTTACATTTCGACTGTTGCATGCTAATTAATTACTTGCAGAGATTCAGAATTCCGAGAAAAAACTACTATATCTTGTTCTAAGTTTGAAAGAAAATTCTTTTTATAATTGAAAAGAACTGTTTATATTAAAATTTATGTGGTTACTAGAAAATCGCTAGAATTTCCATGTTTTTCAAATTTAACACAAAGAACCTTCTTGACTTCGGTACGAGAAGATGCATTCATTTATTCCGGTGTATGGGGAAGTAGTTAAACATTTGTATTTATTTATTTGTAATTTGTAATTGTTTTCTTTGTTTTCTGTTACTTCTCATTGTGGTTGCTAATGTCCTAGTAGTTGAAGCAACATTTTCAATAACACAAATTTATAAAATGCACTAATAGCTATTGAACTATCGCCACATTTCATCAAAACTTGACTTCCAATTGTGTAAACATTAGAGATGCCAATGTTTTAAAGCATGTGATAAACGGGTTCTCAAGGAGTAAATACCACCTTCGAAACCAGAATTACTAAGAGTACTTCATAAGGCATTTATTGAACTAACACCTTTTCAGTGCACAGTAGGCTCGTATGCGGAGAAGGATTCTCGAGTAGATCCGGTATTATTTATTATTCAGCAACGAAAGAGAAGCAACGACTTGAAAGTGACCCCACATTTCGCACAGTGGCGCATTGTCTGTCATCTCTTTAACCAAGACGACGCGTAAAGTAGACGGTCTAAAAACACGTCTGCGCCCTTCGCCGCTACGTTGAAGAGCATTCAACACCTTCCTTTGTAGCGCCTCGGTCCTTAATTCTCCCCCAACGCTCCTCGCCGGAGCTTGCCCGCCCTCCGCAGAATAAAAAAAAAACACTATTCCCCGACCCTCGACCCGGCCACCATATGTAACGCACAATGAGGACATGAGTCCCTACTACAGGGCTCTCATTTCCCCACTCCTGACCTCAAGCGCCTCTCCACGCAACCCTCCCCACTCCGCGCCCCCTCGCGGAACCGCCACCCCTCCACTCCCGCCCCGCGCGACGCGGTCATTGGCTGGCGCGCGGGGTATCGACCAATGGCGGGAGGTATCGACCGGCGGGGTGCGCCGGTTGGGTCGCCGAGTGCGGCGGCTTCCGCGGGGTGGGGCACGCCGAGAGGGGGGGCACCGGTCGTGCCCCCCCTCCCACGCCCGCCCGCTTCAGAGGTTCTCGACGGGTGGAGTGGCCGTGGAGTGGTAGACGGGCTGTGGAGGACACTCGACGCGGCTCGTGCACGGGGTTCGCCGGGTGTTCGCGCGTTGCAGTCTCCGGCTTTTCCCCCGGTGGAGAGGAGGGGTTGTAGTAGTGCTGTAAGTGGTGTTCGAGTTGAGTACCCCCATGACGAGGGGTGGTGCTTAGAGGGTGCGCGGCCGACGAGCTGAGCCAGTAACCGTTGTGCTGGGATGGACAGTGCGTGAGAAACTGGTTGGGGTTGTGGAGATCGAGACTTTTTCGATTTTTTTGGTTCGTTTTTTTTTTTTTTGATTGAACAACGATGTTACTGAACTACAGTTACAGCGCCGAAATGATGTGATCGAATATACGCACAGTAATACTGTCTATTTCGTGAATTTAGTAAATACATTGTAAATTTTAGTTTCTTTCGAGAAAAAGTGTAAGTATCTGTACAGTGACAGAAGGAAATAATTCGACGATTACATAAGAAATTATAAAGTATAAATACTGTTATTTCAAGCAAATGCAGTATATATTTCATCAAAACCAAAGCCAAAATATACCCCACACCCGTGAACTATCACCATGAAGTATCCCAAGAGAAGTGGTAATCCTTGCAACACTTCGCCGGTGTGAACGCGAGGTTACTTGTCGTATGGTGCGCAAGACATAAAGAAGATAATTTCCCATTTCTCTTTGTAGAGAAGATCCTTTCCGCGAACAACTGTGAACAGACATCGCAAAACATCCGAAGACAGATGTTAGCTATCACCACAGTTTTGTGGGATTGTTTGACGCATGTTGCGTGAGACTTAGACTAGAGATTTTATCTGCGGACCGTAAGGAACTAGTCGACGCTCGCAATCGTATGTGTCACGCAACCTAGAGGACTCTTTTCGTGGAGAGTTGCAAGCGATCATCCCAAGGCTGTTGCCAATCCCCGCAACCCGACACCAACGCTCCAAGGGCGACCGCGCGTGTCGCATGCGACGCCCCGCCTAGAAGAGACGCTCCTTCTTGCGGCCCACCCCAAGAAGCTGCCGACGCCCGTAAGGAGAAGACAGATTCCGCGCGCAGTTGGCAGCGAGCGTCCCGCGGGCGTGGCCAGCCGCATGCGCCGCGCCACCTAAACCCGCCGGGCGGCCTACCCGCCTTCGCAGCCTCCGCCTCCGCGCTGGTGGGTCAGCGGACGCCCCGGGGCCGAGCGCAGGGCGCCGAGCGCCGTCCGCCGCCACGAGGACGAACGCCGCCGCGACGACGGCGAGGACGGCGGCGCGGCCAGCGACGCTCCCGCCTCCGCCGAGAATGACCGTCCGCCAGCGCCGCCGCCGCGCAGGCGCCGCGCCGCCGCGCGCCGCCGGCGGCCGCCGCGCGGCACCGCCAGGCCCTCGCCGCCAGCCGCGCACGGCTCCGCGCGACGTGTCCGACGCGGCGTCGTCGCGTCAGCCCCGGATGACGCGCCTGCCTCAGCCCGAGCCCCGCCGTCGCCGCGCAGCCCGCGCCCGCTGCCGCGCGCGCCGCCGCCCCCGGCCGCCGCCGTCCGCCCGGCCACGCGGTCTCGCCGTGGCGGCGCCGCCGCGCCGCCGCCCTCCCGTGCAGCGCCCTGCCCCGCCGCTGCTGGCGTGGTATCCCCGTGGTTGCCCCCCGCCGCCGCGCCTTGCTGGCGTGGTGTGCGCCCTCCCGCGGCCGCCGCCGCCGCGCTGGCGAACGCTTCCCAGGGTTCGTAAAACAAACGACTTCACAACAATCGACTAATCCTACTTGAAATCCTCATATCTTAATCACTATACTTGTTTATGATCTCGTTTGATTGGTTTTCGTAGCTAGAACCTTTTTATTGGTTTTAAAACAACATTAGTTTTGTTCTCTCGGTCTTGTTTCGGTCGCAGGTACATTTTTCCATGATGTACAAAATAATGGCTTGCCTACATTATGTAAAATATCAGACCTCAATATCATTTGATAATCCCTTAAGTCTGCAAGAAATCCACACATCGAAATAACAAGGTTCGTTTTTGAGTTCAGCGAGGTTGGTTTTCGAATAGCATAACGTTCAATTTGTGCTCGGGTTCTCGTGTTAAATTTTTACTTGCGTTGTGTAAAATGACGGTTTTCCTGGTGTTTTTAAAAAAAATCTTACTTCTCAATAATTTTTGCGCATACGTTTACCATTTCAGCCTGTTGATTCGACGTGAAATCCACATAACTTAATCATAATGTTCGTTTCTGAGTTCAGAAAGGTTGGTTTTCCAAGATTATGATCGCTTCGTGCGGTGGCTCTCTGTATTTTTTCTAAATTGTATAAAATAAAAAGGTTACCAGGATTTGTAAAAAAATATGTTTTGACTGACTTTATTGTGATTTTAAGTCAATGATTTGTCCGTTTTGGTGACATCCTTACACCTAAACCGTAACATACATTTCTGAGCTCAGTTTGATTGGTTTTCGAACTATACAAAATTATTTTCGTTCTCTGGTTCCATGCAATATTTGTTTCTTAGTTGTATAAAATAACGGCGTTCCTGGGGTCAGTATAATATGTATTAAATAGATATTCCCTTTAAAATGCGATCTCGTTTGTGCTTCTATGAAATTTTGCATTACTTTTATTCATCGTTATTGTAAGATCCCATTTCGAACCTTAAGGATGTTTTCTGACATCATAACGTTCTTTCCGTGCTCTACACCTCTGCAATATTAAATTTTGTATTGCATGACAATTTGTTTCCAAAAACGTGAATTTTACATCCGAATCTCATGATATCCAGTCTAGTACTTCACATATTTTGTGTTTGTGAGGCAGCAGTGGCGGTAGTCGCAGCCGTAGCCGCTATCATTCCGCTCGGCCTGTCCCGGTGCTGCGGCCGTACGTTAATTGAGGACCAAATAAATCCTTGATCTTTTCTCACGAAACTTAATTTCTAATGTAAATTGCGAACCAAACTAACTCCCGTAAGGAAAAGGATTGATTGAGCAGATAAGCGCAATAGGGGGCCGCGTGCAGCTGTCTAGTTGTTCTTTGTAGCTCAATGCAAATCTTCCAGACTTGCTTCTGTATAAAAATACGAGCAAAGAAAGCACTAGAAGAATGTCCAAAATTTGAGTTCAGCGTTGTACAATATTAGCTGAAAAAATGGCAGAAAATAAAATGAAAAGAAAAGCAGAATTCATTTATTCAATCAACGAATAATTCTATTGAATGAAAATCAACTTTATCCAAACCATATTTCGAACGAAACATGCCAATCTGAAAAATAGGGGAGGGAAAATTATGGTTTAAAATGAATGGCTATGAAAATGAACTTCGAAAATGAAGTGTCACCTTCCACTTTTATCCTGAAGGGGATGAAGTAGTAGGTCTGCCATTTACATATTAGGGAAACTCTCGCTTTATTTCTTGTCCGCAATTTACGTACCCCGGGCGCTGCTGGTGTGCTACCCATTCTGTCAGGATGCTTGTTATTAAGATGTGCCCGCGCATCATAGCACTACAAACGGCATTCCCAGCCTTCGTATAATAAATCTAACATAAAACAGATATTTCTCTAAATATGTGATCTATTTTGCACATCTGGGAAAATCTTAATGTAATTTATTTATCGTAGTTTTAAGATTCCTTTTCCAAACCACTAAGGATTGTTTCTGAACAGCATACCGTTCTTGCCGTGTTCTAGTTTTTTTAAACATTTGTTTGCATATTGCGTAAGATTTGTTTGCAAGTTCCAAACATTTCACTTTTCTCTGAAATTCGATTTTACCTTTCGTGTACTTTGTGGATTTTTTTTTACGAAATTGCGGTGGCAGTGGCGGGAGCCGCAACTACCGCCTTTCCTGGCATTGCTGGTGCAGTACTCATGCGATCACCCATGGTGTCTCGCTTCAGCACTGTTACCATGATGTAAATCTCGCGCCTCCGTAAATGTTGCGCTTTGAGCGGCTTTCCCAGGGTTTGTAAAAATGTTTGAGATAAAATAAATATTTATTTCACGTTGTTATATCGAGAAATTCAATCATAAGCGTCTTTGGACGATTTGGGAAGGAATTCACGCATCAAAATCATAAGATATGATTCCGTATACCTCAATATTACTTTCGTACCCTATAATATTTGTTTCTGTAGTCTACATAATTCTTTTGTGAGCACCGTAAAATTTGTTTCCGCTCACTTCAAAGATTCAATCCTCTTGTAATATCCTTTTAACGAAACCAGAGGAACAAAATACCAAACTTATTAGCTGGCGTCCGTTAATTATTTAAGTATGCCGTTCGTTAAGCACAATCGAGGCAAATGAATTATAGCTAATTATAGCGCAAGAAAACACTTATTCCAAGAAATGGAGTTTCTGACTAATATTATTCTTTCTTCCATGAAGATGGTATTACGAAAAGTATTGATTAACACACATTCGTTGAAACAATAACTCGGCCTTCGCTTCAGTTTACGAATTTCAATCGCGTTCGTTATTTGGTATTTATTGTCCTATTGACGTTCATAAGTAACTAGTTTCCGAACATCGCGCATGTCATAATGTACGCCATAATGTTCGATTCCAGAAGTCCTACCGCCACGCTTGCCAAAAAACTACGTTTTTTTTTAAAATTTAAACGCGATTTTCTAAGATTTTTCACGGAACTACTACAATGTTTTATAGTAAAGCTTCCGAATCGAGGTTTGCATCTTGAAAAGTAAGGGGGATTGATACTGAGCTAGCGGAACTAAGCATACACAACAGAATGGACGTTTATAAATCGTTAAATTAACTTAAGTAGTTAGTAACTCATTGTGGTGAATTAAGCTATTTTGTAATCTACATGAACCAAAAATCTTATGTTACCTTACGAGTTTACCTCTTTACATTAAACTACAATGTAGATATTCTTCGAATGACTGAATTACCTGATGTTGTGGATCTCTTTGGAAAACCGTTCATTGAACAATGTATTAAGCACTATCTCAAGGAAATAAAAAAACACTTAATTTTTTTTTTGATTGTAGTTCTGTTATAAATGCTACACGCAACCAATCAGAGGAACGAAAAACCGGATTTCGGTGGTTCTGTTGCCGCCATTGCCAACTCGAGTGGCGGTCGCTGTGGCGCCAGTTCCTGCGGCAGCCGTCAAAGTAAAACGCCCGCCATTCTTGACGAAGTACCAAGGGTATCTTTACTATTTTTTATCCTTACAGTTACTGACACTCCTCCACGTTGAACGGGGTTTTCATATTTCGTAGAGAAAAATGATATCCGTTTCTATTAAGTGTTAATAATCGCATATCTGGGCAATTCTGCAACAACTCTTCGCAGTCGTAAGATAACTTTCAGAACCCTGTAAATCTTTTTGCCGCAATTCATATAATGCGTTGCTGACCTCTGTAAAATGTGCCCCATATGTCAAATCACTTGTCTCCGTTATCCGTAAGATTTTTTGCCAAGCGCTGCAATTTTTTTTCTGTATTTCGTAAGATTTATTTCCATTTTCGAAAGCCTGCGTTTCCTTATTTTGGTAAAGACCTTTTCTTAACAAAAACAATGTAAATTTGTGGTCATATACATAAGAATTTGAGACGAATATATTTGCAATGCCCGAAATGTAAATACGAGAGAGATGTGGGTGAGCAACTCCTATGAAATAATGTTCTGAACAAACTTTATTCAGCACGACGCGCAAATAAGTAGGAATGTAATCTTATTAATTAAGTATGGTCCTTTAAACGTTTCTGTGATATACGGCGGTTGAATGTTTTCGTATTACGTTAATGAGAACTTGAAAGTTCGCAGATTGCGCTCTTTAATTTGTACGTCTATCAATGTTAGTGTTTATAGTTATGTTTACTTTTGTGAATAGTTTCTATAAATATCATAACAACAAGCTTCTGTTTTGACGTTACTTTCACGATGTTTTATTTTGCATGAGCTTTCTTTCTAAGGATAATATTCGTACGCTGATTTATATGTGAAAACCTCATATTTGTTTATATTCGTTATCGTAATCTGTAAATCGCATTCTCTATATAGATTCATTTCCGAGATCCGCAGAATCCATTATCATCTTCTGGTAGATAAACTTCCGTGGGTTGAATGATTTCTTTTCAAGTAACATTTTGTACGTAGACGTATGTCACCATCTTATGCTCTGCAATTCGAATTCCGTAAGATTCATTTCCGATCAACGAAAACTCCAATTCCATATTTTATAAGACTATTTTCGATCAAACAAATGTGGCTTCCGTGTTGGATAAGATTCATTTCCGAACAGCGTTAAGTGCGTTTTCGTGTTTCATAAGATTCATTTTCGATCAATGGAAAGACAGTCTCCACATTTCGTAAGATTACTTCCATACTCATAAAGTCCCTTGTCAGCAGTCAGTAGCGTGAACAACGCTGTTACGAGTAGAAGGGTCGTGATTTTTCGGGGCGTGAGTATTCTTTTGACGGACAGCAAAAGGAAATGGATATTCGGAACATGCCTGTAATGCGAAGTAATGAACTTGGTTCAAAAAGTTGTACGTGTTAAGGCAGTAGCACAACTTAAGGTAATAATTAAATTGATTCAAATAATTGTCAACCCGACAGGAACCCGAATCCAGCTCTCGTGATTTACGCCCAATTGCTTTAACCACTGAGCTTCAAAGATTTGAAAGCTTTCAGATCTTCTAATCCATTACCTATTTTTTGACATTTAATGGCCAACAGCATGACACCTTTTTGTCGAAAATCCCAGTCGGGGCTACTTTTTTAAATATTTTATTTATTATTTTTTAATTAAATTATTAAAATGCATTGGTTGCACCTTAACAAAGCCACATCTGTGATACATTTATAGTGTGGAGCATTTTCCCAACGTAATTGCTTCTCCAAAAAGGTTACAGAGTGGTGACAAATAAGGTAGTTAACCTATCAAAACAATTGACAATTGGTTATCATCAATTTGGCTCACATCGCTCACACTTTTCCAAGTCAACGGTGAATCTGCAACCTCCATAATTAATAAAACACATTTCTTGAGACTAGCAAACACAAACTTGCTTGTGTATTTTTCACCAAGATGCAGACATCTTTATCTTTCACTAATTAACTGTAATAGTTTTCCATAAACTATCTTGACTCGAACTGTAATCTGAACAGACTCCTTAAAGTTATCTTGATTCAATTCACAAGCACGTCACATCTATGCCTCGACCGTGATTACGTTATAACATGACGACGCTGTAACATTTGAGTATTCCGAATAATATTTTATTACTCATTTATACTTTTTTAAGAAACTTTTTACTGGAATTTCTAGCCTTCTAAATATTCTCTGCCTCACGCTTTGCAGCACTTTATACATTACTGGTGGCTAGACCATTAATCATCTTGAAACGTCTTTTTTTTGTATTTTTCCCTCAGAAACTGTTTATTATGGAATGACTCATGGGATACTGTCCTTAGGAAATCGACAACAGCAAAATGGAGACATTTTGGTAGATGATCAAATAATTTTATCGTGACGTCCACCTCTGTTCAGTTCCTGTCAGAGTTTTCTTTGAATCTTACGGAGGAAGGGACTACCACATGCAGAGGATTGTGAACATACCAATTTTCTAAAGACAGTACCTGTAGAGTTCCCATTAATCCGTTATTTTTATTAATGAAACCATAAAGTTCTCTATTTCGTTTTGTCTTCTCGCCGGTGTTTTCCTTACCACAGTAGGCATGAAAAGGACGGAAACTTCTGTAACTCTTCTTCTTCGATGCTTTTCCAGAATTTTAGAAAAAGAACAATCAGTTGTAACCAGTATCACTTATTTAGACACGAGTTAAAATTTAAGTAACAAGAATTCATGCTTGATTTTCGGAGTTATTTCGAAAAAATATTTCAATGGTTAGTGGAAACCTTCTGCACTGAGTTTTGCAGTGTCGTGATGTTCTGCCGGGATTGGTCATATTCAACAGAACGGCGTAGCGTCGTTTATAAATCGTTAAATTAATATCAGTGGTTAGTAGTTCGGATCGTGAATTACAGTATTTGGCAAGACGATGTTACCAAAAATAATACGTTATCTTATTACCTCTTTACACTTAAATACATTATAGGCATTGTCCGAAAAACCTGCATATCTGAAGCTATGGTGCTCCATGCAATTCCGTTCCTTAGGCTACTTTGTAGTACCTCTCTAAAGGAAATAGAAAAAAATATTAATTATTTTTTGGTAATAGTCTTGTTATATCAACGTAATGCAAGCAATAAGAGGAACTGAAATCCTCTCAAAGTGGCCGGCGTTCTTTAAGGGTTTAAGACTCCAACGTCAGTTAAAAACAATTGAAAGAAATATCTTTCGCTAAACGAGGAGCAAGAGAAGACCTGTTCAAAGCAAAATTATTTTTGCTTATGTGACTTTTTCTGCTAAGATGATGATATAACAAGAAGTATTGAATGACACAGGGCCAATGGCACAAACAGCGGCTCATTTGCTATTTGAAGCATATAGGATTACATAGCGATGAGCTACTCAACACGTAAAATTGAGGTTTTTCAATTTTTGTGTCTGGTAGAAGTTGGCAAGCCACTGGCGAAATAGTATAATAAAAAAACAGTAATGTGTGCATAATATTTTAATACAATAAATATTATATTTTGTTGATCTCTTGATTCATTGCTTTTGCTGACATTTGTTAATGATCTGATTACGAATTCTTTCAAATTTCGATTGCCTCTCCTATAAAAGTCACTTGAAGTGGCTTACCATTATCTAATCCTGAAGCAGCCACTCTCCAATCTCATATTGTAATAAGATGTCTTCCGATACTCATTTTGTAAAAAAACTATTCACTCATAGGAGAATAAAAACTTTGTTAACGTGTCTAATAAAAAGCAATCAAATACTCATATTCGTAAATAATGGTTTTCGTAGCTTAATGTATAACATAATTTTATCCTTTCGTTTTAAATATACTGTTTACGTTCGCATTTAAAATGTTTACGTTCTCATATGAAATGTCGATTATTATATTCCAAATGATAAAGCTTTCCTCAAATAAAATAGATCATTATTCTACCAACGTAATTTATTAATTACTATTTAGAGTTCTACCGACGTCAATGTAATACTATTAATCAATAGGTCTCTTGCTAGAAAATACAAATACTTTTATGTCAAAATGTTTAAAAGGAGTGGTCTCTTTTAGCCACTTGTGAAATAAATAACTATAACTGAAGTAACAGAGACATAAGGGTGACAACTGATAAATTAATAGACAATACAACAGTTATTTTTCGTTATTCACGTAAATAAAATCGTATGTATGTCCATAGCAACATACCATCTAAACACGAAGTTCGATCTTATTAAAAAAATTTCAGTTTAGAAAATAGCAAATGTTCCAAATTTATTTACACCCTTTCACGACTGCATTGATAAAGATACATATTTATTTCTTAATGCAATTTAATATTCAATATTAGGTCTTCAAATCAATTAATGTAGTACAAAATTATTCTCAAAGTATTCGTAGTTTTTGAATTTAACCATTTGAGTTTTTCTTAAGTTAGCTAAAGAGTTAATAGGAGAGAAGGTACAATATTATACTGAGTAAAATTATTATATGCGTCGTCATTGCCAACAATATTATTTATTTAAAAAAACCTACCTGGGTAGTCGTTTTTGTGACATCCATACAGCAGGAAACTGATGATGATGGCTAAGCCATCCAAAGCTGCTTTTTTAATAAACAATATTGTTGGCAATGACGACGCGTATAATTATTTCATTGGAAATGCCAACGAAAACTCACCACAATACCTATATTTATACTGAGTAACCGTCACCAATAATACAAGAACGTATTTGCTGTTGTAGCACCATTGGTTTTAATGAACCGCTTTATCCACTGAAAGGAATGTTTTGAAGCTGGGGCGAAAAGGAAAAAAGAGCGCAACGTTATCGCCGCTGTCAGATTGAGATGTGATTTCCAGCGCCTTATCGCCAAACCTCGATAAACGACCACTTTTAACACTCGATCTACGAAATGCTTGTATGAGCTGAGCGTTGCTTCCATACCGCCGTAAATGAACATTTGATGTGGACGAAAATAAGAGTTTTTTGCACTACCTACTCATTGCATACAAAGTGCTCGAAGGCATCACAAGCTGAAGTTAGCTAGGCACAACTTGCACCGATTCGGTCTAGAAGGTCTAAGGGTTTGAGTCCAGACGATGGCGAATATTCGACACTAGCTAGCTAGCCAGGAGAAATGCACCTGCAATCTGGAGAAGAATTCTACCCTGATCGGTTGTTTTCTGTGGGTTCTCTGATCAGCACCAAACGAATTCCGAAGCAATACCCTAACAAAAGGGACCTAGACCACGTGCGATCATTCCTTACACTTCACTTGCGTGCAGTTTCGAACATTTCACTTATGCCTTCAACTGCCCTTTTACAAAAAGAAGTTAATTATCTACCTCTCAAATCTCAAAATAATTATTAAGTATTAAATATATTAACAATATTTAAAAAATTGTATGTGTTAAAATAATCATTAAGTTTTTACGTTAAAAACTAAACTATTTATAAACAGGATAAAAGGTACAAAATCTAATTCCTAAAATAGGCAATTCATTAAGAATATTACTAACATATTTTTTATTAGTCAACTGCACATCCCATTAAAGGCAAGGGCCTCCTACTTGAGCAGGGAATTATTAATACTTATTTAATGAAGTGATAGGAAGAAGATGAGGGGTGAAAGGACGATCACATTGTCCATGCCGTGGAGGGATTCGAACTCGCGATTCTTCGATCCGAGATCGTCACGACACTACTTCCTTAGCGATCTCGGTTACCCGGATTGACATTACTAACATTAAAGCCTTCACGTTATAAGGCATTCACGTTATAATTTAAAATAAAAACAATAAATGAATTCAATTACGTTTTCTCATTTTATCAGAATCTGTTTTAGGACATCTAAAGATGATTTCTCGAAGTAATCATCTAGAAATAGTATTGAAAAGATAAATCACAGAGATAGATGCGTTGTTTTCCATTTACTTTGCAACATTCTATGATTATTTATTTTTGTTTTCAAATTAAGCCTTTTGTAACAAAATGAATATGGATATAAATATTGTTGGAAAATGTGGAGACAATTTGTTCTCGTAATGTAAGGCCAAAATCAATTTAAATTTAATGCCTACAATTTACGGCAAAGTTTAATTTTATTCACTTTAAACTAGGGGTTTTGAATTCATCTCATCATTTTACGGACTTCGGCAGTGATCGTAATAAAAGAGTTATAGAAGATTATCTCCATACGTCTTCAGTTTCCGTTATATTTTCGTGATTGAATAATTAGTGAGAAATCATTCCCTTCATGTAATCTGATATGCGTGTTAATTATTCCAATACTGATTTAGTGGCTACATTTTTAATAAAAGTTTGTGCATTTGCAATTAATGTTTCATTTCAAAACCTTTCAACTCTGGTCTCTAAAGTACTTAAGACTAAAAAAATAAAGTCTGCTTCACGAAATATTACTTAATGAGAGAGCAGTTATTCGGATAAACAAACAAAATGAAGAAACTTCACAAATTATTTTTTTCATTATTTGACTCATCAGTTATTTTCACAAAAATATGTTTGACCACAACGCCTTACGGTAAACATTGGATATATTTATGTCATTTTTCTCTCAGACCAAACACATTTGCATTGAATGAAATATCTCTTAACAATATTTTATTTCTGTACTTCCAATATACCGAAGATATGAATGCATATTGTTGATTAATACGTTTAGATCTACATCGCTTGAACTATTCTGAACTCTTAAAAAATGGGTTCTGACGCAGTACTATAGTACCGTGGTGTAAATACCTCAAGTGGTTCAATGAGTATTTACTAGAGGTATAATGATGTGTAAAATATATATTGAACATTTCCTTTCCAACCAAATTTGTATTCGAGAACTGTAAATGGCGTAATGTTCGAAAATCCAAAAATAATAGGGCATTACCTTCCGTGCTCAATTTTCCAAGTTCTGTAATGTATAAAATGAGTGAAATACTTATTATGTAATATGTCTGTTGGTAACTGAACATAAAATAATCGTAATGCAAACTATTCGTTTACATCGATCATTCTGAAAGCAGGGAAATCAGCGTTCTCGCTGAGAGATAACTTATCAATTATGAATTTTATCTAGAGATATACGCGAACCAGACTCTTGCCATCAGTAGTTTGACTCATGTTATTTTATTTTTTTGTTCTTGAATTCCACCTTCACTCTTTAATCTCTCTAATTTTCGGAAAGTTTGATTATGTAACCAATACAGACGTAGTTTTTGCAATACTTGAACATTTCGGGAAATAGTCCAAACTCTACAACATATCGTTAAAAATTCTCTTGTAGATTGTGTGATGAAATAATAAAAAAAACATGTTCTGCATTCCACTTGCATTTACACGTGTATTTTGTTTCATCATGACCGAGGAGCCGTAAGTAGCTGGAAGAAAAAATTTAATTCGAAATGTTACCTATCTCATTTGCTGAAGGATCAAACACTTAAAACTCAAGAAACGCCTTTCGCCACTCATACAGTGAATAATTTTCGAGATAGGGAAGATTTGCTACATATCGATGATCATTAATAACAGAAATGCTTGACGTGATGTACTACTATGTGTTATCCTGGAGTGTGAGATTTTCTCACCTTCTACTGTCATTTTCTCCTTTATAAAATTTACTAACGACCATTTTTTACAGTATGGAAATAACATTTAAATTAATTTTAAATGATTTTGTGCAAAACATATTATTTTATTTAAAAGTCATTTGTAAAGTAATTGGAGTTTTAATGCTCATAAACCTCGAGAGTGAAAACTTCGGTTTTGCTTGTCAATTAAAATGTCTTCATTTTTTACGTCCGGGAAAAATATGGGTCTAACCGATGACTTTGATCGCGCTAAGTGAGATGCTCTTCAAGCTACACTTATATTTCCGTTGCAAATATACGGAGTTTAGGATTGTGCTGATCCAAGTTTTCGAAGAAATCGACAGAGCAAGGCTCCTTTTATGTAATGATTATCAAAATCAAAATTTATTTTTAACTATCTCTGGCTCTAGAAGTTAGTCAAAGAGATTATAAAACGGACAAGTATCTCCGTACTGGTTTACATCTTATTACGTCTAACGTTTTTCTTATTTATTTGGAAATATGCCTCCAATTAGCGTTAGTGAGACCCCTGTAATATAGCTGGCAGCAACAGAGCCCCCTGTAATATATCAAAATCAAAATTATTTAGTGAAATATCTTTGATTTGGAAAATAGACAAATATATCTTGAAAAGAAAAGTACTAACATTTCTTGTTTACACACTTATTTTTTTAGACACTCTTGACACTAAATACTAAAAAAAATATCATATAATGGAGATGGATGCGATGCTAATCAAGAAAACACACACACACACACACAAAAGAGTTACCTAGTTTGCTCAGGCAAAAGATGGCCGCTGATCACAATGGGGTCCACAACTGCTTTCTGACCTGCACTTATTCGTGTTGCTTCACACAGCCCCTCTTACAACAGTCGCACATTACGTCACGTGACCTGAGTAGAACAGGGATCTTGGGGTTGCAAGGAGAAAGCTGAGTGGCCATATTCTTACGCTCTTAGCAGAATCGCCGATGTGGAGTAAGAGGATAGTTAAGCAACTGTACACAACGACAATGACGAATTCATTGTTCAGTTAACGTGCCTTTTCAATGTTGGGCGATGCCCACTTTCCAAGTCCTATGTTGTTTACAAATTACTTTTTGAAATAGTTGCGTAGGAGTTTTATTTGCGTCTCAATTGGAACTGGGTTTGTGAAATATAAAACATACGACAGATTGACACCAATGAACTGAAGTTTGTTAAAAGGAAGAATAATTCAACGAAGTCTAAAATATAGTGGAGCAACATTGTGAACTAAGAAAGTATTTTCAACATGAGAAATACTTAACTGACAAAAAGGCTTTGCTTTGCGCTACTAAATTAAAGGTACAATCTATATTTATACAAAATATTTTCTAATTAAGTTGTCTTTTTTGTTTTGTTTTATCATATTGGGTATAATTCTGCTGATATCAATTATTTGGATGCAAGATTGTTGTACTTCAGTGAAGATAAGAAGTGTTTTTTATAAAATAAAATTTATGATGATACTTCATTAAATTTCATTTCGTACATGAAAAATGTATACATACAAATTATATCAGTAGGAGAGGTCTTTAAATTAAATTTATGATTGACTAATACATTGATGTAAATATGTTGTTCGTTGTAAGTTTTTAATTATGATTATTATTGCATCATTTAAATTTCATTTAAATTCTATATATTTCGCTTACGTAATCATTTGCGTTCTAAGTGATACTCGTGTCCAAATCCCGTCTTCGATTTATACCACGAGACCTTCATGACAGTTCTGAAACACACATTTCGGACATTAATTTCTTCTTTTTAAATATGTATGTTTCTGTATTGACGGACCGAAATGAGACCCAAGGTCCACACGGCGGGGGTTGGCACAGGGAAGACTGGCCGGGGAGGAAGAGGGGGGACGGGGAAGGGAGCGGGAGGGTGGGGGGCACCCGCCTGGTCGTACACGTGCCGCGGGGCGCCGCGCTATCTATCGGGCGGAGGCGATGGCGCGATGGCACTGATACGTGCACGGGCGTTGGCGCAAAGGCGCGGACTCGCCCCCCCTCCGCTCCCGGCCCTGCCCACGCTACTCCGCTGGCAACAACGACGCCCACGCAAGGCTCGGCTCGGACACGCTCCTATACACGCGACGCACCCTCGCACTCGGAGATTTGCTCGTGTTCTTTTTCTTCTTCTTCTTCTTCTTCTTCTTCTTCTTCTTCTTCTTCTTCTTCTTCTTCGTTTTTTCTTCTTTTTTCTCCATTTTGTTTTTTCCACTTTTTTCTTCTTTTTATCCTTTTTACTTCTTTTTTCCTTTTTCTTATTTTTTATTTTCTTCTCTTTTCTCTTATTCCTCTTTTTTCTTCTTTTATTTCTTTTTTCCTTTTTTTCTTTTTTTTCCTTCTTTTTTCTTCTTCTTCTTTTTTTCTAATTATTTTCTTATTTTTCTTTCTTTTTTGTTCGGAAAATTCTCGTAGTTATATTTCAGTGCCCACGACAGGGAGGACTTAGGATTCGAGTGCCGATTGTATCAGGATTTTCGACACCAGGTTCATACCTAAGTCGAATTCCAAGTCGCTGTCTGGAGGAGAATTCTAGCGGCTGACTACACTGATCGGTAGTTTTCTGTGGTTTATCCGATTAACGCGAGGCGAATGCTGGAGCAGTGTATAGTAAAGTCTTCATCAGGGCTACAAACAAAGGGATGTTTTATACACTCATCTAATACAATTATCTAATACTAGCCTAACTCAGTTTAAATACATAATTATATATACATATACATAATTATTTATAACTGTGATAAGTTAGTATTATATGAGTGTATAAAAACGTCCATTTGAAGCTTTCATGAAGACTTAATAAAATCCGAAACGTTGGCAACTTAAATGATGCTTTTGTAATGACCGAAACCCAAGAACACTCCATTATAAAAATAATTAATAAACATATAATAGTAATTTATGTGAAAATGTCTGCTCTGTTGATATTTGTATCAGGAATAAAATTTGGGGACAGTTTTGGAGCACAGTAGCCCTTCTGGTATAGAGAATAAAGACGAAGAAATCTACTAGCTGAGTCCCAGGTGTAACAGCCAAATGTCCGTTGTAGCGTACCGTTATGCGAATTTGGGAGCCCGGGTTGCTCCTTCAGGTAGCAGACTCGCTGTCGGTCGAGGCCTCCGCTAATTGCATTCTAGTGGCTCACGGGGGGGTTCAAGAAGCTGAGAGGGTCATTGAACTGCAGAAACATCAAGAAGGTTGTACTAGTTTAGAAGGCTTAAGCGTATCTAAATAAAATGGACTTTTCTGTCGGAACAGAATTACCGACGAGTTCGTATACAGCAGTATATATTAAAGCTACGATTAACAGCTTACATAAAGGATTACGCATAACAGTTTTCAGAATACTTCCAACTAATACTGTATTTGTAATTATTTCTGTATATTTTAACAAAAAATATCAAAATGTAACGCGAACATATATTTAAAAGAGTTTCCAGGATTGCCGACGTTTCAATTTATTTTCTTCACTTAGGATGTGTATAGAGAAAAAAATCAATCACGTAATATGTTGTAATGTAGGCTATACGAGTCTAGTGGCTTAGGATTTCAATAACATGTTTGATGTACTTATCTATTCCCTGGCAACGAAATTAACTTTCAACTTCACTTCAGCAAAACTACACGATACAGGTTTACGTGCACAGACCAAAATTTGATTGACCGTATAAAGCACGGAAAAATAATAGGAGCTGACACTATTCACAGGGATGTGAGAACAGGCCCTCATATTTGCCCGGACATGTAAATCACGGTGGTTAAACTGTCATATTTCTTGAAGGTGTTTGAGAAAGTGTAAGAGAAATATTAATTTGAATGCAGTGTTTATTTATTCATTCTAGTCGTGTAACTTTGTGTATGATGAGTTTTCCTAACGAGTAGGGCAGGCGATAAAGTTAATATAAAAGTATATTTAGGCCAGATAAGGAACATATCTGATCGAGCAAATTTGTAGTTCGATTGATCTGTATTCTTCGTCGCCTTGATCTCCTGTAGAGCAATGCGCCATTGTTTACCTACTTGAAACGGCCATTCGATAGGTTCACAGTAGTTTCACCTTGATTTTACAGATAAAGGTTTCTTGATTTTAAAAAATTGTCTTGATATAAGGACAGTGTGTTGTTTATTATTTTCTTTGACAATTTCACATTTTCAGGTTAATTGCACAACCAGTACTAAAGGAAATCTTTAAAACTGACTGATTTGTAAAATAAAACCCTGCTTCTGTATAGTTTGCGTATCGTACTTAAGCTTACATGTTAGTATGTTAATTCAATGTTAATTGTACAATTTATATTCTTCTAATTACCATTCATCTTTTCGATAATATTGTAAGACATTGTTCAAATAAAAATATTTATTAAAATAAACTTTATTAAGACTTAATAGAACAAACACTTAACGAAATATATAAAACTTCATCTAAAATCTTCGATAGACATGTTTTTAGTAAAATCTTCGTTGTATTGTCAATTAATTTATAGTAATTCTGTTAACTTTTAGGCAAACAATTCACTTTAAGTTTGGCTACCAGCAGCTCATTAAAGTTTGATGGATCGATAAAAAGAATTAATCACCAAAATATTTATACTACATTTCGCAACGCAGAACATGCAGTGACAACTAAAAACCTACGATACGTCGTTTTATCTTGACATACCGTTCATATCAAATAATTACGAAAACCAGCGGTAGATATTCTTGATGGTCGAGGGAAAGGAACGCCAGAGGCTTGATAACCGGTATTTCATAAAAACATTTTTTAAAGCAGTGATTAAATTTCATTTAATAACTGCTTTCATAAAGCTTGTAAAAACATAAATTTCGAATAAAAAGAAACAAACGAGTGATATTTATTTCGACACACTATTCACGGATTTTTCAATATGTTCAACATGAATATAATAATAATAATAATAATAATAATAATAATAATAATAATAATAATAACAATACCAGACTGATTTTAAATGACCAAAAATGCATTAAAATTTCTTGGAATGACTATTATAAGCCTTCTGGCTAGTTCTTGGTCAGCGTACTGGCCTTCCACTATGCGGCCCCGAGTTCGGTTCCCGATCAGTCAAGATCATAGTGTGCGTTTTCCTTGCAATGTCCCGGTATATGTTGCTGTTTGACGACGAGAAAATTCACTTTTCAGGTTGAGAAGACCGGAATACGGCGTGGGGATGTCTACGTGCTAACCACACGTACACCCTTAACCCATGACCGCGAGTTAGGGACGTTGGCGGTAGGCCTGAGCCCGTTCACGGGCGGTCGTGCCAAGTACATACATACATACATACATAGATTAACCATTATTAACCAGTTGCGATGGTAAACAAATAAATTGAGAAGTTCAATACCACCGTAGATTGACGGCGACACTCCAGGTTTTATAGTGAATACCAACTGGATACCTGAATACGATGGGATGAATGTTCGAATACCGCCCTGAGCGTGTAGCTTTGATCCTGTTCTTTAGTGAGTAATCGGTTACAAAGAACTTCTCGTTCTTGTAACTCCAATTCCATGATGGTCGCAAAGGTATTGGTTTGTAGGTGTTGTATCTCCTTCGCGATTGGGTTGGTTAATTTCGATTGGGAAAAGTCTTAAACAAAGTAGTTTCTAGTAGCCAGCTGTTCTGATCAGTAGTTTTCCGTGGTTTCTCCGATCGATATCAAGCAAACACCGAACGGACCTCGGCCCGCGCGCGATCTTTCCTTCCTCTTCCTTGCCCTAGCCTTGTCCCTTACTTATACTTACACTTACATCCACTACGCTACGGCACATGCCGGCAGACCGGTCGGGAGCTAAGAGCTTATCCCTGCTGGGACATCTGTTGGGATATATCTACTCGTGAAAAACGCGCAAGTCTACGTGTGGATCGGTGCTGGATCTCACCATCCATCGGGAGATCACGTGATAAAAGTACGCACAATACTTACGGGGAATAATGACTATAGCAGTAGTCGCGCCAGGAAAAACCAATTTTGGCTACAAAGCACCTTACACAAACGCATTGTTTCAACGCCCATTATCATTTTTTTTATTTCAATATAAACGTGTATTCCCCTGGGATTTATTTCGCTTCACGTTTGTCATTACCTGTTTTCTTGTGCGTGTGAGCGAAGGTTAATAACCGACGATGGCAGAATGACTAAAACAAAAAGAGCTTGGAACGGTCTGGAATTCCTTTATCAATTTCGTCGAGTGACAGCCTGAGGAGGTGCTAAGAGTCCTTTGAGTGTTACATGAAAGCTGCCACCGAACCGCGAGCAAGCAGAGGTCGTAAAACCAGATAAGCGCCGCTGGTCGGGTGGAAGTGAAGTTCAAAATACCCACTTGTCGATTGGCGTAAAAATCATGTGCAGGAGAATCGTGATTATCCGATGCTCGGTTACCGAGTTGGAACACGACGTCGATGGCCATGTTTCCAAACATTGATGTTTATATCAAATCATAAATCCATTTAACATCTGTTGTTTGAAGCTGATGTGTTTAAACATCGATGTTGTGTGTGTGTGTATGATACTTTTATTATCTTGATATTTTTTAAATAAAAGCAGTACCATCATAACAAAATTCTATAATAATTTTCACATATCTATACTTGAAAATTATTCAGACCAAAGTGACCAAGGGTAAATAAAAGTAAAATCGAGTTTACATTAATAAAGAATCGTATATCACAGTGTTTGATTTATCGGATCAGATAATAAAAAATTATTAAGCATCCTGATGAATTTTTGACTTTGTTTTGTCCGATAAATCTCAATTAAAAATTAATGCACGACACCACTTTCAAATTATATCCCCCCCCCCCCCC
>BOPP01000114.1:3377003-3403393 GCA_017312745.1 Gryllus bimaculatus
TGGGAGCGGGGGCAGGTACCTTCGGCCCTCGGCCTTTTGGGAATCGGCGCCCTAGGAGGCCGCGTGCTATGCGTGCTGACGCGTGCCGCGTGCGGCTTACGCATCGAAGCGCCTCCACGCGCACCCGGTGGGCGGGTCGCCACGCTCCGACAACCACGCGGCAGGTGATCTGTCGGCGATGCGTTTGCTCTCTCTTAGTACACTTCTTCTCATTTTGCCCCTCGTTCGGCTTTTCTTGCGTTCTCGCGATGAGATAGAGAAAGTAATGTAATGCTGCGTGAAAAAAACGCGAATTTTCGGCAGAAAAACTCTCGTATGACAGGGCTCAAGTAAAGAAAAAGTGGATAAATTTTGTTTCTAAATTTACGAAATAAAATCATCTAACAGTCCCTTGTAAGCCTTGTGTAGCCAGAATCCATGTTTTGTGGGTCCTTGATGAAAATCGAATGACGGCAAAACATGTCTGTCCGTGCGCAAAGCTAGCGCATAAACCGATCAGTCGATTTTCTCCTAAACTGATATTCTCCAATCGATCTGGCTGATGTCGCGGCCGCTTGAATTTGAAGGATAAATATTGGAGGGGGGTACTTTACGTGCTGCCGCGTGCGGCTTACGCATCGAAGCGCCTCCACGCGCACCCGGCGGGCGGGTCGCCACGCTCCGACAACCTCGCGGCAGGTGATCGGTCGGCGATGCGTTTGCTCTCTCCAAGTACACTTCTCATTCTGCCCCTCGTTCGGCTTTTCTTACTTTCTCGCGATGAAATACAGAAAGTAATGTAATGCTGCGTGAAAAAACCGCGAATTTTCGGCAGAAAAACTCTCGTATGACAGGGCTCAGGTAAAGAAAAAGTGGATAAATTTTGTTGCTAAATTTACGAAATAAAATCATCTAACAGTCCCTTGTAAGCCTTGTGTAGCCAGAATCCATGTTTTGTGGGTCCTTGATGAAAATCGAATGACGGCAAAACATGTCTGTCCGTGCGCAAAGCTAGCGCATAAACCGATCAGTCGATTTTCTCCTAAACTGATATTCTCCAATCGATCTGGCTGATGTCGCGGCCGCTTGAATTTGAAGGATAAATATTGGAGGGGGGTACTTTACGTGCTGCCGAGTGTGGCTTACGCATCGAAGCGCCTCCACGCGCACCCGGCGGGCGGGTCGCCACGCTCCGACAACCACGCGGCAGGTGATCGGTCGGCGATGCGTTTGCTCTCTCTAAGTACACTTCTTCTCACTCTGCCCCTCGTTCGGGTTTGTTTAGTTTCTGGCTACGGAGTAGAGAGAAAGTTATGTAATGCTGCGCGAAAAAACGGTGAATGTTCGGCAGAAAAACTCCCTATTACAGGGCCCTGTTAACGAAAAAAAGTGAATAAATGCAGTTGCTAAATTTAGAAAAAAATCCTCCAACATGTGGTGTTGCCAGAATTCATGTTTTGTGGACTTTTGATGAAAACAGAATGACGGCAAAACGTCTGTGTGTCTGACCGACTCTCTGTCTTGCCGGTTCGTCTGTCTGTTAATGACGTTAGCGGCTAAACCCTTCAAGCCGTTTTCTCCAAAATTGATATTCCCCAATCGATCTGGCGAATGTCGCGGCCTCTTGAATTTGAAACCGATATATTGGGAGGGGGTACATGAAGTCCCTGGGACAATTTGCAAATTTTCCAAAAAAATTGCTCCATCATTTTGATTATATTTTTCAGTTGGATAACGTGAAGGAAGTTTAAGAGAATGGCATTGAACTTACATTCATTAAAAAAACTGAGTTTTCTAAAATTGCGAAATTTCAAACTTTTTTGGCGCCTCCCTACAACTACAATTATGATGACAGATATTTTTCCGTAATGAAATATGTTCCTTAAAGATAGATTTTCAAATAAGGTCATGTACAATTTTTCGAAATTTTGAGTTCTTTTTGCGTGAAAATACGGCCGAGATAGTACGTGCTTTTTTCACCACTAGTTTCTTTGAAGATCTATCACTTTTTCTGTGACAACGTTCTTAGAGGAAGCCAAACTTGGCGCAAAACGCGTTCTTGGAGTAATTCTCCGTTATTCTTTTTATTATACGTCCGTTATACGTTAACTCTACTTATCTAGTCGTAAGTCGTAAGTCAAGGGGACCGCCAGGTAGCATCTCCGCGTACGCGCCTCCTACTAGGCGTTCCTGCGTCACTACCCAGCGGCCAGAATTGGGGAGGAATTAGGACAGGCGTGGGGTTTAGGACACTTCACAGGTGTTGGACTAGCCCTTGTGAAGCAACCGAACTCGTTTTCTTGGAAAAAATTTCACACGAGATTATCCGGGAATCGAAGAATTTTCTCGAATCTTCTTCCATAGTTCCTCTTTTGTCAGCTTCTCCTCCTTCCTCTTCTTAATAATATTCATAATATGAGTAATAATAACAATAACAATTAAATGAATTAAATGTAGTATTAATAATGTAATATTATCATAATTGATTTTAATGAGTGTAAAATCATATGATGCTAAAATGCACTAATCAGAAGTAACCACAAATATGGTCCACAATTAACGGGAAAACTAAACATATACCCTAAGAAATTTTGCGAAATTGAAAACCATGTGTCCGTTGATGTACGAGTATTTTTATTGGGTTTCTACAATTTGAATGCCTCTTTAGAGATTCGTCAGATTTTTTGGCTTTTGAAGTATGCAAGACTTTTAAGTTTGTCTTATTGGTTATGTTCAAAACAGGAATAAAAGAAGTTCACAAAACGACAATAATCATAGCAACATAAAGACAAAAAACACGAAATCTTTGCTACTCTGGACTGAAGACTCCGCGCATAGGCTACTCTCTGAAGCCACTCTCTTATACATTTCATCACTAGATATATCAGGCACTCACATTTTTGACGAATCTCAGATACCGTTGAGATCATCATGACTGGAAGAATTTCTTTACACTGAAAGGAAACTTTCCATGAAATATTTCCCACAAAGCACTACCATATTTTAAGGGGTATGAATGTTTCTAAGGCGAGCCCTAGCTGAACCCTACAGAAATCTAACCATATTTCGAAACGTCTGAAATCGCGGCGGAGTGTAAATTCGCACGTTTTAAAAAGTGAATAAAGGCACAACAGATAAGCCAAATAAGCCTATACATGAAAGAAACCTACTTTAAGAAAGGATATGGTGTGTTAAACACACTTTAATGAAAAATGATTATTAGAGGATGAGCATGTTTGATACTTATATGTCTAGAGAATTGTTTTAAAATTTGTGTAACATTTTCGTGAATATTTTACCAAACGCTTTTTTAACAAATCATACGAGAGTGACGAAAAATTTATGAAAACAGCACATCACATTTTTTGGAAAATGCTAAGCAAGCTAAAATAATAAAAAAACACTTTCTTATAGAGCAAAGGACTTCTCAGCCATGACAACCTGAACGATATCTGAATCTCGACAAATCATTAAGTGGTTGTTATATCTAGCGATTAAATATAAGAGTGTCGGGATGTGTTCTTCTTCCTAAAAAGCGAGCAATGGACTGTGCTGAGTGATGCGCAAAGTGACATTACTTCCTGTACCACAAACTAAAGACTGGTCGCGCCGTAGTTCGCTCACCGACAACATCTGGGACACGCCCAATGTCGTGTTTCTCCCTTCCCCCATGGTAGTGCAACAAGCACTCACTCTTTGACTCGTGCGTTGAGGGCCCTTCAGCGACCGAGTGGCTGGAGAGCCGAGATTTCGCCCGGGAGAAGCCTTGTGTCAACAGAGGCCTTGTCGCGGGCCCTTGCCGAGCTCGCGGGCGGCGCGTGAACGGGCCTGGCTACGTGATTGCCAGCACACATACGCAATTGAAGAGGGGGGGCGCCTGTGACGTCACCGCTCCGTGGTTACTTCGCAACAATCGCCACCGGCTGCGGGGTGGCGTGATTGGTTGCTGAGAGCTGGAGTGCTTTTGCATGTCTAATCTCCGTCAGAAAATGTTGAGGCTTTTTTCGATCAACACAGGCGAATTCCGAAACGGTACCGTAATAAACGGAGCACAGGACTGCGCGCAATCTTTCCTTTCTCTTCGTTTGTGTTATTCTCTTCTCTATCCCACACTTACACTTGTATGCACTACACTACCACACGTGTCGGGATATTAGACGAGAGAGCTTATCTCGGATGGAGCGGTACTAGATGGCGAGATGTGGCGCTAACCAACATATCGGCTTAAGGGGGTTTCCACAAGTAGGTTATTTTACAGCTGCGAGAGATCGTCCTAGCCGGGACACACTCAACTCCCGACATGTGGTGGTATACAGGGCGTAGTAGTGTGTGTAAGTAAGGGGTGAGGATAGGACAATGAAGGGGAATGAAATATCGCGCGCGATCCGTGGCCCGTTTGTTAGGTACTGCTCCGGCATTCGCCTGGTGTTGATCGAAGAAACCACGGAAACTATCGAAAAGAGCAGCCGGCCGCTAAAATTCTCCTTCAGACAGCGTCTGAATTCTCCCAGCTGCAGAGTTATAGTGTCGAAACTCCGCCGTGATCGGGACTTGAACCCTAGAACAGGTCAGCCAAAAACGCTTTGAGGCAACGCTGACTCTCAGCTAAACTCAGTTTGCTTACGGGAATTCTTTGTTACACTTGCGGAACTAATGACCCTAGCAGTTGATTTGCTCGGAAACACAAAATAATCACTCACAAACCCACAGAGAAACAACAGTGAAACATTCATATCCGTTATGAGAACTGAAGTCGCAGGGACAAGGTTGCTACGTGCTGCACCGTCTCAGTGAACCGTTTCGTGATTCACTAAATTTACGAGTCAAGAGAGCTCTCCGCTCGTTGTTTCGTGTGTAGAGGCACTTCACTGGCCGAATGCCAAGTTAATGCCCGTCTCGTTGAACGCTATATCCGCGGGGCTTGAGGCTACGTGATTGTGGACACATCGTCGGTGCACAAGAAAAATGACACATGGCTATAATCGTCATATTTGAGTTGACATATTACACGCGATTGACTCAAAAATGGGACGCGTTGTAAAAATGTTACATATGTGATTTTTTAAATTTATAAATTGCGCGACATGACAAAACTATATGTAATGAGATTCTTTGATTTGCGTTTTTCTCTTCAATTTAATGGCAACGCCAGATTTGATGAGGTTCCAGTTATCTTCAATGTAAAGTGAAAATTTGAATTAATTGTACATTTTTACAAAAGAGAATTCGAATTACGGAACATAACGCTACTAGAGAAAGTTTAATGGTATGTAAAAAGATCGTGATGTACTCTTACAACGTTTCGAGCTACTGGCGTTCAAACTATTAACGCTAGAGTTATTGAGTTCGAGGTACCCGGTTGAGGTTGCGGAGATTCGGAATACTGAAGTTTGAATTATTAAAGTTTGAGGTAATGAGGAAACACAAGTTTTTTTTCTAATTTTGCAGATTGACTGTATGTAGTAGAGACGTTTTCTGTTGTCCTAAATAAACATTCGCAGTGACTGCCTACAATACCCCCCCTTCCATCATGCTTACGACAAGAATCGTTTCTCCAGGGAGAAAGGAAGAAGTAAGTTAATGGATGTAGAGTGGACTCTGCATTTTTTGAATTTGATAGCGACTAACAAGTCAATGTAATACAAAATCATCTTGCAGGTATGAGAATTACGAAACGATAATTTTACAAGGCAGATAAGAGAGAACAAAAAATGTAAAACACCAAAAAAATTGAGTTGTTGAAAATCAAGATATTGATGCTCAAATTGTTCAAACTCGGATGTCTGAGCTTAGAGTTTCTGAAACTCAAGTTGAGTCCTGAGTTGTTGAAGTTTGAGTTGTTGAGGTTTGAGCTGCTGAGGCTTGAGTTGTTGAGATATGAGTGGTTGGCTTTTGAGTTACTTTCGTTTGAAATCCGTGTTATTAAAGTTTGAACTATTGAGGCTGGAGTTGAAGTTCATTTATTCATACTTCATCTTCTAATCCCTCGACTTACCGAGATTCGAATTAGTTAACAGAGGGACACTACCTCAATTTACTTTCACAGTTAGGTTTTAGGTTAGGCACAGCAGCGTCGTTTTGTGTCGTGCTGGTCGTCACGTTTCCAGTGATTGCCTATGGAGCCACCCCAGTGCCCAGGCTAAACAACGCCTCCGCAGAGGGACAGCCGCAGCGAACCCAGCAGGCAGCGCAGGTCGCGCTCGCTGAGGGCGCAATGAGGGCGATTATCCCTTCCAATCTGGCGAAGCCGGCGGACTCGCGTGAGGCCACAAGCGCAGAAAACTTCATTAGAGGCCGGCGAGGCGTGCGGAGGCCGGGACGATCACGGAAGGAAGGGGGGGGGGGAGCTAAAGACCAAGACCTCCTCTTTTTACTTTTTGACCCAACACGTACTTACGTAGTAAAGAGGAATGATTTATACGCTTGCCTAATTTGGAGTAATGCTTCTTTCACAAATTAGAAGAAAATTCAAAGAATGCAAAACAAATTATTAAGAAAAATATTAAAAGCTGAATGATTTATTTTAAACTCTCAAATCTACAGAGAACGGCAAATAGATCCTATAAAATCTTGTATCAAAATTCAATCTGTAATATTTGTCTGTAAATTACCAAATTCTTCTTCACACGATTTCAATTTACGATTAAATTTGAATAATAATTGAGTTTGTTCCAGATTTCCCAAGGATATTTTTCATCTTCCTTAAAAAATTAATTTAATTTTCATTATTACTAAATTTATTAAACTTTTATTATATACGTAAATTATAATTATCAAATTTAAATCAAAGTAATAAAAATACTTTATGTAAAGTGCTGGCATCTTGAATCAATATTATTGTATAAAAAAGTATGATCAACATCCTGAAAATTTCTTATAAGAATTAAACAGGAAGAAAATAGAAATTAAATTAAAAAAGAGAAGAATTTTATTTTTGCGGCCAAAATCCGCTGTTTTTTCGACAGAAAAACTCGAATTGTCGAGGTCTGGTATCAAAAAAAGCAAACAAATAGTATTTCTATATGTTATGAATTATTTCCTCTAATTTGTTGTGCATTAAAAAGCCAACTTTTGTGGGTCCTTTATTCCGAAAAATCGGTTGGCGGTAAAATTAATTCTGCCCATTTCTCTCCGCCTGTGGTCCAGGTTAGCGCCTAAACCGTACCATCGATTTTCTCCAAAATGTATATTCCCCGATCAGTGTGACTAACACAATGCCCTGTGAGATACAAACGGATGTTTTGTTTTTTGGGGTACTTTACATAAAGCCTCAACATTTTCAATTTCTTTCTAAATTCTTTAATTAAAATTCAGCGTTAGCGGCATGGGCGACGAGGCGAGACGGGGCGGCGGAGGCGACGAGGTGAGGGCGGCGGGTGTGAAGGGGCGAGGGGGGTGACGAAGACGGCGTGTGTGATGGGGCAACGGGTGTGACGGGGGCGGCGGATGTGACGGGGGCGGCGGGGGTGACCGGGGCGGCGGAGGCAGTGGGTGCGACGGGCCAGCGCGGGCGATGAGACGTGATTCCGCCGACGGTGGCAGCGTAGGGCGGCTGCTGTGTTGCGGCGCGGGGGCGGAGCAGCAATCGCCTAAGTGGCCCCGCAATCTCCGGAGACCGGTGTCCTCGGCGCCTTCGCCCGGAAGACCCGCCCTCTCTCCTGCCACCCTTCTTCTCTCTCTCTCTCTCTCTCTCTCTCTCTCTCTCTGGCACTGATACCTCGTTCCTCTCTCTTCTTCCTTTACTCGTTTGTTTTTCTCTTTTTCTTCCTCTTTTTCTTTTTTCTTTTTTCTTCTAGGTCTACCTGAACCATTAACTCCCTCTCTCTCTCTCTCTCTCTTGGCACTGATACTTCGTTTTCCTATCTCTACTTCCTTCTCTCTCTCTCTCTCTCTCTCTCTCTCTCTCTCTCTCTCTCTCTCTCTCTTCACGGCTGTTCAGATTCGTCTCTCCATTTGTATCATCCTCGTTTCTCCTTTCTCTTCTCTCGTCTTTTTCGCGTTCTCTCCCCTCCCTCTCTCTAAAATTCATATTTTTCTCCTCCTTTCATCCTGTATTTTTCCTTACTCTTCCTCTCTCTTATATTATATTTCTGCCTATCCACTCTCTTCTTCCATTTCTGTTCCCTTTTCCTAATTATTTCGTTGCTTCTGAAACAATCTCTTTCTCTTCTCGGTATGCCTTTTTTCTACTTTTTCTATCTTCCCATTCCTCCTTCACTTTCTTTCTCATCTACCTCTGAACCGGTTTATTTCTCCTCTTACACTCTCTCTTCCTCTCCCTTCCCTTTATTTAATCCTTTGAATCATTCCCTTTCCTTCCCACTCTACCATCATTTTCACATCTTTGTTTTTGTCTTTCTTCTCACGTTCTATCTCTAAAACCATCCTTTCCCTCTTCTTCTTTTATTCTGTTTCTTCCTTATTCTGTCTCATCCTCCATCCCTAGCTCTTTACCTCTCCCTTCTCCTCTCCTTTCACTTGTTTTGCCCATAATCTATCTTTCGTATTTTCTTTTCTCTCTCTCTCTCTCTCTCTCTCTCTCTCTCTCTCTCTCTCTCTCTCTCTCTCTCTCTCTCTCCAGCGGGCGTATTACGTGTCGCAGAAAACACGCACCCTCCGCGAATACGTTGCAGTTTCGCCGTTGCAACTGCGCAGTTGTGCAAGTCACGGATTGGCCACGCCGCTCCGCGCGGGTCTCGTCTCCGGGCGCAGACCTGGCGACTGCGATGTGCAACAACAAAGCGATGTTGGTGCCGCTGACGAGAGTTGCTCGCAGTCGATTGCTCGTGTGCAGCAGCCGCTTTTACTTGCGACTTCTCCAAGCAACATCGTAGGAGATGCGGTTGTAACTGGAATATAACTCCCGGCAAGCGTGGGTTCGTGGAATATTTATAAAAGGGGCACAAAGAAACCTTTTAAAATTTAATTTATGTTTTAATACTTATTTAATTTGTAGATTATGTTCAATTTATTGTCTGTTTTAGTTTATTTAGTTTATTATCGATATATTATTTATTAATAACTATGATTCAGTTAATAAAATTGAAAGTAAAATATAGTTTTATAAATCTTTCTACTGCTTAGTGTTACTTTTTCTTCTTGGACTAGAAAAAGTTCATAGTGAAACACGGAGATGTTATATTTTTACAATGTTATATTTTTAAAATACGGTACTCAATTGTTGACACTGTTAAAATAAATTCACGTATAGTTTATAACTTTGAAGCGCATAAATATTTTATATTTTAATAATGCATTGGTGTTTGAATATGTACCTGATATAAAAGTATTATGATATATTTAATACCTTGGAGCACCATTTGGATTATTTATTCCTGAGCGGGATTTTCAGTTCATTAAGCCTGCTACCAAGATACTAACAAATAAAACTATTTTTTATGAATTTAATTAAACATAAGTGTCACTAAAATTATTCATAATATTTTTATCGTTGTTTTACAAAACCAATCACCTTGTAAGGTCCCAACAGACGTTTTGTAGACAGAAAGGCCGTAGTTCCGAATTCGGGCGGCATACGAATTTCCTTTCACCAGCAAGAACCTCAGTCCAAATCCACCTCTAAATGGATGAATACCAAACACCGCCTTCTCTTACCGGTCGTTTCGAGGTTTCTCGTAAGCTCAACACACATACATCACCCCCCACACACACACACACACACATTTGCTCCACACCAACAGTAGATCAATAAACGTTTAGAAATTTTGGCAGCGACGGCTACATCAGCCCGGGCTCCTTCTCCCCATCCCTTCCTTTCTGTCTCTCTCTGACTCTCCCTCCTTTCCTTTCTCTCTCTCCCTCCGAGTTCCGCCGCTGTGCGTCTTCCCTTCCCGTCGAGCAACTTCCGGTGCGGGGACTGTACACCGGGCGGCACGCGGGAGGAAATCAAGATATATGCGATATAGATGCGAAAAGCGCATTCACTCATTTCCTTGCTTCCTGGCCCTCCCCCTCTACGCTCTTCTCCTTCCCCCCCCCCGCGGTCATTTTGCCCCTCTCCGGGAATTGGCTTGGAGGGAAACTTTTGGTAAAATGTTGCTCTCGAACGTATTTTATTTTGATTAAATTTGTGTTTGCATTGATACTGTTTGCTAATAATATGTAATAATCATAACAATAATAATAATAATAATAATAATAATAATTATTATTATTATTATATAATGATTAAATTGATTAGTGATTCCGGGTGCGTCAACTGCTAAGGTCATTAGTTCCTTACGTATTCTTCTTCGAAGGCTCTACGACCATGAAATGAACGTCTTGGCCTGCTCAACTGTCCTTACCTCTGTTAAGTGGTTAGCAATTTAATTTTTTTTTCGGGTGATGAGGAGCTGGCCCTAAACTCAACCCTCCTTCCCTATCCGGGCTTGGTACCGGCGGCTGCTAAGGTACTCAATCTCCCCCAGGATGCACCGCAGATGGAATTCCCTTATGCATAGTTAATGTTTTTATTGCGAGAGGTGGCGGTGATCTTTCTCCGGTGGATGACGAGTCCCAGCGCTGACCTACAAGTCAGCTTGCGCGATTTTCCCCAACCAGGTATCTCCAGCCGGCACAAGCTCTAGTCTGTTGACATGTATGGCGGTTTAGTGCACGTAATCGTAAATGTGTGTAAGTGTGATGACGAGAGATCAAGGAAGAGAAAGGGAATATCGTGCGCGGTCCATGCTCCGTTTGGTAGGGTACTGCTCCAGTGTTTGCCTGGCGTGCATTGGAGAAAACACGGAAAACTACCGATCAGAGCAGCCATCAGCTAGAAATGTCCCGAAGACAACAGCTAAATTCGACCTAGTTAGTAATGTATTTTATTTCGGGTATGTGTGTATTTACGTACTGTTTATTGATAATATTTAATAATAATTACGATAGAAAAGTTTTATTCTACGTGTAATGGTCTACCGTAGTCTATAATAAGACATCTTCTTGGACCTTCTATTATCCTTTTTCGGAAGTTTAGTTCTTCTACTCATACTCTGTAGAACGGAGAGGCAAACCCTAGCAGAATCTCGAGAAACTCTACGTACAACATTTTTACCGATTATTCGATATTTTTAGCAAGTCAATCGATTGAGTATGGGTCTTTCAGATTGTTAATAAATTATAATGAATATTTGATTATTTACCGACTCACAGATTCATGTCTACACCAACAACTTGTCCCTATTCCTACCCCTACCGAACCTAACGGATAGTTCAGAACCTTGCCGTTTTAACCAATGATATCCACAATGAGAAAATGGCACGAGTCCCACCAGTTATAATTATTATATTTAAGAAGCAATTATTTCGTTTGCCCGGCAGAATCCGGCACTATGAAATATGTGTAGCGAAATTATATAATGTTTATCATATATCTTGATTGCAGTCTGACAGTCTAGGAATTGCACCAGAAAAAAATATATTATACTATAATATAATAAGTATGTTACTAGTTATCGGAGAAAACGCTATAATCGTTCATAGCGTTTTTCTTTTGTCACACGCCTTCATGTGTACACTGCTACCAGGCGCAAGGAATAAACACAACTCGTGTTCCGCGTCACGCCCACCAGCGTCGCTCGCTTGTTTGTTGTGGCTCGTCTGCGCGCCGCCGCATCAGCAGCAGCTCGATCGCTCCCTCCGGGAAAACAAAGGACGGTCGGAGGGGGAGGTTGCGTTTGATTGGCTGCCGCGTCCCCCCAGGCTGTCGTAAGGAGGTGATGTTCCACGCAACCTCCCCCGGTTTCTTGTCCATTGCCCGTATACGCGAGCGACTGCTTAGAGTTGGGCTGCAGGGGACGATCTGGGATTTTGGGAAATGGAAGTAAGGTTTTATTGGACTGAGTCGTGTACAAGAGCTTACGTGAAAATGGTACAGAGGTGGCCAAATTATTAGACTAGAGTTATTGAATGAGACAAACTGTATTTGCGACTGTAGATATTGACACACTCTGTGTACAGGATTCTAATGTTTTATAAACATTTCATAATAAACATACTTGTTCTGAGGTATGTTGAAAATAATTTTTTAATCCATTCTTTCATTTTGAGTGTCTTTTTGCGACATGCGAATAAGTTGTTTTATGAGCTAGTTTTTATGGCTTTCTTTTCTTAAGTTTCTTTTGCAGCCCATTGAAACCCAGTCTGATCAATGTCTTGAAGATGTTTTCCAACTTTCTTTCCTGTTGTGATAGAGAATGTAGTCCTTGTTTTTTTCAAACAACTCATTTATGTGAGGGAACCATTGGTTCTTTAAGGATTGGTCGTGCCACATCGTACCATTAACTGTGTATACATTTCCAATAACATTAACAAATATTACACGTCAAACAGTTACTTTTCATTAAATTAAATTCAACAATAAATCTGCATCGGTAAGTTTGTTACCTCTCAGTGCCGTGTTAATCACAACTTCTCAATTATTTAAAAAGTAGTGTTTGGACCTTGATCAGTCATTTACTTCAACGTTTAAATTGCATTTAAATAACCCAGCCTTTTAAGCTAATTCTCTTTTCCAACGTTGGAAGCCGAATTATAAGCCGCTACTTCAAAAAATACATTAACATAGTAAACCTTGATAGGGAGATTCCTGAATTATCTCAAATGCTTAAGGCAAATGCTAAGATAATTATTCTTTGCTCGGAATTTCGAGAGCATTTTGAATGTCGGCTGTATTCCATTCTTTCATTAGTTTCTATTTTTATCTTTAATTTTAGGTCAAAAAAGTTCAAAACTGTGCATGTTACAAAAATGGTGAGATATGTTTGTATGCTACATGTTTTTTGGATTCTGGCATTCATATCCTAACAAGCTGGTTTCTAAACTATAAATTGTGAATTATCAGGTGGTATAATACACCAAAGTGAAAATTCAAGCTTTAAAGTATGCAGGTTCATGTGTAAATAATGCAACAAGACTTTTCAGCTAAATAATGATTATTTGCTTTTGAGAACGAAAGGTAATAGCCCCCGTTATACACGTATTATTTCCCCAGTAGTTTCAAAGTTGCGATGATAATTCACTCGTATGTTGCGGGTGGGCACAGCATTTCATGTGCAGTTTCATCTAATCACATTTTCCTACGAAATACCAAATGGCAATATTGTCACCCAAATGTCGCATTTCATTTCATTATTTGTATTGAAAAGCGGTAGACACGTGTTTGTGTTCTCCGTTTACAACAAGCTCTGTATCTTCCCACCCAACTTAAGCTACGCTCCTGTGTGTAATCGACCCTCCCAAACGATTCACGTCACAGCAATTGCGTCGGGAATCGTATCATGAACAATCGAGACCTAAACGACCCTCGTTCTTCCCCGGGCAGATAACATTGCGTCGGGTCGTTGCACTAACCTCGTGCAGTAGTTTGCGAAGTCGTAGTTTCAAGAATTCACGGCCCTCTGCGACCAGATGTGTTGTTTGCTTTCCCTGCCTTCGCGTTCTGGAGAAACAGTAGAATATTGGAGGAGTTCTCCTTTGTTTTTATTAAACAAAAGGAACTTCATTTCACATTGCGTAGAATGTTGGTAACTTTTGTATTTAGTGGTATAGAATCACAACTATAACATGGGTATTTTTAATTGGACTTAAATAGTAAACATTTCCAGTAAATTATATACTGTGTAAAGCTTCCCCTCAATCACTTTGGTGATTATTTCCTCTCTTGTTGCAACCACACATTCTTGTCTTACAGTAGTTATAAGAAAAGGTGGATATTTATGTACAGGGATCACCGAAACAATTATATAGATTTTATTAACGTTGAAGAGATAAATTATTGATATTCACACTTTGAAATTTTTTATGAAATGTTTCTTGACTTGATTTCCGTCAAAAAGCGTGAGTGGTATTCTCTTAATCAACATAATTATTTTCAGTAATTCAAAAATATTCGATATCATTGTTATCGAAATTGCATACGTTTTCAGAGTTTCAAACACGCAAATTAGAATTATGACAATGACTTTTTTACCTAAACATATGTTACAGCAATAATGTGGATAATGGGTGTTACATATTCAGACACCACAGAATCATGTATTGTCACTGACGTTTTTATGACCTAGAAGTAACCACTCTAACTTAAGAATAAAAATATTTTTGATGTTGGAAGATTTCACCTAAAGTGCAAGTTCAATAAAAACAATTAAACAAATTGAAGAAGGGGAATGAAATTAATGAATAAAATGAGACTTGTTTTGAAAGAAATAAGTCAAATATTCCATTCTATTAGAGTTCATTTTCGTTAAATAAAACCGTTTAATAAAAATATTTCATTCCCAGATCTCTTTGTTCACTAAATTTGATTCCTTATCTCTAATGACGCACGACCCGCAAATGAGATGAAGCCTGAACTCCGTGGCACATCGGTGCAAAGTTTGAGAAAGAGCTGCGTATGATAAGAAAATCGGGGCTTATCATTTCGATGAGTCCCAACGGGACATTCTGGTTCACAAATTGCCCTCATGAAGTAAATTACTCACGAAGGTGGAACATCTTATCTTGCACGCTGTACAGTGTAATTGATTCCAGATTGTGCATTCAGATTTTTTTCTTTCCCGATTGATTGATAGATTATTTAGTTTCCGGTCGCGTCAACTGCTAAAGTCATTAGTCTCGTCAGTGTAATGCATGTTTTATCACGGGTTGTGGAGGTGTTCTTCCCCAGCTGGAGGGTGAAATCCAACGCCGATCTACACGTGGGCTTGCGGTGCTTTCCCCGACTAGGTATCTCACACTAACGAGACACCGCCTCAGCCGGGGGAGGCTCTAAGCTTCAAACTATTCTACCGACAAGTGTGATAGTATAGTATGTATGTATGTACTTGGGGTGACAGCCCATGAACGGGCTCAAGCCTACCGGCGACGTCCCTGCCTCGCGACCAGAGGTAAAGGGGATACGTGTGGTTAGCACGTAGACATCCCTACGCCGAATTCCGGTATTCTCAACTGGAGAAGTGAATTTTCTCATCGTCACACAGCAACATATACTGTGACATTGAAAACGCACACTATCATCTTACCTGACCGGGTATCGAACCCGGGGCCGGGTAGTGGATAGCGAGCACGCTGACCAAAAGCTATCCAAGAGGCCGATAGTATACAACAGGAAGGAACTGATCCGGCATTCGCATTGTATTGATCGGAGAAACCACAAACAAATGCCGATCAGAGCACCCGCCCGCTAGAATTCTCGACCAGGCAGAAGTTGATTTCGACCTCTTTTTCTAGCTAGTGCCGAAAATTTGCAATTTTCAGACTGGAATCTTGCAATCTTCCGGTCAGAGACCATGTAATGGCAATTGTTGCCGTCCTGGCCCAACTCAGCCGGTTATTGCTCGATTAACAGACAAATATGATAAGCAACTAATTAAGCACATAGAAAACGATGTTTTAATTAATTGGTTACTGTGCTTAAATAATGAAATATGATAATAATCCGAAATTTGTCTATAATCATTCTAGGGAACCTTTTTATATGTATATTAATTTTTTATCTGAGTGGTAGTAATATGAAAATGTCAATTTAAAGTCATTTAACATGTCATTGAAACAAAATAGTAATAGTAATAAAAATATACAATGAGAGGAGACTGCCCTGTTGATAATGCTCACCAACAGCTATACAAATTTGGCAAGAAACGTTTAGAAGAAATAATATATTATTAATACTGCGGGCATTGTGTTGTAATATTTCTAATAATTCTTGCTTCTCATAATACAGCTGTAGCATGCTTATAAACGTTATGCGTGCTTTTGAGGTTCTGAATATCTCTTCTTTTCTGAGACAATATTATTCCTTAATTAAGTCATTTTCATTATTTCAATCTAAATAATGCTTTCAATACTCAAGTTTCTAAATAATTTGCATTAGTGCCCATTTATTTCCTAGTCATTCACGAAAGCATAATACGAGAAGATGTTTATCAGAAACATCCCGTTTGGGACACGGTATTAAATGAAAAAGAGTAAAAAAGTAAAAGAAGACGCAGAAGAAAAATAATTCATAAAATAAGAGGAGGAGGAGATCTCGAAGACAATTACCACGAGAAGTAACGATTGAAAAGAAGAATATGAAAAAGAAGTGGAACAAGAGCAAAAAGAATAGCTATAAGTTAAATAATTTCAATAACAAGAAAAACAAGAAGTATAAGAAGAATTACAAGAAGAATAATTATAAGGAGAAAAATTGGAGTACTCTAAGAATAAATACAAGAAGAACTATAATAACAAAAAGTACTTCACGAAGAAGAAGAAGAAGAAGAAGAAGAAGAAGAAGAAGAAGAAGATGAAGAAAAACAAAAAGAAAAACTAAGAGAACAACTAGAACAAGTCTGGTAAATATCCCCAATGCGAAGTTCCCTAGCAGCACAGCGTTCACCGCAGGAGACGCTAGCGATCGTCAGCTCCTCGTACCACGTGACAGGCTGCACTGCAAGGCGTCGCGGCTCCCACGAGAAAAACGAAGCTGACCGCAGCGCCAAATGTGGGTGACGGCAGTCACACGTTTCCTCACGTACGACACGACACCTCCACTGCGACTCTCGCTTGGCCACGGATCAAGTGAACATCAGCCACGCACAATTAGCAACTAAACGAATGTATTTAACAGTTTATTAGTCACTTTCGTATAAAATTATTGTTTTATGGAAAGCATTTGGCAAAACCAAAGAGCTAGCTCATATTTGCACCAGATCATTCATATCATAATAATAATAATAATAATAATAATAATAATAATAATAATAATAAAAGGAGGCAAAATTTTTGATAAAATATTGTCATAACTTATCTCATTTCCCATGTGTTTTATGAAAATTCTTATAATAATTGCAATTCTGCCCAAGATACATGAAGATTTAACTCCATAAGGTTCCGGAAATATACCTCGGAAGGGTTAATCAACTACGAGTTCTCTATGAATGATTCTTACTTTTCGGCAGTCCATTATTGTTTAAGAGACTGCGTATGTTTTTCTTCATACATTAATATGGAGATGGAGTTACCGAGTTAAATCACATTGAGTTACAAAGATTTGTACACAGGTTTGGTGAACCAAAATGGAAAATGAACGTTCTGATGACTGTGGAATATCCCATTCGAGTGTTCATTTATACGGCATCCATATCAACGAAACATTAGAAATTATTAATTTCTCTCCTCAGGATCTTAAAACTAATCCAACGCAAACTCGAATTAATTTCATGAACCTAAACAACAATCCGGTCTTTCTTGTTTTACCTGTTTTTTTAAATATTTTATGTTGTTACAGAACAAACGTAGTTACAGCAACTAAATAAATTAAGTTTTATTTTCATTAAAATACAAAAAATTAATGTTTTAAACAGGTTGACACCTTTTCTTGGCGTACGTCCACTTGTGATGTTTTTTACACCACACTTAAATTCTTTGCAAAAGCAGCAATTACAGATTTTTAAGAACTCCACGTAAATGTTTAAAGAATCTTTTAGATACTTCTTTGGTTACATTGCGTAGTAAAGAAACATTGCATAGTATTTATTATTTATAAGTAAATAAATTAATGATTATTGGTAATCCAGATTATTCTCATAAATTTTAGGAGCTTCAGGTTTTTCAAACCACGATTGTCTCCGCTCTTTAATGACGAGCATACAATTCTTCATAATTCTTCTTCCATCACCACTTGTCCCCGTCCACATTCCGGCCCTCTAGTGCTGTCTCGAGTATCCATGGCGCCCAAAACAAACAAAACACGTAAGCAGCATTCTTTTGTCGCAAAGGATTAAGTTGTCGTTTGTCGCCCCGCCACCGCGTCCCACGGCGCTGCTGCTCCGAACGGTAAACGAAGTCCGAAGAGGGCTGGGGACGTTGAATAGGCAACGGGAGGACGGCGGGAGGGTGTGGGAGGTCGCGGACGAGGGAGTGACGTGGCGGGAGCGGCGTTTTCTCGTGGGAGAGTCCTCCCCGGTCGGTCCCAGTCGTCGAGTTGTCAGTTTATTCGCGTCATGATCCGCCGCTTAGCCAGCCTTCGCTTGTAATCCGCTTCCCGAAGCCGCTGTAAAGTGCGAAGGGGGCTTGTTTCCTCGAAAAAACGAGATTCTAATTCCAGGATTTGTGCAAAATGTTTATTTTATTATCAATTCTTTTTTAAAAAAATTAGTCGTGATGTAATTTTTATTGTACCATTGTTTATTGAACATGCAGTTACAAGTGATTTTTTTCAATTTATTATTTGTAACGATAAATAATTAACTGCATTGTGTAAACACATACAATAAATATAAAGCAAACCATAGTCATTTTTGGTATCTGTTTCCATTTACAAAGTATCTATTTAATTTTTATTCAACATATATATTTTAAACGTTTCAACGTGGGAGTTGACAACATTTTAAGGTTGTGTTTGATAACTGTTTGAGATTTTGAACTTGATTTTTTTATAACAGACGTTAGGGGTGTTAGAGAAAGTAGTTATAATGGAACCAGAACTATGCAGTTTTTATCACAATCAGATAACTAGAAAACTTTTCAACCAAAAACGTTTTTTTCCTGTTGCAGCATTATTGCGCCTATTGGTTACGTACAAAAAAAATTATAGCAGTGGAGAGTAAATATATTTTACTCACTTCTGAAACTTACCGTCTTCAGCTTCTATCGTCATTTCCGGTTCTAAACTTTTCACACGTGAATGCAATCTTAATGTATTCTCATGTTCCGTAAAAAACTATTATTAAATAATGTTAGAATGCAATAATATTTATTTATAGAAGAAATCTTAAATCCCTCGTAAATAAAGATCCGTGTAATCTCGTGTTATACAAATATTTTTATCTCATGTATTTCTCCTTAATTTTGCAGTGTTGTGTCATGTTTTCCAGAATGGATGTAAACATCCCACTGTTTCGTTTGTGTGATAAATGGCCCCATGTCACACATGAGCACCGCGTCGCAAAACAACGCTTCAACTACCTTTAGGTTAAAGTAATTTTAACTCTCCAGAAGATTAAATTTTGCTTACTCCGCAAAAAATAAATCTTACTTCTCTTTTAAATATCTCAAATTCAAATATTCTGATCTCGAGAGATTTCGATAGCGTACGAAACTGAGGCTAAAATGTAATAATAGTCTTTGAGAATCTTATCGGGTTTGAAAAAATCTGGAAAATCAAAATGAAAAGGCCTGTACTAGGATCGTTAGATATTTTAGGAATGTTGAAAAAAAGAGTTGTTGCTGCAATTATACAAAAACTGTTTTAATTTACATTAAAAACCAAATGGTAATGTATATGGAGCAACAATACTGCGCTACTATGATTTCCGGCTAGTAATAGTGGCATGGAGCTCATGCAATTAATTAAATAATCATCTCTTATATATTTAATTGTTTTTTGAAAAACAAAGTATCCAAACTTACTTGTCACTTCGAGAGAGAAGATATTGAATGCATTAAAAACAATACACACAGTCATCTTAATCATCTTCGGATAATAAATATTCCGTCTAGTTACGTCTAGATGAATCCCATCATCTCGCCAAATAAACACTACAAGAAATTAATTTTTTTTATCTAAGAACGATTTTATATAAGCGATAAGTCAGTCTGACCTGCCCTACAATGCTTTATTTTATTAACAAAATACAATTCAAATATATTTTTGTTTCTGAATTTGGCGTCATTTCTCAGTATAGGTTCACTTCGTCAGAAGCTGTGAATCAGCCCACAGGATGTGTCAAATGCTTTATGTGGCTTTTTGAAACTTGTGAGTCAGGGATGAGAAACTATCTCTGTGTCATCTAATGATCATCATAAACTCGTCAAGAGTTGAACAAAGAAAAAAAACGGATGCACGATGTTTTATTTTGACACATAGGAGGCTCACTCTCACAGTTTAGAAATACTGAATAGTCGAGTATCATTTCTTCCGGTTCTGAGCCTATACCGTAAATTTCACACGAAGAAATGAACGATATTTGCGTATAGCGGAAACAAATTGGAGAGGAGACAGGTGTGAAAATATAATGGCAATTCTGGGTAAGTCGTAGAAGAGGACAGGCGGAAGATGAGTGTTGAGTAGCTACCAAGTTCAAATGTTTATGTAAAGTTCATAATTTTAGAAGCCTGTAGCACCGCAATCGTACAGGGCGAAAAGGGAGGTTGAGACATAGCAAAGAGTGAAATGTGTTGATGTGCGGCGTAGGTGCGTAAATTGCTTACGACCAGAGTTCGGGTTTGTATGACCTAAAAATTCTTTAAAACTTGTCAATAAAATATCTTAAATATAAGTGGAATATCTTAAATATAAGTGGAAAATAACACAGTTGTAATAGGTGGTGGACTGTGGGTCTAGTGTTTAGGTACATGATATGTTCATTAGTCCCATTAGTATAGTGAATGTTTTATCCCAGACGTCGACCTACCCGGCTGCCTGCGGTGGTTTCCTACTCCAGGTATCACCCACCAGCGGGGCACCGCCCCAGCCGTGACAAGCTCTAAGCTCCCGACTTAACTACCGACATGTGTGGTAGTGTAGTGCATGTAAGTGCAAGTGTATGTGCGTAAAGTTGAGGATAGAATAAGGACGAGGAAGGAAAGATAGCGCGCGGTCCTTCACCCGTTTGTTAGAGCACTGCTCCAGAATTCACGTGGAGTTGATAGTTAAACCACAGAAAACTACCGATCAGAACAGTGGGTTGCTAGAATTCTCCTGAAGACAGCGGCTGAATTCGACCTAGCCATTCAGCTAGTATCGAAAATCCACCTCCACCCGAACTCGAACCCAAGGCCCTCCTGGTCCGCGTCGGCTGCAGATTCGGCGGCAGCGCTGGGGCTCTGAGCTGCACTCTGGCGGTGGAGTGGCGTGGCGTGGATTGGAGTGCGTGTGCGTGGCGGGGCGTCCGGGCCCATCGTTTGCGCGTTAACGCTGCGCTTCTTAGAAGGCTGACGGCACAGCGCAGTGGCAGGACGCCACTCCTTCTCCCCTGCGGCCACTCCTATACTCCCTTCCAGCACAAGTCGCATCTTCTCTACATTGAAACATCGAGGGTCTTTCAGAAAGGAGATTGACGTATCTACTTAACTCTGATTGTTGCTTAAAATGATAGGTAGTGAGTCGTAGATGTATTATAATTTCCTCTTATGAAAAGGCTTTGAAGTGTAACCACTAAATTTTAATATTACTTAAAAATTAATAGAATGGATGCTAATCTGCCACCATTTATACATCGTTTTTAGACCAACTATTATCCGCGCACGTTTTCTTGAGACCTCATTTCCCTAGATGCGAGAGGAGTGGGGAGGTTGGTTATTTCGACGACAGGACTATTATATCAAATCTTTGAATCGTTTTTTCGATGCAAAATAGTGTCTGTTACACAGGTGCGAATCTTTCTGATCATCAGAATTTATCAGTAATGGTTGTTGCCATTATTTACGCGTGATTTAACTATCGTTAGTGTAGGAACTGGGGAAAGTATTCTGGAGCTCAAGCAAACGTGAAGGTTCAATTTATTTTTGGTCGTTTTGTTTTCGGAGTTGCAAAGATTAGTGAGTGTATGCGAATAAACGTAAGGGCCAGCAATACACATGTTCCCCCTTTCAAAACTGTTTATAAGTATACGTGAAGCATTACATTTTGAAGTTAATGTGAATAGTAGAATGTATTACAGTAATCCATTACAACACACACGTTCAGATCTCGGTCTGTATAGAACATTTCAAATACATTTTAACAAACGTGTTTAGCTCTGTATTTGTTGTGAATAGTGTTATGAGAGTTTTACAAATGAAGCGAATATTGTTACAGAATTTGCAAACCTTCATTTCATTAGTCTTAAAGAATGATTACTGGGTAACATGAAGAAATATTTGGTAGTTTTTGATCTTCCTTATAATGATAATGTACTTTCTTGTTGTGAATTTTCTATATTTATTCCTTTTGAGCGATCTATTTGCAGGAGTTCAGCTAGTTTTTATTTTCCATGAAAGAGTTAATCCACGCGGAAACTTCTCTTAGTATAGCTTCTGTCGCACAGAACAAAACTGTTCAAATTCATGAATTCGGGCCCGTCTACCCGAAATTGCCCGCTGCATTGCCATGCCAGCTGCACCCCTTTCACTAGATTAGAGCAGAACGCGACCGAGCGCGCTCTCCATTCTCGTGCGGTTGTCTCAACAAATAGTAGGCTACACCCGTGGCCCGTAGGCAAGCGCTGAGTCAGGTCATGACAAGTGAGCCGTTCACTTGAACAACCCTACGGTTTCGAGACCTCAGAACATTCTAGGCTTATATTAAAGCAGCTCCACACATTCGGTAATCGTGGAGCTGCGAGCTACCCCAATCCCGAACAGGCAATGTGCTCGGATAATGTTCGATTCTATTGATGTGTCCTAAAGACCGACACGCGGTGGGGAGGGTGAATACCGAATGTTCGGCTCTCGGCGAATCGCAAGCAACACGTCCACACTACTCCATTCGGCGAGCAGTTGCTCGGGATTAATCGAATGCCGCATGTGTGGAGCCGCCTTTACAGAACTCTCTGGAGAACAAACCGTGATGTGTAACTAGCTAGAAAAAAATTGTATAAAGTTTCAAGATTTTTAAGCATTTTAAATTATAAGGAGTCAATATAACAGATAGCGCAGAACAAATAAGAATGACGCCTAAGGCGAGAAGGAAGTTTGGAGGAGGCATTTGATGCATTGATGATTGTAAAAGTGAATCCTACGAAAGATATCTTCAAGCAGAATTTGTCTTTAAGAACAGGCGTGACCACGTGAATTTGTGTTGTCGACGAGCCTGAAGTTTGTGAATAAGAATGAAGAAGGAAAAATTGATTTTTAGTTGAAGAAAGAGGATTTCTGAAAATGATATAATTACAAGGCAGTTTGCACGTATTACGATGAGAGAGTAAAATAATATATTAATAAATTGGAATTTCATGTGGAAGTTATAAATGTTATTTAATTACTTTGTTCAGTTTGGTTAATTTTTTATTCGGTTTTGGCCGAGTTATTGTTTGAAGAGTAAGATCTTTTTACAAATTATCAAATTATCGGTAGTTTGTTTAGCTTTTTTGTTAATAAATGTTTTATTTTTAAATGAATTTGAATACTTCTTATTTCAATAGAGAACAGTATAAGATTTCATTCAAAACTGTAATGTATATTGGTAGGACGTTATCAACACTTAATTTTTCAGTGATTATGATACTTCCCATTTATTAATTAGTTAATAATTTAATTAAAAGAAAACAAACTAGTATAAAAGAGGCATTTTAATATATTTTTCATCAGTTCACATTTAGTATTGGGTGCTTCTGTAAAAATATACCGTTAATACGAATATAACAATATTTTTTATCATCCCTTTATTGTCCGTAAGCCTTTGTCACACAGGATTACAAGTGGGGCAGGTCAACATCTCCGTAAAAGCTCTTCTCAACCAGGTAGTAGCTCGACGAACCTCATTCCTCAAATTTTTGGCAAGGCGACACAGTCACACGTCTTTTTTCTACATTTTCATCACGCGCTCACACGCACATGCGTCGTCATGTGTCACACGATTATCGTACACCCACCACCGTTCCAGAGACCTTTTCAACTGTCACTTCGCCGCTTCCCGGTTTCCATCCGAATGAATGGCGCCATTTGTGGACAACGTGTTCACTACGTAGGCCACGTTGTCTGCCTCGACGGTTCAATGGCAGAAACGCACCCGTTGCAGCTTTGCTTGCGTCGGTCGCCATAGAAACGTGCGTGTGACCAGAAGCAACGGTCTTTTGTTGGTCTTTTAATTGCGTGCAATTGGCGCGTTGCCGTATTTGGGAGGCGAGAAGGCCTCAGCGGTTCTCTCCGACTTAAATACGTAACTGGAGGACGTGTACGAGCTCCAGCGTGGTCCGAATGGGAATTACTAAATGTTGGCAAAGCAATCGATTTCTGGATAATTGTATACCAAGTTGTGTTTTTTTTGAGTGAAGAATCGAAGAAGTGTCTAGAACGAAAAAGTGACATTATAAAATTTATCTTTATTTAATCGTTTTTCATTTCAATACTTCATATAATTGCCTTGTTTTTTTAAACAAAGGCTTGTACATTACTGTCATAATTTTTATTCTATAATTGAATGGAATTACTTCTACCACTAATTTTTCGCATTTTTTCTACTACTAATTTCATCATTCCAATTCATTATCTTTTATTAATATATTCTATGATGAATCACTTCTGTATAGCATTCATTTTCAAGCTTGCTGAATAAGTTGGCAACGAAGTTACATTATTTCATTAGTGCAGACTTTGACCATTTCCAGACAGATTTTCATTTTAAAAATTAATTCTCCTTTTCTAACAGTCTTTATTTTCTCAATCTTCTTTCCGTAATCTGTGTGACCTAACGTTACATTCAACCAGTTTTTCTCTAAAATGTTTTCTTCGTTAGAATATCGTATCACTAATTGGATATTTGCGACCAAGTTTAGTGGACTGAAACTTGACTTTTGTGAAAAATTACAAAATGATAAATGATAATTTAAACATAGCTCACGTGGAATTGAAATCAAAAGACCTAGCACGTAACGATTCACTGCGTTAGCTTCTTCACAAAATTTACGACAATAACAGACGGAAATATAAACCAGTAGACACATCGTTAATAACAGTGTTCGCTGTAGCGGGATTTTCGGCACTAGCTACATAGCTCAACCGAATTTAGCCACTGCCTGGAGGGGAATTCTAGCGGTCGGCTGCTCTGATCAGTATCTTTCTGTGATTTCTCCTATTAACACCAGGCAAATGCCGAAGCAGTACTCTAACAAACGGGTCACGGACCACGCGCGATCTTTCCTTCCTCTTCCTTGTCCTATCCTCACCCGTGGCTTACACACAATTACACTTACATGCATTACACAAGCACACATGTCAGAAGATCAGTCGGGAGCTTAGATCTTGTCCCGGCTGGGGCAGTTCCCAGAGATACATGGTTGGAGAAGAAACTCGCAAGCCGATAAGAAGGTCTGCACCAGATCACACCATCCAACGAATAAAGTGAGAAAATCACCTCCCACAATAAAAACATGCACTACTTTATGGGACTAATGACCTTAGCAGTTCGCACGCCCTCAATCACCAACCAATCAACCAATAAATCAAATCTTCGCCTACGCGCCAAACATTTTCTTCTCCATTCCGACCCCGTTTCCACGCCGCTATTTACTCATTTCCGGCCATTTTTAACGTTCCGTGCGGATCCTGCCCATTTCCTTCACGCCCGTCTACCTGGCAACGGACGCGTTTATCGGCGGTCTTCACTTTCCCGTCTGACGTATGGGCAGGCCCCGTGGCCAGAGGCGGTTGGCAATTTTCTGCTCCGTGGCTCTGCACAAAAGCTCAGCCCACCAATACAGCTCCTCCGCCACGCACCCTCCTGTGAGACGCTGACAGCCAATGATGATAGGACCAGAAAGGGCCAAATAAGTAAATCAATAAATTATAAAGTAAATAAATTACAAAATTAATAAATAACAAATAATTAAATAAATTAGCACATAATTAAATAAATTACCAAATAAATAAATTAGTAAATAAACAAACAAATAAAATGTTTAGTCATTACCGATATGCAACTCAGTATTTTCTTCATTGTTCTTGAACGCATTACCTCAAGCCCAGCTGTCAATTGATGGGTTCCTGACTAACATCCTCAGAAGTAATTTCAAATTAAAATAAGAAAAAATATCTATATGGAAATATCATTTGGGTATTTTAAAGTTAATAAATATAATCATCATCTTGGCATAGAGTTGTTGGCATTTTTTAACTCGAATTGTCACAGCTAATTTCCAACAATGCTTCGTTAAATATTTAAGGTCTGCAAGAGGAAACACTTACTGGCCACCTTCATTGATGAGCAGAAATATGAAAAAAGACATAACAAAATTTACGTAATAAAGAAGTGAGTTAATATTTCAAAACAAATTTTAATTGAAAACTTTAAATATTGAACTATAAATATAAATTATAAATAGTTGAAAGATGAATAAAAGTTCAAGAATGATGATGTTAGAAATCTGTGAAAACTAGACATTTTCGTTTCCAAATTATGAAAACTTATTTGCATGAGTAAACGAACTGCGGATTTGAGTTTTTAGTATCTAACAAAAATAATCACTCATATAACCCACAGCTAACAAAACAGTAACCCGTACCCCCGGCTCTACGTCTAAAATTTATAACACGGAGAGCTTAAAAAAGCGCGCATGATAGAAATGCGCAATGCATTTCATGCACGATAATCAGTCTGTAAAATGTAACGTCAGGTGTGTGTAGGTTTGTGCAATAAGATATTTATCGCTATGAAACGTTTAATCATTGAGTTACAGTGGTTCTGTGCAGAGGCAGTATGAAGGGTAGATATGCTGGCGGAGTTG
>BOPP01000114.1:3403418-3424566 GCA_017312745.1 Gryllus bimaculatus
TTATTATTAATTTGTAATTTTATTGTTTTTACTTTAACATAATTATAAAAAAAAAAACAATAAATAAAATAAATACTTGATAATTTATTGATTTACTTATTTGGCCCTTTTTTTGGTCCTATCATCATTGGCTGTCAGCGTCTCACAGGAGGGTGCGTGGCGGAGGAGCTGTATTGGTGGGCTGAGCTTTTGTGCAGAGCCACGGAAGCAGAAAATTGCCAACCGCCTCTGGCCACGGGCCTGCCCATACGTCAGACGGGAAAGTGAAGACCGCGATTAAACGCCGTCCGTTGCCAGGTAGACGGGCGTGAAGGAAATGGGCAGGATCCGCATGGAACGTTAAAAATGGCGGAAATGAGTAATAGCGGCGTGGGAAACGGGGTCGGAATGGAGAAGAAAATGTTGGCGCGTAAGCGAAGATTTGATTTATTGGTTGATTGGTTGGTGATGAGGGCGTGCGAACTGCTAAGGTCATTAGTCCCATAAAGTAGTGCATGTTTTTTATTGTGGGAGTGATTTCTCACTTTCTTCGTTGGATGGTGTGATTGGTGCAAACCTTCTTATCGGCTTGCGGGTTTCTTCTCCAACCATGTATCTCTGGGAACTGCCTCAGCGCGGAACAAGCTGTAAGCTCCCGAATGATTCCGGCATGTGTGCTTGTGTAGTGCATGTAAGTTTAAGTGTGTGTAAGCAACGGGTGAGGATAGGACAAGGAAGAGGAAGGAAAGATCGCACGTGGTCCGTGACCCGTTTGTTAGAGTACTGCTTCGGCATTTTCCTGGTGTTAATAGGGAGAAATCACAGAAAGGATACTGATCAGAGCAGCCGACGCCTTAGAATTCCCCTCCAGGCAGTGCTAAATTCGGTGAGCTATGTAGCTAGTGCGAAAATCCCGCTACAGCGAACACTGTTATTAACGATGTGTCTACTGGTTTATATTTCCGTCTGGTTATTGTCGTAAATTTTGTGAAGAAGCTAACGCAGTGAATCGTTACGTGCTAGGGCTGATCAACCACGGGAGCAGTGAAAAACATACAGTGAATCACAAAAGGCAAGGCAGGCCACTAAACTGGTGGCGCAAAATCCAATTAGTGAACGAAGGTTCAACGAAGAAAAACAGAGAGAAAAACGGGGGAGGAACGTAGGTCACACAGAACGGAAAGAAGAGGAGAAAATAAGGACGGAGAAAGGAGAAAGAATAAAAGAAAACGTGCGGGAAAGGTGGCAAGAGCGCACGAAGGAAAAAGTGAACCGGGCCAACACAGCAAAGCGTTGAAAAGATGAAGCTAGTACAGAAGGTGAGTCAGTCAGTAGAAAGAGTTATAAAAAAGAGTAATGAAGGGAAGGAGTGAATGAGAGGAGAAAAAAGGCGAAAAAGTAAGTGGTAGAAGTAATTCCAGTTCAAGAGAGAATAGAAAATAGACAGTAAGGACAAGCCGGTTGTAAAAAAACAAGGCAAGGTTAGATAAGAAGTGAAAGTGAAAAACGAAAATAAAGATAAAGTTATAATGTCACTGGTTCGTGCGAGACTGGCTCGTCTTCACGTCAGAAAAAAAACACAACGGGTAGTACATATCCAGAAATCGAGGTTGCGTTGCCAACAGGTAGGAAGTATCCCAGCTCGGACCACGCGTGGAAGCCGGTAACACGTCTCCAGGTTACGTAAAGTCGGAGAGACCGCTGCCCGGCGTTCCGCTCCAAAACGGGTCAACGCGCCAAGGACACGCAGATAAAGACCAACAAAAGGACCGGGTTGCGCGGGGGCACACGCCGGTCGTAGGGGCGAACCGACGCAAGCAAATGGCAACGGGGTGCGGGGTTTCGCAGGTTGAACCGCGAGGCAGACAACGGGCCGACGGAGGTGAACACGGGGTTGTCCACAAAGGCGCCAGTTCAGGTTCGGAGTGGAAACCGGGAGCGACGAAGGGGACAGGGGAAAACGGCGCGGGAACCGGGGGCGGGGGAACGGAAAAGCGGGGACACAGGACGACGCAGGGGCGGGGGAGGCGCGGGAGGAAAAAGGGAGAAAAAAGACGGGGGACGGGGGCGCCGGCCAAAAAGGGGGAGGAAGAGGGGCGGCGAGCGACGACCGGGGGGAGAAGCAGCGGGGACGGAGAGGGGGACGGCCCCACGGGGGAAGCCGGGGACAAAGGCGGACGGACAAGAAAGGCAGGAGAAAAAAGAGGCGGGAGGGCGAGGAACGGGAGAGGGCAGAAGCACCCAAGACGAAAGGGGAACGGAGGAAAAGAGATGAAAAGGCCGCGGGGAGACGAGGGGGGGCGGGAAGGAAAGGAGGACGAAGGGAAGAAAAGGGGAAGGAGGCAGAAGCACGGAAAAAGGAAGGGGGAGAACGGCCGACCCAAGAGACAGGACAGGGGGAAGGGAAAGCGGAGACGGGGCGCGAGGGAAAGAAAGAACGGAGGCAAAGCAGTGGAAAAAGAAACAGGGAGGAACAAAAAAGCGAAACAAACGACCGAGAAGGGGAGAAGGGGGAAAAAAGAGCGACGCGGCAAACAAGAACGCGGCCAAAAACCGAAGAAAAAAGGAACCCAAACGGAACAAAGTAAGGAAAGAACAGGAGAACGGGCCACGGAAAGGGCCAAGGGAGGAAGGAGAGGAGGGGACGCGCGCAGCGGAAAGACGGGCAACGGCCCGGGGAAGGAGAGCAGGGGCAGAAAGCCGCGTGGCGGCAACGAAAAAAGCAAGGGGGCCGGCGGCAGGCGGAGGCACAAAACGGCAGGCGCGGCGACAACACCAAAGGCACACGGGCAGCCGGCGGGAAAGACAAAGGCGGGCGGGAAGAGAGCGGGCGGAGGAGCACGGGACAAGCAGCAAGGCAGCAAAGGCCGCCGCCAAACGGCCGGCGCGCCGGAGGCGGCAGGCGGAGGGCGGCGCCGAGCGGGAGAGGGACGCCGGAGAAGGAAAAGGCGGAAAAAGCGGGAAAACGGGAGACAAGGGGGCGAGCGAGGGACACAGCACGGGGGGGGGCGCCAGCAAGAGGTGCGGGAAAGGCGGCGCCACACAGGCGGCAGGCTAGGAAGCCCGAGCAACGGCGCGCCGAAGGGAGGAGGGGCGACGGGGGGCGGGCGAGGCGCCGAAGCCGGAACAGGCGGGAGGCACCCGCCCCACCGCGGGGCGGGCGGGAGGACACAGCAAGAGAAGCGAACAGGAGCCGAGCACCAGGGCCCGGGGCGGGAGGGGGGAGCGCGCAGCGCCACGCAGGACCGAAGGGGAGGCGGGTAAGAAGAAGCCGAAAGGGGGGAGGGCGCGAAACCGGAGGGGGGGCAAGGGAACGCGCGCACGGGGCAGACCGGACGCAGCGCGGGCCGACGGGCCACGGGGAGCCGACGAGGGGGAGGACAACCGCACTGAGAAGGTGAGAGCGCGCGCGGGCGGCGGCGGCGCGAAGTAGGGGAAGGGGGCACGGGCAGGGCAAGGCAGACGGGCAAGGGCGGGTGAGCGGGGCCCCGAAGGCATGGAAGGGGAACAGGGGGGGGCGGGTGCGACAGAAGCGAGAACGAAGAGAAGGGCCGCGGGGATGAACTCGGCAGGGAAAAGAAAAAACGAGGGAACGCCCGGCAAAAGAGAGCGCGCAAAAGAAGAAAGAGAGAAAAGGCACAACAAGAAAGGACAGGAGCAGAGAAGGAAGAGCAAAAACGACCAAAGAGGGCGGCAGGGGACCCAGGAAGCAGGCGGAAGACGAAGGAAAGGAAGAGGGGGCAAAGGCGGGAACAAGAAGGCGCTGCAGGGGGAAAAACGGCGCAGAACACGAGGCACAACAAAGACAGAGCGAAACACGGGGGGGAAAAGGGAGGAGGAAATGGGCCGAGACAGACGAGAGCGGAACGGGGGGGGGAAGGGGGACGGAAGACAGTGCGACGAGGGCACAGGAACGGCAAAAGGGAAAGGCGGCACGGAGACGAGAAACAGGGAAAGGGCGGAACAGGGAGAGGGCGGGCCCGGCACGGGGAGGCCGCAGGACACGCACGGAAGCGGGGGCAACGCCGAAAACAAAACGAACAAAAAGAAAGGGAAACCGGCACGGGGGCGGGGAGCGCCCAGAAAGACGGGCCCGAGGGCCGACACGAACGGAGAGGGAAAGCACGCGGAAAGAAGGGCAACAACCAGGGACGGAGAAAGGCTGAGGAGCAGAAGAGGCGCACCGGGGGAAACAGACACGAGGGGGCAGCGAAAAAAACGAGGCAAAGAGGGGAGAGAAGAGGCCGTGCGGCGAAAAGAACCAAACCGCACCACGCCGCCGCAGCGAGGGAAAGGAGGGCGCAAGAAAACGGGGCTCGCGAGAAGAGGGGGCGAAAAACGAGGGAGGAAAGGGGCGGCAGAGGAGCAGCCAGGCGAGGAAGGGGAAGGAAGAGGAAAAGGAGGGGGGACACGGCAAAGCCGGGGCAGAAGAGGAAGGGAAGACAGCGACGACGCACGACCGAGCAAGGGGAAGTCAACAAGCAGAGGAGGAGAGACGGCAAGCGCGGGCGGGAAAGACCCGCGAGGGGGCAAGGGAGAGAAGAGGGCGACGGGCGGCGGGAGGGAGGAAGAGGAGGGCCGCCGGAGAAGGAGGGGCGCCGCCACGCGCGGGGCCGGCAGCCGGCGAAGAAGCGCAGCAGGGAACGCGGCAAAACGAGGGGCCCGGAACCCCCCTCCACGCACACGCACGCCAAGCCACGCCACGCCACGCCACCGCCATAGGCAGCGCAGAGCCCCAAGCGCGGCCGCCGAAGCGGCAGCCGACGCGACCAGAGGGCCGTGGGGGCGATGGGCGGGGGAGGGGAGGGGCGAGACGAGCGGAAGGGCGAGGGCGAGGCAAGCGCGGGCGGCAGGAGAAGGCGAGGCAACCCAGCGGGGCGGAGCGGGGAGGGGGGGGGAACGAGAAACGCACGGGAAGGCGGGAGCAGGGCGCGAACAAACGGGGAAGGACCGAACGCGCGAGCGGGCCGGCCGCGGCCTGAGGCGAGCCGCAACGGGACGCACAGGACACGGGGCACGGACAGGCACGACACGACCACACAGGCGGAGGGAAGGGCGGCGAGCGGAGAGCGGGGCACCGGCGGGGGCGGGAGGCCCGGGGGGGGAGACCGGGAGGAGGAAACCACGCAGCAGGGCCGGGGGAGGCGACGGCGGCGGAGAAAAACAGGCACGAGACGAAAGGGACGAAGGAAAACAGAGCAGGGACCGAAAAAACGAGACCCACCAGGCCACCAACCGAGGGCAACGGGGGAGGGCCACGGATAGGGAAGAGGAGGGAGAGAGAGGGGAAAAGAAGGGGAGGGCAGCGAAAGACGAGCCCGGGGCGGAATCAAGTGAACGCACCGGACCGCCGCACAGCAACCAGGGCCCAGACGACGGCGGGCCCAGAAGGGCCAGGAGAGGGCGCACACCGGGCGCGCGCCAAGGGGGCCGGAGACGCAAAGGGCGGGCAGGGCGCGGGGGAAAGGGACGCGGAGAGGGCGCAGAACCGGAAGAAAGGAGACGCTACGAGAGCAGGAGGGCGAAAACGGGTGAGAGGGAGCCGGCGAGGGGCAAAAGAAAACAGGCGGGGCAGCCGGGGGGCGGGGGGCAACGCGGACGAGGGGGAGGAGGAGGCAGGAGAGGACACAGAGAGAGGGCGCAGCCCGGACGCACAAGGGCAAAAAAAAGCCACAGAAAGCAGGGGACACAGCCGGGGGGCGGGAGGCACTCGGCGGACGAAGGGCACCGAGACGGAGAAAGGACGCCAAAGGCAGGAAACAGAAAAGAGAGGGGAAGGGGAGGGGGGAGAGAAGGGAAAGCAGGGGAGGACAGACAGCCGGGCGGAGGGCCGGGAAAGGAAAAGCGGCGCAGAGAGAAAAAGGGAGGGGCGGGGTAGGGAGGGCGGGAGAGGAAGGCAAAGGAGACGGAGGTGGAGGAGCGAAGAGGAGGCAGAGACGGGGGAGAGGGGGGAGGGAGGCAAGAGCGGCGCGCGCAAGGGACAGGAAGGGCGGAGACGGGAGGGGCCAAAAAACAAGGAGAGAGAGAAGAGAGGAGGAGGGAAGGAAGGGCAGGAGCGCCCGGCCACGCGCACGAGCCGGAAAGCAGAGGAGCGAAGGGGGGGCGCCAGAGACCAGGACCAGGGGGGGGGAAGGGGAAAGGAAAACAGGGGGGAAAGGCAGGAACAACGCGGGGGGGGCAACAGGCCGAAAAGAGCAAGGAGCCGAGAGAGGGCAGGGCAGGGGGCGGGGCCAGAGGGCAAACCGGGAGAGGCGCAAACACGAGGAGGACAGGCCGCAGGGGCGGACGCGAGCGAAAGCGCGCAGAGCAGAAGGAGGGTGGAGGGGGGAGAGAGGAAAAGACAAGGAAGGGGGAGGGGGGCGGAGGAAGAAAAAAGGAAGCGCGGGAGAGGGAAAAGGAAGGGAACCCGGAAGGAGGGGAGGGGGGGGGGCGACGCGGGGGCGCAGGTGGTTGGACAGGGGCCAGGGAGCACACAAGATCGATATAATACTATGTTCGGAGGTGACAGTCTCATTTGGTGTGTTGAATTTAATATTCAGTGACACTTAATACCATGCGTGCTAGAAATACGTTTTGAGCTGATGAAATTTATCAGGGAAGAAGAAAAAAGAGGGGGAGTATATCCATTCTTGTTATAATTGGTTTATTGTTTTGTACATAGGATTGTCGGTGTATGGGAAGAGGGCGGCGAGAAAAGAAAGAGAGGGCAGGCGAACAGGAGGGAAGAAGGAGAGGGACGGAAACAGGAGAAGATAGGAAGAGGGCAGGCACGGGGGAAAAGGGGAGCGCCGGAAGGGACGAAAAGCGAAAGGAATGCGAACGGGCCAGAAAGGAAAGAAAAGAGAGGGACGCGCCAGCGGCGAGAGGGGGGTGGTGGTGCGTGTGTCCTTTATTATGTAGTTGTCGCTAATGATAGCGGGTCAATTCATGTTAAATATATATATATTTACGGGTGTTGTGGTTGGGGTAAAAATAGTGTGGTGTCGTGTTGTGTGGTATGCGTTGTAGTGCTGGAGAAAATATTCAGTTGAGTATGGGCGGGCCAAGAAGGCGGTGAAAACGATGGTGTGCTGCGAACGCCGCGAACGGTCGTGTCTGCGAAAAAAAGGCAACTGGGCTAAAAGCGGCCATTATAATAGTGTATTTCTTCAAATCTATCTAACCTGGTTTAATTATGAGAGTGTGGCATTGTCTTTGCCTCTATCGGTTTGGCTATACTTTCGGGGACTAAAGATTGATATTGCTGGCAAGACAAAGTGATATATGATGTATCACGGGCGAAACGGAAAAACAGGATGACCAAAAATATGTGGAGGATGTGGCTTCTGTGATTTGATGGCTAGTGGTGTATGGTGGTTGGTGTATCATCATATGGCATTTGGTGTATATGGATGGGTAGCGGGACCAAAGTAATTGAATTTATGTGTTGTGAAAAAAAAAAGCAAGGGGGAAGCAGTGTGGCAATGTATAGTGATCGTAAGCGGTTGTTATCCTAAGATAAAAAGTTGACCAGTCAGCGGTTCGTAAGGGGGGTGGTATAAAAAAAGGTTAGGGATTGAGGAGAAATATAAATACAGGTGGGCCATCTAATATGGCCGTGGAATGTTTGTGGAAGCGCGGGGGGCGAGGAAACATATGCTCTCTCTCTGTGTCGGCACGGGACAGCGGCGGGGGGAGCGGAGGACAAGCGAAGGGGCGGAAGCGGCGGAGCAGGGACGCGAGAAACGGACAACGCGACGACGGGGACCGACCGAGGAGGACGCGCCCACGAGGAAAAACGCCGCGCCCGCCACGGCACGCCCGCGGCCGCCGACCGCCCAACACCCGCCCGCCGGCCGCCCGGGGCCGAGGCAACGGCCCCAGCCCGCGGCGGACGGCGGGGACCGGGCGGATGTCTATCATCTGTCTCTGGTGTTGTATCTTGCTGTTGTGTGGGCGGGGCGACAAACGACAACGGAAGCCTGGGGCGACAAAGGAAGGCGGCGACGGGGGGCGCCGGTAATTAAATAAAAATACCAAATAATTAAATAAATTAGCAAACAATTAAATAAATAACCAAATAAATAAATTAGTAAATGTACAAAAAATTAAATGTTTAGCCATTACCGATATGCAACTGAGCATTTTCTTCATTGTTCTTGACAATATTAATAATGGTTAAAGTTTCTAGTAAATATTTTTGCACAAACCTACACACACCTGTGACGTTACATTTTACGGACTGATTATCGTGCATGAAATGCATGCAGCATTTCTATATGCGCGTTTTTTTAAGCTCTCCCTGTTATAATTTTAGAAGTAGAGCTGGGGGTACGGGTTACTGTTTTGTTAGCTGTGGGTTAGTATGAGTGATTATTTTGTTAGATACTAAAAACTCAAATCCGCAGTTCGTTTACTCATGCAAATAAGTTTTTCATAATTTGGAAACGAAAATGTCTAGTTTTCACAGATTTCTAACATCATCATTCTTGAACTTTTATTCATCTTTCAACTATTTATAATTTATATTTATAGTTCAATTATTTAAAGTTTTCAATTAAAATTTGTTTTGAAATATTAACTCACTTCTTTATTACGTTAAATTTTGTTATGTCTTTTTCATATTTCTGCTCATCAATGAAGGTGGCCAGTAAGTGTTCCTCTTGCAGACCTTAAATATTTAACGAAGCATTGTTGGAAATTAGCTGTGACAATTCGAGTTAAAAATGCCAACAACTCTAATGCCAAGATGATGATTATATTTATTAACTTTAAAATTACCCAAATGATACTTCCATATAGATATTTTTTCTTATTAAATTTGAAATTACTTCTGAGAATTTTAGTCAGGAACCATCAATTGACAGCTGGACTTGAGGTAATGCTTAACCAGCTTGCCTTTTACCAGCAGCGTTTTACAAAACTAAAAAATAATAAATATTTTTTTTATATTATTACCAATATTCCAAAATTTTTAACAATTATATGATTCCCATATTTTTTATTAATTATATAACTTTAATTTCTAGAAAGTTCTAGATCTTCAAAACTCAAACGCCTTTGTAAATTATAGAAGGACTTCTCAATTGTATTGAAATTTATTTTAAGCAAGAACTCTAAGTTTCGAGGAAAACGAGCATGTGCCTCGTACCTTTCTTTTCCAGAGCTCGTGTGACAAAGCCCTCGTCTCCCGATATACCTTCAAGGCCCCCGTATGCCTTCCCCGCATGTTCCTTTCCTTACTCTTTTCATAAAGACGAGCGTGTTTGACGTCGAAAAGGAACACGTGCGCAGTATAAATTGTGAGGAAATACTTTCGAACAAAAGAAGCGTGTTTAACCAAAATGGCGCGTTTCCTGCACAAGATGGTTCACTGCTAACAAAATAACCCATTTTTATTTCATCCTAACTGCACGTGCAAGATGGTGTTCGCGGGACATTCTCCAGTAATTGTATCAATTTTCTCGAGGTGCACTTAGATACGTTGTAAACGTGTACGAAGAATGTGACTTTTGCTTTTTGGAGATGATTTTAGCAGGTGGCAACTCTTTTGGCCAGATGTTCCCAAATAGAAACCTAGCGTAATGGAATGTTTCTCGGCACTGTACTTGAGATGTCATCAAGAAATCAGTTTATTCTCTGAATGAATGGAATTTTCACCCACAAAAAAGTGTTAATTCGCGAGTCATCACTGCGGAAGGATTTCGTAATAGGACACGTGATACATCAGAAGTCACGGACAAATATTTTTGGGCAATTACGTAAAACGCCGGGCGACATTCCGCTGTTAGAACATGTGTTAGAAGCGCAAATGATTGAACGCTTTACATTATAGCAGCATACCTCAATTTAAAAAAAAGACAAATTACACACGTATAACTAAAATATCGAATAAAATAACTATTGCATAATAACGATAATAAAAATAATAGTGATTTCTCCGATCAATACTAAGTGAATGCTGGAGTAATCCCTAACAAACGAGCCATGAACCGCGCGCGATCTCTCCTTGATATATCCATATTTATACACTCACGCACTCTCCTCTCTCTCTCTCTCTTCTCTCTCTCTCTCTTCTCTCTCTCTCTCTCTCTCTCTGCCTCTCTCTCTCTCTCACACTCCTCCCACACACACACCCACACCACAATCACACAACCTTACTCTCGCATGCATTATTTTGATATAAAAAAGTTCTCCAGGTAATGCTAAACAGTTTGCATTTTATAGACACGTTGGATTTTATATCGACATTTTTTTAATAAAATATACCTTTTTAAAATTATCTGCTTAAGTCTTCTATCTAATCTATCTATCTATCTATCTATCTGTCTAAGCTATCTGCTAAACAATTTTAAAAAGATCCCAACTATGGTCGAAATGTTGAATGAATAAACTATTTGAAATATAAATTAATAAATTATTTGAAAAATAATACTGTAGCGTCCGTTTCAAAAAATCCAGAATTACGACTTATTACAACTTAACGATACAACAGACGTCAACCTATTCCTTGCAACTGACAATAGAGAAAAGACCCGCTCAAAATGTCAAATTGGACCTTGTTATTCTGGGGCAGAGACATCCCTCAAACCTCATTCGTGGAGTCCGACGAACGTTGGCGAACCCGCGAGCAGAGCGTGGCCTGGAGCACGGAAGGGGGGGGGGAGGTAGCGGAGATAAAGGAACTTCGTCAAGCACATCTGCTCGCCTGGCTCAGGATAGACGCGCGCGCGGGCCCCCTTCTCCCTCCCCCCCTGCCGAGGGGCACGGGGTGCAACAAAAGACCCCCTCTCTCACGCCCTCCGCCCCCCCTGGCGACAGCGGTCCATCTGCAGAGCGCGACCAACGCGGCGTGGAAAATGCGCGGCACGCGTTGGCCTCTTGTTTCGCGGGACGCCTCCCTCCCGGGCGACGCCGACGCCCAATCTGCTGCCGGCTGCGGTGGCTCAGGGCGGCAACTCATGGCCTCTGACTGGGAGGTCCTAGGGTTCCGGTCCCGGCGGCGGCGGGATGTTCGACGCGAGCCAATAGCTAGGTCGAGTTCTGTCGCTGTCAGGAGAGGAATTCTAGCGGCCGGCGGCTCTGATCGGTAGTTTTCCGTGGTTTTTCCGATCAACTCCACTAGCGACCGGCTGCTCTGACCGGTAGTTTTCCGTGGTTTCTCCTATCAACACCAGCGAATGCCGGAGTAGTACCCTAACAAACGGGCCACGGACCACACGCACGATCATTCCTACCTCTTCCTCGTCCTATCCTCTCCCCTTACACACACTTACACTAACACGCACTACACAAGCACACATGCCGGGAGACCAGTCGGGTGCTTAGAACTTGTCCTGGCTGGGGAGGTACCGCGCTGGTTGGTTACCCTGCTATCCAATGGTAGGTCGGCGCCGGATCTCGCCAAACAGCTATAGAAAAATCACCGCCACCTCCCGAGCAAAAACATGCACTACACTTACGAGACTAATGACTCTGGTAGTTGGCGTTCCCGGAATCACTAAATCAATCAATCAATCCTATCAACACCAGGCGAATGGCGAAGAAGTGCGCTAAAAAACGGGCCACGGACCGAGCGCGCGCAATCTTTTCGAGGAGATATCTAGAGGGGAAAATTTCCCGCAAGCCGACGTATAGGTCGGAGCCGTAACTCACCAACCAGAGGGGAGGAGCACTGCCACCTCCCTCGATAAAACATTCACTACACGAATGAAACTAATGAGCTAAGGAGTTGGTTCCTTGTCCTATCCACAGACCTTACACACACACACACTTAAATGCACTACATTACCACATATGCCGGAAGCTTCGAGCTTGTGCCGGCTGGTGCGGTGCCTCGCTGGTGGGAAATACCCTGGAGGGGAATACCACACCAGCCAGCGTGTAGCTCGGTGCTGGATCTCGCTATCTAGCGGGGGAAGAATGCAGCCTTTTTCTTTGATAAAAACGTACTTCACACTCACGGTATTAATGACCAGAACAGTTGACGCGCCCGGAAAAAAACGAAATAATAAATGAATAAACCCATTCTCTGCGCTGCATTCGGGAAACTCCATTCTGCATTTTCCTTTAGCCGTCAATTTGTATTTTAACAAGTTTTAGAATGAGATAATAAACAATTATAATGTTCAAGTCGAAAGGTGTCTTCGAATTAAAGACGAGCCAGCGAGAGTTTGAGATTCTAAATCAACAATTTGCATGTTGTCCAATAGAAAAAAAAACAGAAAGAATCTAAACCGAAGGAAAGAAAAAGAAACGCACAACTAATAAGTAAATTTATTGAAGAACGAAGGCAAACAAACGTTTCTGGGTACTTTGTATTGTACCAATTGGATTTGATTCAATTTGATTTATTTTTCGTCAAAGAATTGTAAAAAATGTATATGCGTATGAGGGAGCAGTATGCGCTTATTTGTGAAATAAAGAACGAAAACGAACGAAATAAAAAAAGGACGATTATAATCTGTGGTGATGACGATGATAATAATACTAAAAAAATTCCGTTGGTTTCCATTTTACAACCTGTCCAAATAACCGTGCGCTGGCCTAAACCGCCAATAGCAAGCGTAGGTTTAGTTGCGGCGACGCCCTCCAGGCAGCGCGCGTACCAGTGAGAGGCGTTGAGGTAGGTCGGGGAGATATCTTTCGAGGTTTTAAGCACTCTTGTAGGGAGATTACTCCCTGGAGAAGCTCTCGACCGGCGTCATATTCGCAATGTTTCGCAACGCAACGTTAGCTTGCAGCGCACCGCGTGGCCGGCCCGGCAAAATAGCTCGAAGGCCTACGACTTTATTACGCGCGCCTGACATTTCGCTCTGGAGCACAACTCTAAATACGAACGCAAGCACATACGAGCACAACTCGAAAAATACGAAAAATGAGTCGATCAACTCCCCAGCAACGCACAGTCCAGTCTACCTGCCAGCCGCAACAGCAGCATATCTTACAGTACAGTTTTCTTGGCAGAATTGGCAGAATGGGTTCGTAGGCTTCCGCGGCCGGAGTCAATGCATTCTTGGCTATCCGGGATGAGCCGCGTCTCGGTCAATTGTGCTTTCGTTTCGGCCATAGCTCTGAAGAAGGCTCCAGTATAGCTCTGAAGAAGGCCACAGCAAAATGGCCGAAACGTCAGTACAATTGACCGAGACGCGGCTCATCCCGGATAACCAAGAATGCACAGAATTGGTAGAAGCAAGAATGCAAGAATGATACATTTCAATGAAAGGTAAAACTTCAAAAGCATTCATCTCAACACCTAAATTTTTTAGTGTTACTGCATTCCACAAATGACATAGAGTCCTTTCAACACCAACCGAGAATCGAGGAAAAAGATTTCCCGGGTGGAAAAGCTTGAAGCGTTTGCTTATTACTCGAGAAGCGATGTATTGTTGATCAAATGATGTTTCCGGGCGCGTAAACGGCTATGATCATTATTCCCGAAAGCGTAGTGCATGTTTTACGTCTGAAAGTGGCGGTGTTCCTCTCCCACTGGATAGCGATATCAGACGCCGCTCTACACGTCCATCACGCTCTACACGTCCAGGGGGATATCAACCCTTCAGATACGAGAATCTCCCACCAGCGGGGCACCGCCCCAGCCGGGACAAACTGGTTCTCGAGTGGTCTCCCTACATGGGTGGCAGTGTAGTGCATCTGACTAAGTGTGTGTGTGTAAGTAAGGGGTGAAGAAAGAACAAAGAAGAAAAAGGAAAGTTCGCGAGCGGTTAAATTGAATTGAATTGAATTGAATTGAATTGAATTGAATTTTTACGTGGCGAGACTCGGGCCATCAGGCCCGCTCTTCCGTCTGACCACGCAAATTTCGCTACGCTCCTTTCATCAACTAGCAGAGAAAGGAGGTATTTCTTGGGCGAGAAACTGGCGATTTTGAATTTAGCTCAGAGGCGTCATTTAGGCTTGAGGATCTTTTACATGCAAGTAAATCTACTAACATGGGACAGCCGGCTTTACTTCCCCTCCGAAGGAAGGAAGACGTACGAAGGATTTTTTCGCCCTTAAAAATCCACGGCTTCGGTAGGGTTTGATCCCGCGAACTTGGGTACAACAGTTCAGTCTCCCAGCGGTTAGTCGCCCGTCTAGTAGGTTACTGCTCCGGCATTCGCCTGGATTTGACCGAAGAAACCACGAAAAAAATACCGAACAGAGCAGCCGACTACTGGAATTATCCAGGATTTTGGCGGCTGAAGTCGACATACTAGCTATCTAACGAAGGCTGATGATAATAATGTTAGCCCTCGTTATTGTGACAGCGACTTAACCACTTTTTTCTAGTTAGCTTTAATAGTTTTCCTAATAAAATTAAAGTAGCTCCAAACTCTTAATCAAACTAATGTTTTCGATTAATATTCCGATTATTTGAGATTTCATATGATATTTGTGACTTCTGTTTAAACTATTAAGAAGACATTAAAAGATACTGAATACCTTAAAAATGCATTTTTTTGTGTTGAGCCAATAGGGATTTGTCGCAATCTGTCTATTTCAAAACAAACAAAAAACGCAGATAGCTTTCGTCTTAAAACTACAGAGAGATTAATACTTTTTTGGTATAATTAAAAAGAGAAACGGTCAAATTGAGTTAAAATGTTGCAAGTGGCAATACAAACTTTCTAGAATTTACAAATGAAACCAATGCCTCAACAAGACGTATCGAACATTAAGCATGTGAAAATTAATTTGATGTGAACTTATCTTTATATTTCAGGGTCATAAGTTATTAAACAAACTAATTACGCAATACATCGACTAAAATAATACCAAATACACAATACCAAAATACCAATACACAAAGAAAACTTATCTAGTGTTTATGAATGCATCAACAGTACGTATCAATCTCCGGACACCGAACACGTGAAACGTGACATTGAGCTCAACTTCTCTGAATACTTATGTGGTCTGTGAACTAGTTCGCAAGAGTGCCGACACGCTGTCTACGAGCGTTGACCCAAATGCGGGAACGTCCCCTGATGAAATTAGATTTTGTTTTTATTATCTTGCATCTTACATGCGTGACATATCAGCAAAAATGATTCATGGATTTTTCATTTACCTGTGGTGTGTTCTGGACATTAATCTAGGTATTTTTAGATCAATGAAGAGTTTCAAGTTATCAGTTCGTTAACTCTTTCTTTACAGACTTATGGGTTTCTTTTTTTCTGCTTCATTGTTTGGATTGATCAAAAATACTGAAAATTTAAGAAAAATAGAAAAAAAGGATTCTAAAAGTTTCTGAAATAAATTACTCTTATGGTATTTGTTGTTGCTGCGGAATTCTTGGCATTGCTTTACAGATTAAAATGAATAATAATTAATGATTATCTTCAAATTATGTAACCAACCGAAGTTAAGAAAAGTAATGAATTACGGTAATTCACAGGAATATTAATTATTGAAAGAAGAACGACAAAAGTAAAACACAAAAATATTTTTTCCAAAAGTAGCTGACTAATTAAACATATAGTACAATACCTTATTCTTACACTTATTGAGTTCTCTCATTCTATTTATATCCTAAAAATATTTCAGTTGGTTTATTTTGCATGAGTTTGTGCTTAAACACTGTCTTGTTTGTTAAAGGCTAGTACTTATTTTAACAATTATTTAATAATCATTATTATGATCATTATAATAATAATTATTATAATTATAATAAGAATTATATTTATTAATATTATTTGAACACGTTCAGGGTTGAGTACAATGAGAATTCTGTTTTCTAACTTTGCGATTATGATAATGTTTTTTATAGAGAAAAAACTCTTGTCATATCGTCAGTTCCCAATCTACACATCAATCTAGTATTTAAAGTTATAACATTTGTATTTAAAATAATGACAGTCAATTCTGAAAAAAGTAAAACTACCTTATTTCAATTTATTTGTGGAAAGTGTTAGAGGAAATAACTTCATTGTAAATCAGGGATATTTGGTTTTATTGTAACAAAGAAATGAATAATAAAAAACCTTAACAAAATACTAATAGTCGTCTTCGATGATGTAGGTGATTGAAGCTACAAGATGAACGCTATTTGTGATTTGTAACGAAGCACAAAGAAAATATTTTGTGATGAGTAGTCAACCTGAATTGGAGTGCTGAGATTACGCGATTGTCCACTGAATGACAACCAGCTTTCAACCAGACGAGCAGACAGCTTGCCTACCTTGTGCATGCCCTATCAACTGCATGTGCGATAACAGACCAACAACCCCAACATGAGCTCTCCAGCGTATGGCCTTGGAGGATCATCCAATTTCACCCGACCAATGAACGATTCGCGGTTCAAGGCTTTACGATTCTGGAACAGATTCATTCCGTTTATTTTATGGAAACAAAAGAACACTCCTTTCGAAAGTAGTATGCGTGAGCTCATTATAAATCAATCAATCTATACAAATGAGATTGAAGTGCCTTTCAGAGATTTAATGACTATTATTATAGGCTCATTATATTTATATTATATAAAAATTCATTGGTGTTTTTGTTAGTTTGTTCAAGATTATCTGTAGAATGGCTGAACAGATTTCGAAGGAATTTCAGTGAAATGTTGAGTAATTTGTTTGGCATAATGTAGGTTGTTTTTCAGCTCTTAATGAAATAAAAATAATAAAATAAAATTGAAAAAACGTGTATTTCAGCTATTTTTTCCTTGACAGCTACACCGATATCTTTTAGCCATAGGCTGAGTGTGTACCGTAATGGAATGTTATTTCACTTTGATGTTGGCCAGTTCATGTGCCGTGATAATCCACTTTAATTTTTGTCCCATGACCTGAATATGCAACCAACCGTGCCATGTTCACAGCTACTTGTAGCGACAGTAGTGGTAGCGACAATGCTCGTAGCGAATGTGACAGCACAGGACAGGGCGGAGCAAGACTGGGTATTGGCAGGTCCAGCCGAGTGGCGAGGAATGGCCAGTGTTGAGCTTGGGTTGAGGTAAGGAATGAACGATGGGGCACGATGAGTCATGGAACGTGGTTGAAGAGGGAATATTTGGGATGGGGCTAAATGCGGCCGTGGACGTAAACTCATGTAGCTGCTTCCTGTACAAGTACTGTTGTTCTACAAACACCTGTTTAGTTAGTTTTTATCGTAAGATTTGTTTATGAAGAAATTCTTGGGTCTCTAATTTGGAGGGGTGAAATTAGCGTTAGCACTACGTTATTCCGCCCACTTCACATTAATTATTAAACTTTAAATATTTTCTTTTAAAATAAAGGTATAGAGTGATTGAATGACACTTTGGTAACAAATATAAAATAAACGATTCAACCTGGGTGGTCTGCTTTGTGCAACCCCCCTCATTTCGCCAAAGCCGTACAGTACTCGTCACGACAGTATTACCAACGTATCAACTTTGAAGAGAAACCGCGTGCATGGTTGTAAATCTCCATCCCATCAACTGCCTCTCTCCATTGTGTCCATTGTTGCCCCCAATCAGCGCCCCCTACAGCGCCTACACGCAAGGCCCCCCCTGAATGCATGATCCCAGCTGCGATAGCCAAGGCGCCATAAAAATATTTGAACTAGTGAACCAGTTAGGAGCGCCCAGAACGCGAAAGAGGAGAAGGGGGGGGGCGAAAAGGGAGGGGAAAGGGAGGGGGAGTTACTTCCGGGAGGCGCGCGTGTTTTCGTGAGAGAGAAGAGTGCATTAGTGAGCCTGGTATCAGAGGTCATCGACGTGATATAATGCCTAGTGCACGCGGTCAGATTTTTCATAAAACGAGATGTATGAATCGTACGAAACATTTTATAAAACGTTTCATAAAACAAGTATGTTGTTCACGGGCAAATTTTTCACAAAACCGAGACCCTGGTGCGTTACTCATGGGGCAATATTGCAAACTAACTGTACTGTTTCAGCCTCTCGTCTTGCATTACGATTGTAGTACAAATGGGAGATGTCAGTATACAAGTGAGAATACTTCTCTTTTGGATGCTAGCTTTCCGCGACCATTCACAGCCAACATATTTCATTATGTCGATACCCGTTTGGTACAACTTTTTCCGAGGAAACTAACGTAATCTAAATTTGGACACAAATATGGCGGAGTTTTCGTTTGAACTTCTCTTTTGTTCAATATTGAAGTTTTTATTTAAAAGAAGAAAATTACTTTAATAAATGAAAATTGGTTATAATAATAATAATAATAATAATAATAAATACAATTAAAAAATAAAATAGAATACTCATTTTGTGAAAAACCCTATTTGTCGAGCGCAAATATATTTAATAGTATTGCTCAATACAAAACCGACAACGATTTCGTGCCTGTTGTCAGAGAATCCCATCCATCCATTCTCCGCAATGTTTTGTTCCTCTCCGTGTCTTCAGCAATGTCGAGAAGTCTTGTTGTGGACAATAAGCTACGCTGAGTGGCCGTTATCTCCTCTCTGCCAGCAAGAAACTCGCAATTAGCCCTCACAGGCTCTCTAATTTCCATTAGCGACGGACGCAGACAAATGGCCGAATAGAGTGCGCCATTTTGGTGCCCGACAGGAAGGGCGCGAGAAGTGCTCTTAGCTCAAACCACTCTCCATTACCGCAGCTGAATCATCGCGTGTTGAATCTATCTCGATGCGAAGGAGGCATAAAAAACATTATATCAGTTTTGTTGCATGACAGAACGTACTGATGTTGTTTTCGCGAGAATGTGGGAGTAATGTCTCAGTAGGTCATCTCTCTGGTGCAAAATGGGGTTTATGCACGTCCGGGTTACTTTTACCCGTACTAATCCCCGTCCGGGAACCGCACTAACCCGTCTGGGGTCCGTACTGTTAAACACGAAATCTATTGATTTATTTTCGTTAAATTATCACGAGCAATAAACTGCTGCTCACTTCCGTCAGGATTGTGGTTAGAGTTTGACCAAATTCTAAACGTATAGTCATGTAAACCTGAAACCAGTACAACAGTTTTGTCAAAGTTGTGGAGGAGACAAAGAGCGAGACAGGAACGCTATTTTAAAATCTCAAAGCTCTGGAAAAGTTCTTAGTGCCACCAGCTCTCCATTACCGCAACTGAATCATCGCGTGTTGAATCTATCTCGATGCGAAGGAGGCATAAAAAATAATATAGGTTTTGTTGCACGAGAGAACGTACTGATGTTGTCTTCGCGAGAATGTGGGCATAATGTCTTAGTAGGTCATCATTCTGGTGTGTAATGGGGTGTATGCACGTCCGGGATACTTTACAGTTTTACCAGTACCTCTTTACTCGCGCGAACTCTGTGGTCGCAAAGCTGCGAATAAAACTGTCACAAACAAACTATCGACTTCCCCCCTCTTTCTAACAGTTGCAAACGATAGACTACTTATTCTTGACATAATATGGATTATGGATGATTGGATACTGAACTTTTATTCACGTAATTATGTACCATGTGTTTTCGTCAAACCTGCGAAGAAGATAAATGGGGAAATATGCAATGCCGTTTTTTATCATCGTTTATTGTTTCGGTCTCTTTGAGAGGAGCCATAAAAAGACTTATCGATTCATTACGGCCAGAGAACATACATAATCCGATATCATCTGATCATACATTCGTCTTCATGTGCATGTGTGTCTCAGTAAGCCACCAGACTAATACCACAGCGAAGAAATTCCTTTTATGTCAACGAGAACTTCTTAACATTTACAGAGTTTTGGCGTTCATCATACTCAAGTACTAGTAATTCAGTTAATTTTTACAAGTAAACCATTCAAGTATACAAAATAGGGTTTACCGCCAATTTCAGAAAATTGCGTTCGGCAAAACTATAGCTAGGCCTGGTATTCTATGTCACTTAATTCAAGGATTCTCCAAATTACTTCAATTCCTCTTAATACACAACACTACTAAAATTAAAAAAACAAATCAACGTTTTAGTTATTATTATTATTATTATTATTATTATTATTATTATTATTATTATTAGTTGATTGTGTGATAATTCTACCTGATAAAAAAAGCGAGATGTCACGAACTATGATTACGCGAACAATTTTGTCGTATTTTCGCCGTGTTTGACCTTGTCGTGACGTTCGGCGGAAATACTCTGAAGCTACCGGAAATACTAATAGCTCAGTGATGACCTTACACAAATAGTACCTATTCTCAGAGAATCAATTCCTTTTAAACCATAGTAGGAAAAAAGCACTTTATTTAATTCAAGAATATCAAATATTTTGTTACCTGAATCTTTCCAGTTTGTTTCCGAATTTGATTTTGAATTGACAATTTCAAATTTCAATTACTGTTCCTTACTCATTTATGTCATTTTATCAATATGCACGTGAATGAGAGTTTGAATTTGTACATTTTTCTATATTATAGTATGAAGTATAGTTTCAATTAATTTGATTTATTTCTGTCAAAGAACAGAACAATTTGTACGTGACGTATGAAGGAAGAAGTATAATCTGGGCACTTGAATTTGAGTTCCCGAATCTCTTCCCCCCTTCTAACCATAAAGAGTTGAATTATGAATAAAAGTACCAACAAAACGCGGTTAGTAACATTTGAAAACTAGATATTTATTAAATTAATTTTTAGCAAGAAAGAAAGTCTGAAAAAACTGTTATATTGAATATATACCATGTACTATAGTATAAATGTTTTGAAATATTATAACAGTTTTCGTGAAGTCTGTTTTTATTACAATATTCACTTTATTGCAGTGTTATTCTCGGGGACTTCATTTGTTTTTCTCGAGCAGGGTGCATGCTACTTTTGGAAAAAAACTTTTTGGTTTTGCTTGGCAGCATTTTTTCTGCTGCAGGTCACTAGTAATAATTACATTTCATTGATAATAAATAAATAGAAAAAGACAAATAGAAAGACAATAGAAAGACAAAATAGACAAATAGAAAAATAAATACGTAAATAAATAGGTCAATCAATTGATACGTTGCATCGCTGACTAATAACAAACGCTAATAGTAAATAGTAATAAATAACACGCATGATGAGTTAATTGCGGCGAGTAAAGTATAGTGTATGTTGCCTTGTTGCAGGCTGCTGGACAGCATGAAGCTGCCGGCGCGGCCATCGGGCTTCCACATCTGCGACATCCTGGACCTCAACGACCACCACGCGGCGGCGGTGGCGGCGGCGGCCGGCGGCGGCGGCGGCGCCGGCGGCAAATCGTCCGACGGCGGCCACTCGCACGCCCACCCGTCGCCCCC
>BOPP01000114.1:3424575-3440497 GCA_017312745.1 Gryllus bimaculatus
CCCCGTCGCACCTGCAGCCGCCGCCCCCGCCGCTCAGCCACCACCACCACCCGCACCTCTCCGCGCACCACCACGCCCACCACACGCACGGTGAGTGGTTGCCCGTTAAATACAATAGAACCACAGTATACGTATTTGCACAGTAGCGCAGCTCCGTGTTAAATGCCCTAAAGGTGGCTCCACACATTCGGCATTCGCAGAGCAGCCAGCTACTGCTCGCCCAATCCCGAACAACTGTTGTGTTCGGCGAATGTTCGCTCCCTTTGTTGTGTCCTAAAGACCGACACGCGCTGGGTGAAGGCGGCTCAACACATTCGCCAGCGAGCTACTGGAAAAGTAAAGGAATTCATTTGTATCAAATATGTTCCGGGACATGTCAAATGTAGGGTTGGTTCGATGTAATATTACGTGTTGCTGTTGAAATCCTAGGAATAAAACACCACGAGGTCAAGAAAGTTTTTTAACCAGCTCTTGATAAACGCAATTTGACAAAGAACTCTTTATGTATTTGTAGTTTTGCTTAACCTCCGCCAGGATCGCTCGATGTATGTGTGGGCATCCCTAACTAGCCAATACATGGGCTGATCTGGGCTAGATATGTATACTGCGGTAGAATGTCGCTAATCCGAACCCGCAAATCTGAAATTTAGGATATCCGAACCAATTTCGCGATGAAGACTAGAATTCGCGATAATCAAAATAAATAAAAAGTGTATTTGTAATGTAAAGAAAGAATTTCATATTACTGTAAAAAACGAATATACAATTATTAAAAAACATGTTGGAATGAAACGATTATTGCACTGGTAACTACGGTGAATATCCCAAGTTTATGTGGCAGATATTTTCACTTTAATCTTCTTTTCTCGCAAGGAACTGAATCTGCTTGCTTGATGATGCGTTGTGAGGACTCGATCGCTACGCTACGTTTCCATTTTTCTCATCGCATACTACGTTGCATTGTCTGGTAAACCTATAGATGTATCGAAATATGTACGGTACATTTTTTGGGTAAACCGAACATTTTCAAATCCGAACAGACGGCACCCCCATTCAGTTCGAATTACCGGGGTTCTACCGTAATTAAATTTGGCCTTCTGGGCAGAAGGCCCGGGTTCAAATTCCGGTTGGGGCGACCAATTCTTCTAACTAATGATCTAACAAATTTAATTATTAAAATGAATTGTTACTCAGTAACATGGTCACAATTTGTATTGCTTTACGATTGCGGAATATATATTCTCCAAGAGTAATTTCGTCCAACAAAGTAACAGAAAAGATGACAATTATAAAATGAATATATTTATTTTTTAATAGTTCGTTATTTCTTGTTAATGCCTTCGGTATAGAGCTCGATAAACGCTGCATAACTTACCTGGATTGAGAGGATCGTTGTTACGAAGGAAATATGAAAACAGTTGAATGATGCTACATGTTCTGTTATAGAGGTAATTATGAAAGAGAATTATTGGTGGGAAATATGAAGGGATAAAGCGAATCATGTTAACCTCTCATTAATTAGTAAATAATTATAGTGTATTGATCTGAAAAAAAAATCTAGCGGCTAAATATTAAGGTTTTAATGATCGAGCGGAGACAGAAAGCTCGAGAACTTTTGGTCCAAGGGCTGTTTGCATACAAGATCATTAGAACCAGTTAAACACAGTGTTTTTTTTCACTTTCTTTGCCTTAATTTGAATACTTCAGATATACGTTCTTACAAAGTCACCATATTTTAATGATTCAGTGTATCATTCACGACAGGAATGGAACTAATGAGTACATCAGTTGAGTATATGAATACCGTATATTCTGTGCTTGGATACATCATTGAATGAAACCGTGGTAGTTATAGCTCTTTCATTTAAGCGACCTCATGTTCTCGGAATAATACTCTTCTTCCGTATTTAATTTCCACAATGTGAGCGTCATTTTCCTACAGCACTCCATCCGACCCGCTACACCACCGCGTGCACAGAGTAACTAATACCCTGCGGGAACCCCCGCCGTCCCCTCCGACCCTGCCGCCTCCGCCGTCCCCGCCGCCCCCGGCCGGCCTCGCCGCCCCAGTCGCATCCCGGCCACCCCCGCCGACCTCGACGGCCCCGCCGCTCCCGCCGCTCTACCGCCGCCCCCCGCCGACACCGCTGCCCCGTGGTACCACCACCACTTGCTACCGGTCTTCCCCACCGATCTTCTGCCTCCGCGACCCCTGCCACCCCGCCGGCCTCCGCCGTCCTCGCCGCCCCAGCCGCTCTACGCCGCCACCGTCCTCGGCCCACAGCCAACACCACCTCGCCCACGGCCGCCGCTTGTTCCCGCCCCCGACGCCAACGTCCCCCCGCTGTCCCCGCCACCCGCCCGTTCGAGGGCCCGGTCCGAGTCGGACATCGACGGCGGCGCCTAAGTGAAACCGCCGCCCGCCGCCGCGCCCGCCCCCCGCCCGCCGCTAATTGCGGGTGCGTGCGCCGCCGGTGGTTATCGACCACAGCGGCGGCAGCCGTAGTGGCCGCGCGGCGCCCAGCAGTCGCCACGCACCCCATGCGCGCGCCGGCCACTCCACAGCCACCCCACCCCCGACCCCTCCACGCCACGAAGGGAGAGGTGGCTCAGGGCATCAGCTTATGCATGGCACTGCGGTGCCTCTGACCGGAGGTCATAGGTTACATTTCCACAGGTGGCAGCATTTTCCACACTACCTACACAAGCTAGGTTACGAGCGAAGTTACGTGGGAGAGGTGGCTCAGGGCATTCAGCCCTATGTATGGTCAAGCCTGCCGGTTGCCTCTGACCGGGATGGTCTTAGGAATTACACTCCCCACCGGGGGCAGCATTTTCCACCACATCTACCTACACAGCTAGGTACGAGCGATGTATACTTTGGAGCAGGTGGCTCAGGGCATCAGCCTATGTATGTCACTGCGGTGCCTCTGACCGGGAGGTCCTACCCACGGTGACAGGATTTGCGACTCGAGATAGATAGGTCAAATTCAGTCACTGTCTGGTGGAGAACTCTAACGACCGGCTGATCTGATCGATAGTTTTCCGCATTTTCTCCCACAACACCAAGCGAATGCCGGAGCTGTACCCTAACAAACGAACCACGGACCGCGCGCGATCTTTCCTTACTCTTCCTTGCCCAATCCTCACTCCTTACTCACACACACTTACACTTACAAGCACCGCACTACCACACAAGCCGGGAGACCGGTCGGGAGCTTAGGGCTTGTCCTGGCTGGGACGGTGGTGGGAGATATCTGGTAGGGGAAAATCCTCGCAAACCGACGTCGGTTTGCGCCGGATCTCGCCAGTTAGCGGTTGAAGATCATGGCCACCTCCCGGTTATTAAAACATGCACTACACTTACGGAACCACCGACACACTCGGTATCACTAATCAATCAATCAATCAGAATATTGAATTGAATTAATGCCTTATATTACGTGGCGAGACTTGGGCCATCAGGCCGACTCTTCCGTGTGACCACGCAAATTTTGCTACGCTCCTTTCACCAACTAGCAGAGAAAGCAGGTATTTCTTGGGTGAGAAACAGGCGTTACGTGTTTGATGGCCCCCATGCCTTCGCGTCCCGGGAGGCTGGGCCTTCTGCGCTGGCGATGGGTGGCGCGGGCAGGTATCGAGCGCCCAGGCGCCATGTTGTCGCCCGCGTCGCGTGGCTCCTGAGTGTAATGGAGTCGATGTAGGCCAGCAGTTCCGGGATGGTTTTTTGGCCGCAACAGCACTCTCGAAGCTTGAGAACCTCAAGACCGTCGATCTTCGTATTAATAGAAGCTTTTAATGCGGAATTCATTCAGCACTCCCAGAAACAAAAATCGTTTCAGCAATGTAAACCATATGTGTTAACGGAAAAAAATATCTCATACGAGTTTGACTGAATATTTTTATAATATAATTTATAATTTATTTCAAATGACTAACTATATGAATAATTTTTAATTTCAATCCTTCATTGCGTCGCATGATTGTGAAAACGCAACACTAAATTTATTATATTATATCATTTCGCTTGAGGTCACATCGAGGAAACAGATATGTAACACTGAATATTTAATTAAAAGTATTGAACTGCAAACAAATATTATTTATTAAATAAATTATTATTAATTAAATACAACTGTCGTTTGCGATAACGATTTTTCACGGGAAGTTCTTTACCTACGAGTAGATTGAAATGGGATGCGCCGAGAACTGTGGATAGATTGTGGAAGAATGAGTGAGACATTTTTGTAATGTCTCTAAGAACGAGTGATATTGACAAGTATTTGTAAGGATTTCTGTTGTTTTGTATCAAAGAGAGTCAACTGCAGTTCTCAGGACTTGAAATATTTGAATTCCGTTAATTGTCGTTGGGGTGGACAACGCCGTGTAATCGGCTAGTTTACTTACATCAATGTAAAGTAGTTTTACTTATGTCTCTTAACAACACTTTTATTACTAAAATCATTACTGCAAAGAATAGATCTATTCGACCATACGAATACTCTTCATATATTGATTTTAAACTTTCTCGTTTTCCTTTACGTAGTGTGAATGAACTGTGAATGTTACTGAATGTAATATTTTGAGGTGATTGAGAGTAAATACATGTTATTCACTTGAACAAATCAGCTCCGTTCTGTTATATCTATAGCATTAGGGTACAACATCGTCTGGCCTAATTTGGAAGGCAAATTCTTGGAATAAATACATTTCCTCGATTAATAATGAATTTATTTATCGATATTCAATTGAATGTAACAGTTTATTATAACAAGAATAAAGTTACTAGGACATAACTTTTCTTCTAATTGAAACCATGTGGGGAGATGTACCGTAATTCTTGTGAATAAAATTATAAATATAACGGATAATATTCTTCTATCTCTATTAAAATATAGTATCTCACATTTTTTTACATTCTAAATTTGAAGGGATTTTTCAATCAAGCCAAAATAAAAATTACCTGAATGTATATGTATAAGTGTATTCTGTCACGGGGTAACTTAATTTTCCCCAGACAATTCGTAGTACAATAACGTACGAGTGTATTTACTTAGAAGGTTATTGTACAATATAATAAACGTTGCTTTTATTAAATAATATTTCAATATTTAGCAGGTATAGCACCAAAAACATAGTAAGTTTCTTGCCTTGCATCATTGACAGACATTCGTGTACATGAGAACCATTTTACGAAATCTTTTAAAGTTTTGATAACATATATTTTCTGAATAATATTGACAAAGTACTAAAAAATATTTGTCCTTTAAATGTGCAGAGTAAAGTGAAACGATTCAACAAATCATTATTCTGTTAAGAAAACATTGAAAAGGGAGATTCACGTGTATTCATTCGTCCCTGGAAACGGCATCAACAACTTTTTTTTTATTCAATGCCTTTTCCGTGCCTCTGAAAACTCTTTGTTCGAGTTCAGCTTTTGACGGAGCACATCAGTAAGTGTCCCACTTTCAAAAGTTTCTCTTCGAAAACCATTTCTCGTCGGACGATCAAAAAATACGAGCAACCTTCGATACGAAACACGAGGACTCTTATCGTGAAACATCTGAATATCGCAGACGGCAGTTGTGAAAGGAAGCCGCTTGAGGCGCACCACGCGATCGTCGTCTGTCTGGCGTGCTCGGGAACTCCACGGAGGTCAACATGGGGCATTGCGTGAGATTGTCAATAAGCAGAAAGAGCTTCCATGAGAGACGAAGTTAGGGGTAGGGGAAAAGGTAAGAACACAAAACCGGGGGAGGTAAATATCGTGGGAAAACGCGGGAAGTGGTAGGATGTCGGTATACGAGACAGGAATACAAAGTGACAGAATGTTGATATTCGTAATATATTCCGTGTGATTGGTTTCCTTCGGTTGGATGTTTTAGAATATATGATTTTGACTGATTGATGGTCAGCATCGGTGGAGAATATAAAAAGTGGTCTGGAAAAGTTATTTTCATTCATCATTTTCATACAGCCTATTTGAGAAATTACACACAGCGCATTTTCGACTTTAAAGAGCACGTTTTAGATACCTAAAAGAGGAGATTTTAGAGCTTAAAATTCAGATGTCTGAACATATCATCAGTGCACAAGAAAAGGGGCATAGCTAAGGAATTGTCATTTTGTAGGAGAACTATTATACCTTTTATTTTGCATTCAAAGACAGTGTTGTATTGTATATAGCGATCTTGTACTAACTCTTTGAAATTAATTACTAGTAAAGTATACATTTTTGTACAACATTTCTTTACTTACTTACATAACGATTTTTTAGTTGTGGCACTTTTCTTATACGCTAACGTTGTAAATAACTCCACGCCTGAATGTTCGTTTGTTCGAAGCGTCTCAGCTTTCTCTTTGACGCAGTACGTCATCTAATGGCGCGGAGTGGGGAGGGCATGGAGGTGATAGCGGAGCTGTTGGCCGGATGTGTGCGTTGATGGGCGGTGGGGGGGATCGACGCTCAACTGTTTTAGAACCTCCCATGTAATATCGCGAGTGCATGGAACTTGCATTTGATAATTCACTCGGCACAACTACTATGTATTTGGCAGTTGGATTAATCCTTTTGTCAGACTTTTGGCAGTCGGACTTTTGCTAGGTAGTGGTTTGGGTACTGCTTTTTTAAATTTATTATCAACGTTATGGGGTTATGGTTTTTATTTATTATCCATGAAGAAACTGAGACGAAACTGACAATTCTTGCCATTGGACACTAAGCAAGTGAGCGATACACTCAATATAGCGAGAATCAAGCAACTGTTCGAGTAACCGAGGTGCTCAGTAAACCGTCGCATTTTTTGATGTGTCACAAAAGAGGGACCCTCCACGGGTAGGACGAGCACCGCAAGATCGGTGCTCGGCAAAGAGTAAGCAGCTCATCACCGCTACTCGAGATTAGGTTCATTTGGTTTCTTTCGTGCTTCCGAGTACATCAACTTCTATAGTCATTAAACACGTAAGTGAAGAGAAATGTTTCATCTCGAGAGGGGGTACTTTTCAACCCCCAGGGAAATCCGGCGCTGACCTACACGTCACCTTACCGACCTTTCCCCTTTCAGGTATCCCCACCAGTGGAGCACCGCCCCACCAGGACAAGCTGTAAGCTCCCAACTAGCCTTCCGACATGTATGGGAGTGTTGTGCATGTAATTGTGACAATGAGTAATTGGTGACGATAGGACAAGGAAGATAAAGTAAATATCGCGCGCGGTCCTTGGCACGCTTGTTTGGTAACAGTTCCGGCATTCGCCTGGAATTGATCTGATACACCGCGAAAAACCGCCGATCGGAGCAGTCGACTACTAGAATTATCCTCCTGGCGATGACTGAATTAGACCAGCCTATGTAGTAAATGTCGAAAATCCTGCCACCTTCAAAACTCTAACTTCGAGTCTGATGCTTTGTAGTGACGTCAGCTGGTACCCTGATCGATCTGAGCCAACGAGGAGTCGTGGAGCAGTCGCCCGGTACTCGCCGAATGCCGCGGGTGTAGCGCTGTACGCGGCTCCACACATGCGGCATTCGGCGAATCCCGAGCAACCGCTCGCCGAATCCCGAGTAGTGTGGACGGGTTGCTTACGAATGCCGCGTGAGTAGCGCTGCCGTGATGTAGGCTCAAGGGGGCAGGGTGGGGCGGACACGGCGTGGGCGGAAGGAACGGAGCAGAGGCAAGGGAAGCGGCGGCAACTGAGACGGTGGCAGAAAGCGGTGTCTCCGGCCACCTCCCCGCTTCCGGGCAAACAGGCGCCCCTCCCGATGCCTTGCGAGACGCCTCCGGGGGACGGGCGTGGCACAAGACAGTCGTGGTGGCGCGAGGTCCGGCTAATCGCTCTTGACACCCATGCGACATTTCACGCCGCCATTGTTCCTCCACAATGATCGCCGCTTTAATAATACATCTCGTTCTTTTTCATTAGAAGTTCAAGGAAAATTTAATAATATAATTATTCCTGTCTTATTTACCATTCGAATTATCTAAAATTCGAATTGAACAAAATTTATATATTTCAAAAATAAAAAAAGGTATCTTCGATTTTTTCATAATTCGAATTATACACTTGCAGAAATTTTGTAATTACGACTGATCCAAAATTTCAATCAGACAATAACAATATCTTAAATAACACGGCAAATAACGCGTAATATGCAATATCTTTCCCCCGGGCAATCTTTTGGCAATTTATTCGATGTTCATCACTGTTTTCACAAGCTATCTCTTGATCGATAATTGAGTTTCTTCCTGGAAGTTTCATTCTTGGAATCATTACTTCATAACACTTTAGGGTCTTAATGTACTAAGTTAATTGAGTTTTTCAAGTTGATTGAGTGGTCAAGTTGAACGATTCACGCTATAGTATACGTCTTACCACATAGAAGTTCTTCAGCATCACTCGCTTGTTATGATTCGAAAAACAATTTTCAACGTAAATAAATAATTAAATAATATAACAAAAACAATATAACTTTGTATATTAAAGAATGGAATATAAATAACTTTTTTTTTTAAAAAACCACACCACTGGAAAGCTTTAACTCCAAGTTCCATAAGTTTGAAATAAATGGGGAGCCTCCAAGTCTTATTTATCAGGTTTTATTCTTGAAACTGTCTCTTTAGCGGCCACTACTGGTATTGAAATCGGAACCTTCCCAATGCGCGTTCTCCTGTTGGTTCGGCTGCGCGGGGTCGGGCGTCGTCGGCCTCGTAGAAAGAGTCAATTAGGCCCCTGGGGCGCACCGATCGATGGCAGCGCGCTGCGGGCCGCGCGCCCCTAGCGGCCGGCTGAGCAAACAGCCTGCGCCGCGCTCCGGAGAGAATCACAGAACTTGCACACATCACCGGATTTATATTGTCCGATTTTCTTTAGAATGGGATGATTTGACAGCTAGAGCTGGCGCCACAACTGACGATTTTGTGGTCGTTGTGTCCTTGAACTTATTAGACTCTACTTCCTCCATTCGTTCGTTTGCAGTTGGCTAACTTGTAAATAGTTACGACGCTCCCTGGCTGTCCTGTCCTCGTCCGACGAAAATATAGCCACGAGAAATAATTGAAATTAGGAAGTGCAGAGCTTTGTGCTCTTCTGTAAAAAATTCTTTCTTTTTATAAAAATTACATTGAATGTGATAAGTATTACGTTTGTTTTAAAATCGAGTCTTGAATGTGTGATGCGTACTCGTGATGGTGCACGTGTTTACTTCTCCGAAGTACACTTGATGTTCATTTGTTTCGCGAACTGTCACTTTATCCCATTCTTAAGAAAATCGTTCTATACAGCCCGACTCCCGCTGCAGCTAGCGTGGTGGACAGCGAGCCAACATTTGGATAACCATTATATTTTCTTAGAAATATTATTAGAGTATAATAGTTATTAATGATACGAGTGGTAAAAATGATCTTTTATTTTGCGAGTAGAGCTGGTTGGGACCAGAGACCGCCTGGTTACGCAACCGAATTACCAGAGGGCCTAGTTACGCAATCCTACAAGCAAAATAAAATCACTTTATCACGTATCATACAACATTTTTAAGCATCCTTATTGACTTACATTTCATTAAATTTCAAGTATACAAATCACTTAATGATATATTAAGGTCAATAGTAGCTGATGCGGTTAGACGAAAGTATTTTGTTTTCTTTGTTACATTCACAGATATATTCGAACACTTGAGAACCATCTCTCTTTCAGCATGCTACACATACCCTAAAAGGGCCACTTTTAGTAGTGGCTGCCTAAAATATATTTTTATATGCAACTCTTATATATGTATGTTTTTACTTTGGTGTACACTCTGGCACTACAGCCTTGTCAAACTGAGCATGCCACGTCGACCCAGACAGACAACCATGAGTTTGGGAGACCTACAGTAAGCAGGTCTTAACCACTTACACCATCTAGCATTCCCTACCTGCGTGAAGTTTTCACATTATCAATCAGCTACTCAAACGGGGACATTAGAGCAACAACCTATAGTTCAGTTCCCAGGAACCAAACCCGACATGGAAAATGTCATGGAAAGGTAGCTCGCTAGCCATAATAGCCATAAATAATAGCCACCGGGAGGGGGAATATTTATATACTTCTTACATATTATTTTATATTTTGCTGTATAATATAACAATGATTGTGGTCTTCAAAGAAAAAAGATACATCTCAAAATTCGTCATTTTTTAGTTAAGTCAAGAAATATGTTTAAAAAATGCAAGATTTTTTCTCGTAAAATGTTAATAAAGATAGTTCACAGCCCACATAGTTCACAGTAAAACACGTCGACTTTGACCGGTCAGGTTAAAAGAACATTTGGGCACATTGATAAATTTTTTGAAGGGCCTATTTTTCTTTTCATCGGAATTTGTGAGGAGCAAAGCGAGTACACGGAAGGTTTTCTGAGAGCTCTCCCGCTTCCCCCTGCTTCTCGTTTTATCATTTCTTTCATCTTAATTCATCTCATAATCGTTTTCCCCTCTCCATCAATATATTCACCCTCCCAGATGAGGCCTCTTGAGCTCCGATACTGGAATCATCAACCTAACTTGCGAATAAAAAAGTATACCGCGTTTAGTAGCGCGCTTTCCCCGATGGATTCACTGCTAACCAATAATAATCTAAATGCATTTAAAACTCCTCTCTACCAGTCTGTGATATTTCTATACCCATTCACAAACGATCACACCAAGAACAGTTGTCTCATCTTCGATTCAAGGCTTAAGATAAATAAATAAAAAATAAAATAATTAAAATAAATAATTAAAATAAATTTGTATCAGCCAAAGCCCTCAGACAAAGGTTCTGGGTCATGTGTTATCGCCGCTCGATGATTAGAACCAGTGGAACACATAATATTTCATTTTTTACCTATTTTTAATGATTCATATTTATTTATTTACTAATTAACTACATGTTCACTTGACTCGGTTTGTCTTTTGATATTTCCCTCGTAATCACGATCCTTTCGATCCAGGTAAGTTATCGAGCTCTGTTTCGAAGGCAATATGAAGCAATAATAAAACAGTGAAAATGAAATAAATAAATAAATAAATAAATAAATAAATAAATACACACTTTAAATCTTAAATCTTTTTCGATTAATTAAATAAATAAAAACTTTGAATCTTAAATCTTTTTCGATTAAATAAATAAAATCATGTAAATCTTTTTTTAACTTCCGAACCCGGAAAGAAAGCCGGGAAGTTTCCGGTTCTGTCCCGCCATCATTTGTCGCCCGCTGCGGGCGGTGGGCGGCGCGGGTGGCGGGCGTGTGGTCGGTCGAACGCCTCTTGTGCGGGCAACGAGGCAGTGAGCCGTGCGTCACTGCGAGCGAGAATCGATCGCCGCGCCCCGTGCGAGTCGTTACGGAAGCACACACGCCCTCTCCGCGGCGCCAGGCCTTTATCTGGGTTATGTGGACTCACGAGAATATACCGTGTACTCAACCAGTGAAACGGTGACGCAACCGTGAAAAATGGAATTTTTACAAACAATTGTAGCGTTGTTATTCTTGTCCTTCAATGAGGTTGCAGTGACGTAACATTTTACCCACTCATGTACATTATTTTACAACTCATTGCTAATTAAATTATTTAATTATACTCAGAGAAATTATAGTCCAAGAAAAATATTTTCTCGTACACAATTGTTTCTAAACATTTAGATATTGACCATAAAGAACGAAAATTATTATTTTAAAATTACAATGCTTATAAAATAAAATAATTATCTTAATAATTTATTAGTTACGGTTTGCACTGAATAACTCCAAAAGATACATGTGCTTATAACAAAACCCTATACACGCAAGTAAGTCTTTACAACACTTACAAATACCATACTTAGTATTTTTCTTCAGTTTCTGGGAACTGATCCTTATCTCGATCACATTTTTCGTCCGCTGTACCTTGGATCAACAGTGCAAATGCTGAGATGGTTGAGGCACGGTTGACGTCTATAAACCTATGCGTTGGTTGTTTAAAACCAACGAGGTCCATTATTTCTAATATCAGTCTATGTTGTTCAATTCATTTCTTAATCCCGCTTCTTTAAATAAAAAACAACATTAAAATATTTATCTGAATATGAGTATCCATACGTCATTTTTAGGTGGTATTCATTTGTTTACATTGTTCTTCACGGGCGCAGGACTGTTAACACCTTTACGGTCACTGGGCATGCAGACTGTCTTTCCGACCCTCCGTTGTGTTGCGTTAAGTCAACATAACAAAACAAAATCACGAAAATCTCTCAGAATTAATCAGTGGTACTAATAAATAATTATGATCTTTATTTTAGAAGGATTGTGTTTTTAAAATAATAATTTTCGTTGTTTATGATCACTATCTAAGTGTTTAGAAACAATTCTGTAGTAGATAATTTTTTTTTTAATTATAATTTCTCTAGCATCTTTTGCGATGACGCGTCGATCTTGGTTTCGCTTCAATAACCCCGTTCCGAGCGGAAGCGCCTAATCAGGCGACGGCGCGGCGCGGGAAGGGGTGCGGGAAGGCGGCGCGCGGCGCGGGAAGGCGGTGCGCCGCGTCGTCGTGTTGGGTCCGCCATTAGTGGACGGGACTCAGCAGAAATCCGCGCCGGGGTGGGCGGCGCCGCGCCGTCTTGCGTAACAGCCCCCGCAGTCGGCCACCGCCGCCACTGCCGTCGGGAACGGATCTCGATTGCATCCCGCGGTCAACTTTTCTTTTGACTTTTACCTGCCTGCCCAAGACGAATAGGCTGAATGCATTGGCGGTCAACCCCAAGCCATTTTCCTATATTCCAAAATAAGAATAGCCCGATTGCATCCCGGGGTCATTTTTTCTTGTCTTTTACCTACTTCTCCAAGACGAATAGACTGATTGCATCATGCGGTCAACCATTTTCCTATATTCCAAAAGATGCATCACGCGGTCAACCTTTCGTAAGACATTTTCCTCTACTCCAAAAAAAAGGGCAGCCCGATTGCATCGTGCGGTCAACTTTTCTTCGGTGTTTTATTTAATCCTCCAAGACGAATAGGCTGATTGCATCACGCGGTCAACCATTTTCCTCTATTCCAAAAAAAGAATAGCCCGATTGCATCCCGGGGTCATTTTTTCTTGTCTTTTACCTACTTCTCCAAGACGAATAGACTGATTGCATCATGCGGTCAACCATTTTCCTATATTCCAAAAAAAGCATAGCCCGATTGCATCCCGCGGTCAACTTTTCTCCAGTATTTTACCTACTTCTCCAAGGAGAACAGGTTGATTGAATCCCGCGGTCAACTTTCTCTAAGTTTTTTGTTTAACACCTCCCCAAAATCATAGCCCGACTGCATTCCACGGACAAATTTTTTTCTTCCCTATTGACCTATATTTTAAAAAAGCGTAGCCCGATTGCATCCCGCGGTCAACTTTTCCTCAGCCTGTATTGCAAAAAGAGCGAAACCCCATTGCATCTCGCGAGCAACGTTTCCTAAGCCATTTTCCTATATTTCAAAAAAAGTGTAGCCCGATTACATCGGGCGGTCAACTTCTTCCAAGCTATTTACCAATAATCCAGAAAAAGCATAGCCCGATCGCATTCCGCGTTACCGTGAGAGGTGTCTCAGGGCATCAATTGATGTTACTGAAGAGTCTCTGACAGGGAGGGTCTAGATTCGAGTTCCGACGGTGACAGGTTTGAAGTAAGCTAGATAGCTAAATCGAATTCAGTCGCATTCTAGAGAATAATTCTAGCGGCAGTCTGATCTGTTTGGTAGTTTCCCGTGGTTTCTCCGATCGATGCCAGGTAAATGCCGGAATAGTATTCTAACAAACGGACCGTGATCTTTCAATAATAGAATGTTTAGGTCAAAGTGTGATTAGATGATTATTTAAATTATAACTCATGTTTAAAATGTGGGACGAAATATTCAAACTTGAATTGTCACGGCCGTGGCACTAGAAATTGATAAAGGAATGAACAAAAATAGAAAATACTTAAGACAATAAATATCAAAAGAGAAGAATCTGGTTCATGAAACTTGCTTTGTGGAATATAAAGCTAATTATTTCTTTGCCGACACTTTGGAGAATTGATTTTCATCATCAGAGGTGTACATACATAAGATCAGAATACGTGCTGATTAAAAACATAAAGCATTTTTTTACGTATTTGATGCAACCTTCGCAAAATAAAACTCAGAAGAAAAAAGTGATAAATGGACACCATGTCACATCAAGAAAGAGTGAAAAAATATCGAAAAAGTCCACCAGAGTACACGTCACTCGCAATCGGAACACGTGAAGACCGTTGCCGGTAGCCTCGAGCCAAGAGCGCTCTCGCGGCCACCTCCGCAACCACGGCGAAGAGCCGGTCTCCGCCCCGAATGCGAGAAACTCTAATCCGAGTACCTGGCTGAAGCCGCGAACTGCGCCACAAAGGCAATAGGATTTCCGGCCCCACCTGAAAGTCCGCGCGGCCAAAGTCTGTTCCAGGCGTTTTCGCCTCAAAAGAGCTCGGCGCTGCGGGAATTTCCCTAAACGGTTATTTGTGCCGAAACAAGATCTTAGCGGCTCCGCTGGTGGACGCTTTTCGCTGTCAGGATGAACGCGGTGGGAGGCCTCAACTTTCAAAGCCCGCGAAAAGGAGATTCCATTTTCAAATGACCGCCATCAACTGTGCGTAGGATTGCCGCGGATAATAAAGTTTTAGGGCGGGCCAAGTGTTCGGGAACGGGAGAAGCGATTTGTCGACGGTTTTTGCGAATGAAAGAGAAGCCATAAAATTTATTAGGGGGTTGTTGACTGGGAGAGTAGGCCATGAGATCTCTTCCAAAGATTTTATTATTGTGTAAAAAAATATTTATTTCCTTGCTACCTGTGGAGACATTTTGATTCAAATCGCTCACTCAGGCGATGGAGATAATGATAATATATTTTGGTATTTGCCAAGGCCAAAAAGAAAGAGATCAGCCAACCGTTGACAGTGTTTGCGAATGAAGGCGCCAGACAACTTTTTTTTGGGGAGGGAGGGTGTTTCAAAGATTAGTCATTAGGGCTTTTCCTTTTATTTCATTGTTACGAAAATGTATTATCACATTCAATCATATTTTTCTTGCCTGCGGGTGGAGAGTGTTTAAATCAAATAAAGTTATTGGAAAAAATGTTAATAATTTTGCGCCCTTTTCCTAAGTAAAATAATACGCAAAAGCACAATTCGGGTCAGTCACACTTGTCGCAACACCGCTCAATGTTTCTTATCACCCATTTCCCTAAAAAGGAAAAGAAAAATTAAGGTAAAATATCAATATTTTCCTCTTTGCAAAACTGAATATTTTGGAAAAAAATAATACCTCTACTTACGTTAGTGTGAATGGAGACGATAAAGGATGCAAGGGCGTCTATGCTAAGAGATAAAGCTAAATTTCTCCCTTTCCCTTATTTTCGCGAAACAGAAAAATCAATTATCCTGAGAAATATTGCCTCTACCTTTAGGGTAGTGAATGGAGAGCTCATGTAAATGTATACTCTTGCAGGTTCGTGGTTTGCTGGCGGGCATGGTTTGCTGAGGATGTTACATTTCTTAACATACAAGTAGTAGGAACGAGTGCACTTAACAACCCTTTAGGACTGCATGTTAACAGGGGTTAAAGAGGCATGTGACAGTTAAAAAATAAAAATTAAACTATTCATGACCTTTCGTATCATTAATTTCCGAAAAAAATGTTAATTTTCTCCTTTTTCACGAAACTGAAACATAAATGTACGGGACATTTATGTGCACTGTCATTTCTATGTGCGAAATTTTTATTTAATTTTATGAAATTCTTAAGAAACAGTTTGAATACCACCATAGGCCACCATAGACACATTGTTTATATACTGTGAGAACTTGGTGTCAGAATACACTAACTTAACATTACAGAACTTAACAACTATACAAATCTACAAACTTTACAAAATCACA
>BOPP01000114.1:3442319-3457748 GCA_017312745.1 Gryllus bimaculatus
CTGGGGCCCGCACGCCCCGCAGGAACTGCACGGTGAGACACCCCCCCCCTCCAACCCCACCCGCACCAAGCATGCGGCGGTGTAATCTTTGTATACAAATATTACGGAATCATTCACGTAAATTGTTGTTTTTTTTAACATGCGCGAAACGCGGTCATTTGTGCTTGTTCCCCACTCCCGCTCCAACCCCACCCGCACGAGACATGCGGCGGCGTAATCTTTGTATAAAAATATTACTGAATCATTCATTTAAAATGTTTGTTTTTTAACATGTGCGAAACGCGGTCTTTTGTGCTTGTTTTCCGTGTGCGAAGTTACTAATTTTTTCACAATGTGCGAAACATTGTGAAGCGTGTGCAAAACATTACGAAGCATGTGCAGAACATCTGTAACGATTCGCAATTTTCTTTCGTCTTGACAACGACTTTGTGTATTATTTACAAACAATAGTGTTACGACACTGACTGGAATTCATTTACGTTTGTACATGAAGAATTAATATGAAAAATTGAATTCAGAAAGTGATTTTTAGTGATATGATATTTCATTTATTTGATACACTCATTGCGTTTCGCTCACGGCGTGTTAAAAAAATAGTATACACAACACGGGCTTTGTCTCCATGAGCTCGTCACTTTGCCATTCAAGCGTAGCGAGGACGACAAACTCGACGCGTGCGTGAATCACCTGTTACATAAATATTATTTTTGTATAATCGCATTATAACGTTATCAGAAAATCAAACTTACATTAGCGAAACAACTTTCTGGTGACGTCTCGGGTATTTGACATCTATGCAAGAAAACGATCGTCGGCTGTTCCGTTTACCGCTACCACCACACGATTCTCTTGCCGCGATTGACTGAATGTGTGATGACGCAATCATTCGTACCGTAAAGTGCTAGTACGTCATCATTTGTACCGGAAAATGCCCGAATATGAACGATTTATTGCAACAGAAAAGGTCGTTTTTCGTAATGCTGGTGTTCAAAAAATGTTTTAAACATCTATTGATCTATTGATTGCTAATTTTCGATCGACGTATTTCGAACATCGATTTTTAAAATTTCAATTAAATAATATTTTGTGGTCGATGTAGCATCCCTATGCGACACCGACATTTTTTATAAAAACGTTATGTTATTATTTTTGTATAATGGTCCAAATATCCATTAATTAAGATATTTCTTTAACATTGATATTAATACATTTTCGAGTTGTTGTTTGTGGAATGAGAAGTTTCATAACCACAATTTTGTGAAAATTAAAATAAGTTTTAAAATACGTTCTTTCGTCGAGCAGATCGCAACGAAGCTGAACGAAAAACCGCACAATTGGATGGGTGAAAACCAAAACGGTGTAAGTGATATTTTATAAATCCTGAAAAAAGGGTTTATTTTAGGCTATATTTTAGTGGCAATGTATTTTCGTTGTTTTAATGAACAATTTATATGCTGTGGCTTTAATGATGAAACAAAGAACCACGAGGTTCCAGTGAAACTGACTCCAATAAACAGATTTCTCAGAATTTATTAAATGTCACTTGTACGGTTCTGGTTTTCACCCATTCAATTGCAATAATTTTTTAACCTTTTTTTTTCGGTGAACAGAATTCCACACGAGTGCCTATCTGAAACGTTCGCGAACGCGCTAAGTTAAAGCTTAAAAGAAGCCGGTCTTGCTTTTTTTTTTATTAGCATTGCTTTCGAAGCGCCCTGTTTAGGCCTAAACACGGCGTTCGGAGGGCGCCAATGAGATTGGTGGGGGGAGGGCGGGAACTGGAGCGGCAGTAACGCAGCCCCGATGAGGGGAGGCGCAGATTACAGACTCGGCCGCCGCCGCCGCCGCCGCTGCTCACTCTATTAGCCGCCCCCGAGCCCAAGGCGGCAACGCGCCGTGCGATGCAGTGGGCGGAACGAGAGAAATGACGCAACAATCACTAAGTTAGTTTATTCAAATTGTTAAACGCGCTGATTCGATGTTAACTAATCCTGTAAATTGGAATTTTAACCCCGTTAATTCGACTTGCTCACCTCTTTATTTTGAACGGCCAATCTGTTAATTTGAATGAATAATATTGTTTTCCGAATGGCTAACCTCTCTTATTCCAATAATGGGAAACTATCTTCATTCAAATACGATATCATTATCGTGAATTCTAGCCTTTGGTGTCTTTAATTCTTACTGCTAACATTATTAATTGAAATTGTTCAATTTTATCAGTTAAAATCCTCAAATATTCAATGGATGACCTTCTTAATTAGAATGGAAGACTCCGGTAATCTAAATGCCTAAAGACATTAATTCGAATATTGGCGATCTGCAATTAAATAAGAAATCAACGTCATGAATTGTAATGACTTACTTCGATGAAGTCGTAGGCTTCCGCGACCAGAGTCATGTGGGTGATCTGGGCTGTCCGAGTGACGCCGCGTCGAAGGCTGAGTTGCCGACGTTTCGACCATCCTGTCGTGGTCTTCCTCAGGGCTGGTAAGAGAGCCCTGGGGAATACCAGCCCTGAGCCCCCACGACAGGATGGTCGAAACGTCGGCAAACTCAGCCTTCGACGCGGCGTCACTCGGACAGCCCAGATCACCCAATGACTTACTTCGTTAATTAGTTTGTTAACTTGACTCATATTCAACTGGAGTTGATTGCGGACAGCATAATTTTCTTTTAATTTCTGCGCGCATTGAAAAATTAATAACGTAGAAAAGAACCCTTTTAATTTTAAAATAGGGAACCCCGACAAATTATTCGACAAATATCATGAATTGTAATAATAACAACTAGCGTCGTTAATTTTTTAGAACTGGTATCGTTAATAGATTTACTAATTAACCTTGTTAACTGTAAGAGTAAAAAATGTAACGATAGTAAATGCTTTCCAATTTGAAAACAATGATAATTTTACTCAAACTTCAACATGTAACAGTAATTCAAGAATAATTTGTGGTTTTGGAAACGATTACCAACCTCTAATCTAAAAACTTAGGAAGCCATTTTAACGGGAAAGCATTCAACCCAAATTTGTGAACAATTTCACTGAATATTAGGAATTATATTACTTTACGTGAACTTCAAATTAAAATCCTGTTATGAAGATATTATGAAGAGGGAAACATGGACACACTCCGGACATGTCTTTTTAAAACCTCACTGAAACGTCACGTCGCGTATGGTATTGCATTATTTCTACTCTTGTTTTTCTCCATTGTGAACCACTGTGTCGAGTTGCTGGGGTCGGAGGCGGCGTCGTCGCCTGCAGTTTACACATTAAGGAGCGCCGGAGAGATCGGAAGGTCGATTTTCCTGGGTCACTGCTCCCTCCAGATTGGCCTTCCTCTTACGCTTGCCTCGTTTAAGAAGCGTTCTCCTCAGACACCAATAACAGCGCCCCTCTCCCGGAATGAGTACTTATCACGTCACTCGTTTGCTTTTTAATTGTTCTCTTTAGTTCCGTTTATATTCCTTCACTCTTTATTTAAAAATAATGGTGGGGAAGAGATGACTTAGATCTCAATGGAAAACCTATGCTATAGAAGAAGAGGAACAACAAGAAGAAGATGGTGAAGAAGGAAAGAAAGAGGAGAAGAAGTATAGAATTGAATATTTTTCCGAACCATCGAAATGCAGATTAACAGAGTTAGTTAATTTTCTAATAAACCATATTATCGTTAATCAAATTTATTATGAAAGTTCATAATTGAAGTAAAGAAGACAGCAGATAATTAAGTAATTAATTCTTCTTCTTCTTCTTCTTCTTCTTCTTCTTCTTCCTCTTCCTCTTCTTCTTTTTCTTCTTCTTCGAATTAAAAGTTTATATTTTATTCGATCGAATAATATGTGATGTAATTAGAATTAAAGACCTTTCACAAACAGCAAATTTCCTTTAACATTATACTTGTAATACATTTTTCAGGCTTTAAAACTAATTTTAATATATGAGGTTATGTATAGTGCAAGCTGAGTAAGTGAATTCTGAGTAACATTTCTTAATTTCTCCTTCAAAAGTAACTCTAAATGTTTGTGAGAAATAAGTACACAAGCATTAACGTCTTCAGAAATTATATATGTGAACTTAATGCTTCGTTTATCGACTGTGTAGTGTGTTAAGAAAATGTGGTTAATATGAATTTGTACTTAAAGGGTTAGCTTGAGTTACGAAACCCTGCATAACAGATGGAAGGCGTACGAACAGGTCTCATTAATAAATTCTCTAAACCATAACCAAAGTAACCGGCAGAGATGGTCGAAATGTCGGCAACACAGCCTTCGACGCGGCGTCACCCGGAAGCCCAGATCACGCCCACGACTCTGTCCGCGGAAGCCTACGACTTCGTGATTGTAGTTTATTGCTGTACACTACCCTCTACAACTCCCTGACCGTACGAAACGTAATTCTATCCACGGCTCTGCGTAGTGTCACCGAGAGAAGTTTGTCCACCCCCGAGCCCCTCTGTCCGTGGCCGGCATGTAAACCACGTCAGCGCGCGGGGGCGTCTGCCCCAAACTCGCGCTTCCGGGGAGCGTCCTGGCGGAAGCGCGCTCAATCGCACGCGGCCCGCGTAATCCGCGAACCCCCTCGCCCCCCTCGGCCCCCTGTCACCCGTCCCCCGGCGTCTTTGCGATGGAAGCGGGCGAGGCGTATCGCAGGGGCCCTCGCACGGGCCCCTCGTTTCCGAGTCGCGTTTGGGGGGGCGACAAATAACTAACCGGCGGCGGGGAGGGGGGGGGGACGCCAGTTGCAGACGAAGGGTTTCAAGTGGGGTTGGTCGATTACTTTTACAACTCCGATCCTAGGCCTAAGATGTAAGTAAAACGTTTGATAAATATGTTATAATTGTAGAAATGCAACGCATTCCTTCGGTTTGTTATGACAAAAACATTATTACTGTACTAGGAGTATTTATATGGTAACTAGTTCAATAATGATTCTTTGTTGTATGATTTAAGTTTTTAGAATGCTCCAAAAAGCAGTTTTGAAATGAATTTGCTAAAGGCATATGCGAACACGAATTATTGATTTTAAGACTTACGTGGCCATGGTGATTACTTGCCATGTCCTGCACGCTGTTTATGTGTGCGTGAACCGCAATGTGCGTGAACTGCAATGTGTGACTGAACCGCAATGTGCAATAATCCAATAAATGAACAATAAACAGAAGCAGCCTACAGGTTTGCATGCATGAAAATTATTTTTACAAACAATTCACTCAGCGTTAGGTAAACGTCTCATAGATACACGAGGGTTTCTGCAAAGTCTTAGTAATTATTATTTACCGAGGTATTATACGAGGCAGAGAGGAAATACTATATCTTTTAATTGTAAGATAATGATGTTTTGTGTCGTTTACTGTACGTAGTCTGAACAATGAGTGTATAAAGATCTGTACTAAGCTTCAAAAATGACAAACAGAAAAATCAAATGTTAATATCCAATATGGTTATTCCTTTAATAACATGATATTCTAATTCACTGGAACTAAATATATGTACGCATACACCTAGCTTTTGGAAGAAAAAAATTAATGATGATTTGTAGCCCATCAAGAATCCCGTTCAAGAATCACACTCGCAATCGTTTCAAAATCAATAGTTTCCATGAAGTTTTTTATGTCCCGATTCCGTGGAAGTCACCGTGATATACTGCAAAAAGTCGTCCAAAATGGAGAAAACATTATTTTATTATGTATTGTATGAGTATAATAAAATCAAGGAACATGTTCCGTGCAATTAACGTGCTATCTTTCACCTTCAGAGTTTATGGGAGAAATACCACAAAACCCCTATTTCTGACAGATGAATATCTAAGCCGCGCATATGCTAACCATAAGGCAACACACGTTCATCTTCCGATGTCCTCCCCTATTTCGCACCAACAGAAATTATTTCCAGGGCTATGAGTGTTCTCGAGTTGAGTAGTACAAAGAAGTAGTAAAGTACCATACCGAAGATTACATCATAAATACAAGCAACAAATTCATCTCAGCTGATGTTTCGATAATCAATACACCGCATTAAACCCTTATATTCAGACGCGAGAATGCTTAACCAGCCCGCAGCACCTACCCCCACCTCAACTTCAGATGATCCCTTGTGACCCACAGCTCGGAGGTTCCCGTTTGAGGGGGTCACACGTTCCAAAGTTGACCGAAAGGAAAAAAAAACATGAAGTGTCATGCCGATTACACTAGAAAATCAATCATTAGCCCGAACGATGTTTTGTCGATAATCAACTCGCTGCTTTTAATCAGTTTAAAATCACCTGACAACAAAACACCTACTTGTTTGACTCACAGCTTGAAGATTTATATTTCTCGCGAGACACCATGTTACAAGGTCCAAAATCAACAGAAATTATGAAAAAATAGTATCAAGTAACGTACCGATTACATCACACAATCAAGCAACATGTCCAACCCAGACGATGTTTTTCGGTAATCAACACACACCGCCTTTAATCCTTAGGGTTAGGCGCGAGAACGCTTAACCACCCGACAACACTCCCCCCTCCCCACCCTCCACCCACTGATGATCACCCTTGTGACCCACAGCCCATGGGCTCCCCCTGCAGCCCTTCTACAGGCCCTTCCGCGGGGCGTGAATTGGGGCGGGAAACGCCCTTGGGGAGGGTTGGGGGTTGCAATTGATACTCCGTACGGCGCACCGGGGCGCGATCTCTTGTAATGCAAAGCAGCGCAGAAACAGTTGTCACGGCGAGGACACGCCCCGACGCCGCCTCCAGGGAATGGGAGGGCGGGCTGCGGCACACGGGGCGTGGGACGCCCATTGGTGGAGCAGCCAATGGCCGATGTGGCTGCGAACAGCTGCCCGCCGGCCGCACTCAGCTCCTGTTAATACTGGTCGAGATTATTACGATTCTTTAAGACACGTTGAGTTATGCCTCGGTTCTTTTTTAGTGGTTACGTATTGCTTAAGAATTTTGGTGCTTTCGAGCTGATATATTTTGGGTTTATTTTTACCCCCTTTATTGTTACCCTTTATAACTTCAAACTCGTGAAATGGTTTTGTTCGGGTACAGTAGTAATACAAATTGTTTTTGCAAAGATATTTTCTGCCAGAAAATTATATTTTAACTTTCTCAAAAACAAACTTTGTTGAACATAATTCTGATATTTTTTGTTTTATTTGTTTGTAACCCTTTATAACTTCAAACTCGTGAAATGGTTCTGTTCGGATGCAGTAGTAATAAAACACATTTTTGCGAAGATATTTTCTACCATAAAATTGTTTTTGCTTTCTCAAAAGCAAATTTTCATGAACATAATTCTCATGAAAAGATTCAGATACGAGTTGTAGATGATGTTTGGAACATTGTACGCTGTACATTCAAGCAGTTTGGTAAAGCGTTTTTTGCTAGAGCTGTTTTAGAAATATACACTTTCAAAATAAGTATTATACAATATTTTCCCCCAACTGACACTAATAGACCAAGAAAGTCATTCCTGTATTGTATCTATAGTTTTCTCATTACTGGTAAGACGTAATATTTTGAAAGAACTGTATACAACATTATTTAATATTTGGCATTGCAACAAATCAATTAGTCGCGTGAAAAAAATAATAATTCAAAAATCATTGTTTTTACACAATTATGTAAAAGTAAAAAAATTGATGTTTACATTATTGTATGTTGAAGTAGTTCAGGATTAGTAAAGAACTGTTTTAAACTATGGAACTTAATTTCTTTCCCATGACATCCCGTGAGAATGAAGATACAAACGCAAATGTTGTAAATTAATATAGTGTAATGGTTGAACATATGAATAATAACATCATACTTTAATTAAAAATCTTAATAAAAATATTTTTCTTCCAATTAAGATTGTTCGTACTGAAGTCAGTGTATAGCTTTACAAAGTGAATGGAAAAAAATTATTGAAACAATCTACTCTACATTAATGATAAAATCTGAAAATCGTTTTAGTATTTTAGATATTTCCATATATTACAGAACTTTTCAACTATATTATTTTAATATTTATTTAACATGCGTAATTATTCATTTCCAGAGCCTACGTTTATTTCTCTGTGTACTCTCATTAATGTGATTCGTTTCTCTGTGTAAATATGAATAGATAAGGTTTAAGGAATTCTCCTGTTTTTAATCATTCGAGACGAATAATCTGAAAGATTTTAGTGCGTGTGACTGACATTTTATCCAATCGTTTTATCGCCTGGGCGTGCACTTGTTCTTTTCGTTGATATTTTACAACATTAGCACTGCATTAAAATCATAATTATTGTGAGCATCAACGATGTTCATTCTCGTAACCCTTGGAATTCAACTGTTAAAAAACTTACGAATTTTTTTCTAGCTAGTAGAATGAAACAAAGGGGTAACGCTTATATTTTCATTGTGGAAAATAATAATTATATATCAGATTATTGTGAACTATTACTAATCGATGATATTATGATTTTGAAGAACATTATTAGTCGCATCACATATCTCGCAAAAGGATTACAATGCATTATTACAAAGTACTGTTCTGACTTACATAATGACGGCCACTTTCCCAGTTTTTTTATTCCCCCAGTGTTATAAGTTTTGCCGCGACGTATGACGCCGCGACACACTTACAATGTACGCGCAGTCATAACTATTCATGACACCTACGGGTGAGTGTATGCGAATGGCGGTCGCCGCTTTGCGATCGGCTTCCGAGTAACCGGCCGCAGCCCTTCCAACCGCCGTTGGGCCCTTCGAAGGGAGGACCCGACGCGCTGCTCGCGGCCCTTGATTCGCAGCCGGAGCGCGCAGCTGTTCCCTAGGGCAGGCTGAGAATGGGACGGGGCGGGGCTGGGTGGGATGGGACATCTGCAGGACTCTAACGTGAGAAGGCTAGGAGATCAGAGTAGAAGGGGGGAAAAGAAGGGAGAAAGGGAGAGACGCGAAAGAAAGAAGAGAAAGAGAATGTGTGATAGTATGGTTAATTTTTAAATAATTAACTTCTCTTAAAGTTTTCATCAACTGCATTACTGGAGTATAATTAATTTTATTTGATTTTTGAATTTATTCGCCAGCTTTCTCCACATAAGTTGGGATATGCGATATAAGTTGGCATGCAGGGTGAAGATGAAAGCAATTTCATGAACCACAGCTTTTTGGCTCACAGTGAATCAGAAACACGAAGACATTATTGCCAAATGGTCCAAGCGTCTTGAAGTATTCACATTTCGTTACGGTCCATTTTCAGATACTTTTTTAAGTTCCTTTTTTTATAGCTTTAAAGATTTTAAGGTTTCATAAAGAATTTTTTAAGTTTTCTTTTTTCTGGGAAAGTTTTTTCTTTTCTCTATTGGATTTGCTTCTGACAGACGTATTTTTTTACTTGTAGTGATTCCCCTGCGTTATATAGAAGACTACTTACTTGAAACATAATGTATGAGGTTTTCAAGTCAGGTACGTGACTTGTTGTAGCAGCGTTTATTTCTTCACGCAACTCTATGGAATATTCAATGTTTTTCCAGGATATGTATTTCTCAGCATTGTGTGGTAAAGTGTGCTGGCAGAATTATACCTCACTAAGGAGCATGATCATACTGCGGAGTTTTGGTATATAACAGCGCGTTGATTAGAAAAACAAACATTTCAGATAGTCGATGACCTTTACTGGTAAATGGATACTTTCTGTTAAACGGAAATGCTCTCATTAAAGTGTGATTCAATAACAACTTGGACCTAAATATTTTTCGTACAATTGAATGTATCTTTTTTTGTCATTCGATAGGTGACATAGGAGCATAAGAAATAAATTACCAACACTCTCGCTTGCAATTATACTTTACCCTCGTCAAGTTATTGATCCAAATGGGCTCAGAGATAAAATAATTCAGTGTGGGAATCAAAAAGAGAGTAATGTGTATTTCAAAGAAGTTTGATTTTTCTCTTGAGATCGAATAAGTTGTTCACTCCGTTGAGCTCGTTTCAATTCTGCTAAGGAACTCAAAATATATGCGTAGCTTCATTATATGTACTTCAGGTGCTTTTCCACAATACGTTATTTTTCGTCGCCTAAACATTTTATATTTTTACTTAAAAAAAACAAATTTCCTCTCAATATCATTGCCCCTTTTGCTTCCCACATTCGGTTATTTATACTTTCAGTACAATATTGTTTCTGTAACTAAACGGATTCTCGGTAACAAACATGACACCTAAAACATAACACTCCTCGAGTCCCGCCTTGGGGTTAAAAAATACATTTAGAATAGAGGGGCGCTCACAACGTAGGCAGTCTCCCCAATGCAGAAGCAATAATGTCGACATGGCATTGTAAGCAATATGCTACCACTGAGTGACAAAGCCACAGCCGGCTGGGCGGGGGGCATGAATGCCTAATGGGCATGTGCAGGCGGTTGGGCACGAGCCGCCACGTGCCCACCCACCCCCTCACACCCCGCGGCGGGGGAGGCAGATGGATCGAGGGGGATGCACGAAGGTTAAGGACGTCGATGTGTAGGGAAGTTCCCTTTGACGGCTGGTAATGTGGCATCCATGCGGCAAGGGCTTAAACCATTTATCTCAATTGTCGGAAGAATGTTTTGGATATTCTTCTTCTTCTACTTATTATTATTATTATTATTATTATTATTATTATTATTATTATTATTATTATTATTATTATTATTCTAGTTTTACATTCTCGTATTCCATGCAAGCAATAAAAGACACTTTTTCTCCAAACATACGCAACATAGTACAATGATCCATTCCTTTATCTTAAACTATTTCTATTTATGAATGGCTAGATAATTATATTCTTGTCTACATACTGTGAGAAATTAGAGAAAAATAATAAATTACAAGTGGTCGGGTCGACATTTTATTCCATATGTTTCACGGTAGCGGTATCCACGTATATTATTTCCACATGCATGATTCTCACAATCTCAAATTTTTACAAACTAGCCAAGTATACCCCGTGTTTCGACCATAATCTCACTTTGCAACGCTAGCTGTTCTCTGGATTTTCAATACTCTATACACCGAAATATTACCATCATAAATCTCAATGTAAATAATACAACATAATATATTAAGGATTAAAACAGAAAAGTATAATATTAGTAATAATGTGGAGGGTGACGATGATAAGTACCGAAATAAATCACATATACTACAAAAAAAGATGCAAAGTGCCAAAACGTTGACAGAGGAACCACTGTTTTCTCTCTTTTTCTCACAACATACCGTCAATATCCTACAATAGGAAGTGCACAGAACATCATTCCTTATACGTCATCCCCCAAAGTACATCGTTACCTTAATACTAAAGTAGATAAAAGTGAACCGAGATTAATAACACTCCTACCGACAGAATTTATTCGGTGACGTATTTTGGACACAAGCTACATAGCTGGATCAAATTCAGCCGCTTTCTGGAGGAGAATTCTAGCGGCCGGCTGCTCTGATATGTAGTTTCTCGGGGGTTAACGAATCAATAACAGGTGAATGCCGGAGAAGTACCCTCACAAACGGACACGGTCCGCACGACATCTTTCCTTTCTCTTCCTTCACCTACAGTCACAAACACACACTTATGTGCACTACATTATCACAGTTGTCGGGAGTCCAGTTGGCAGCTTAGAGCTTGTCCCCTCTAGGGCAGTGCCCCGCTGGTGGGAGATACCTTGAGAGGAAATGTCTCCGAAAGCAGATTTGAACTTGGACGTCCGATCTCACTCTACAGCGAGGGAAGAACCCCGCCACCTCCAAGCACAAAAACATTCACTTCACTAACGAGACTAATGACCATAGCAGTGGACGTGCAAAGCCCATCAATCAATCAAAACACTGGTCACAAGTCTAACTGCGCAGCGAGTCGCGTTGGCGGCAGCGTCGCTGGCGGTGGCAACGGTGGCGGCGGCCGGGCAGGTCGGTCGCAGCGGTCTCACACGGCGGCGCAGTCGCGGTGACCCGGGGAGGGGGTAAAGCCCAGGTGGCGGAGAGGGGGAGAAATGCGGCGCAGAGAGAGCCAATGAACGCCCAGCTCGCAGAGCGCCGCCTCCTGCCCCTGCCGCCGCGGGGTAGACCACCCGCTGCGCAGGCGCGGGCAGCGGGCGGCCGCCGTCTGGCTGACAGGCGCATTTGCTTTGTCGCCGTCGACCAGAAAGCACTGGCTGGGATGGTGTTTCGTGACATGTACTCACCTGTTACACACAACATAATCTGTGTGATAAAAACTATTTATCCATTACATAAATGTAAACCATCGTGCATTTCATTATTCTTTCCGTAATAAATATTAGTTTTGTTCGCTGGTGGGGGGTATTCAATTTTAATGCAGCTAAATTTTTATTTTGATATAATAAATGTGAATATTTTGCTAATACATACATATATCCCAATTTGTTCGTTTTTAGACTCTTTAACAAAAAATCGTGCATTTTGATGAAGCATACATGCAATATTTAGATGTTTTTTTAAACTTTCTCGCTTTCGTTGGCGTAGTGGTAACAAATAAACTAACTCAAGAGAAAACATATTTTATTCACCTGAGAAACGTTTAAATACAAGCTACAACTAACGGGCGATTGCTGTTGTCACCTCGGGATCTAAACTTTTCCACTAGTTATTTTGTTTCTTTTTAACTATGATCGTAGTTTTCCTGAGTGAAATTTCCCAAGATAAACGATAGCAATCACCGGATTATTGTACCTTATGTTTTTTTCTTTAACGATCCGATTAACTTTTTTCATATAATATTTTGCATATAATCATAATATGCAAAATATATTTTCTTCATATTACCTATTTAGTCTCTGCATACAATATTATGAGGATTCTTGATTTTTCTATCCAACATAATTTTTGATACTTATTTAAATGTTTAAAGAAACACAATGTTTGATATTTATTACTCTGTTCCGAGGTGAACGTTATGTTACGATGTTGTAGTATTGTACATTGTGTGCATAGGTTTGCGTAAATGTGCCTAAACCACAATTAAGTGCGAGTGACTTTTAGTAAAACTAAGTAACGCAATTAAATTTATTTTTCGTGTCATGTTTCAGCACTATTTGATGTTAACACAGACGTATATACTCTCACAAATATAAAATTATAATCACAATAAAAAAATAAAGGTCTGTAATTAATATGAAACGTATCATATATTATCAGATAAAAACCTTTCCAGAAGAAAGGCTGTCGATCAAAATGGAATAACTGTGTAAGAAACCGAGTTTTAGACATAATACGAATATTAACATAGAAGGCACAACCTAATACAAATATTTTATTGATTTTAGACTTTATGAGATATTTATTATCTTTCTGTATCCTTGCTCACAAATTCTTGATCTTACGTTCATAAAAATCTTTTGAAATAATTTCTAAGAGACACTTGTTGAAATTTTTATTAATTAATTTCTGTAAATTTAATTTTTATTCTGGTTTACAACATGTAACGATATCCATTTCTTAAAAATTACAGTCTCTTAATAATATACTAAACTTCAGAGATTATTAGTTGCTCACATTATTCATTTTTAAGGATTATGAATATATCTACATAGTATTTTGATATTTTACATGAAATTCTTACAATTAAAAAATTGGAAGCGATCCTAAATGAAAGCGAAAATGTTTCGTTCATTCAAACCACTTCACTACTATCTCTGATGTAATAAAAACTTAGATATCTGGAACTTGCAGATGAAAAGGAAAGGCACGAGTTACAGAAAATTTCAAAATATCGTGACTCGGGTGACAGAATATTGTTGAAGCAAAGAGGAAGGTGTATAAATAAGTTTTGATGAATTCCCCTTGTTGGGGTTCAAGTTAATGAGTATCTCAGCATATCGATGTTCAAGGTATGAAATATTTCGACTTGATCAGTTTTGAATAATCAATAACTATGATTGTATGAAAGGAAAAGGTGACTAAAAAAATACATCGGGTAAATCAAATTAATGAGATTCAAGTTTTTCGATTACGATATGGTGCGAGAGCTCTTAGAACTAGAAATGGGGCATTGATTTCTCATGTGGTCTCACAGACTTTCACCAGTTAAACGCCTCGGCCTCGTAAAGCATGGAGATAGGCAGCAATTTCATGTTAAATAGGAGTTAAAATATTTTATATATACAGTTTATATTTATACAATTTAGTGGAGTTCACAGGACGAAAATGATATCTCGATTACCCATATCCACAGAAAAAAAGAAGCAGCTTCAGTTACTGAACACTTTGACTTACCGAGATTTTCTCATTTATGAAAGGATTTGGAGATATCTAGGAGAGATGATTAACAAAATTCGAATTATAAACGAATTTGAGGTATAAATTCCTTCAAGTTACAAATGAATTTCGTTATCCCGGATTTCGAGTTATCGATGAATTAAATGGGTGAAAAACAGAACGGTATAAATGACACTTTATAAATTCTGAGAAATTTCTTTATTTAAGTCAATAATACTGTAAAGTCGTGGTGGTCAGAATCATTGTATGGGCTATCCGGGTGACGCCGGGTCGCAATCTTAGGTGCCAAAGTTTAGACCGATATATCGCCGTCTTCAGGGGTATAGTGCCCACTAGTCGCACTACAGCCCTGAAGAAGGTCGCGATATGTCAGTAGAAACGTGGGCACTTCAGCCTGCGACGCGGCGTCACTGGGACATCCCAGAACAACCGAACTCCTGTTCTCACCCGCGTCTTTCCACAGGTCCCGCCCAGCCTCCCCCGCAAGTGAGCCCGGATAGCACGTCTCCGGGCGCGGCGGAGCTCCTGTACCCGGGCGGCGGCCACGGCGGTGGGCGCGGGTCGGTGAGCCCGGGGGGCGGCGACGGCGGCGGAGGCGGCGGCGGCGCGGCCGCATCGGCCGACAGCAGCTCCCTGGCGCAGCTGGGCGGCGGAGGCACGCCCGGCCTGCACGCGCACTCGCAGCACGCCCCGCACCACGCGCAGCACGCCCCGCACCACCACCACCATCACCACCACCACGCGCTGCACGACGGCGACGGGGACTCGTCCGGCGCAGGGGACGTGGACGAGCTGCCCGACGACGAGGACGCCGCCTCCGGAGGACACGGTGAGTCGGCCCTACCCAGTGGATTGGTTGGTTGGTTGCTTGATTGGTTGGTCGGTTGATTGGTTGGTTGGTTGATTAGTTGGTTGGTTGGTTGGTTGATTGATTAGTTGGTTGGTTGATTGATTAGTTGGTTGGTTGATTGATTAGTTGGTTGGTTGGTTGATTGATTAGTTGGTTGGTTGATTGATTAGTTGGTTGGTTGATTGGTTGGTTGATTAGTTGGTTGGTTGATTGGTTGGTTGATTGATTAGTTGGTTGGTTGATTGGTTGGTTGATTGATTAGTTGGTTGGTTGGTTGATTGATTGGTTGGTTGATTGATTAGTTGGTTGGTTGATTGGTTTGTTGATTGGTTGGTTGATTGATTAG
>BOPP01000114.1:3459179-3488967 GCA_017312745.1 Gryllus bimaculatus
GCCGGGCGCCCCGCAGAAGAAGCGCAAGCGCCGCGTGCTCTTCTCCAAGGCGCAGACGTACGAGCTGGAGCGGCGCTTCCGCCAGCAGCGCTACCTGTCGGCGCCCGAGCGGGAGCACCTCGCCTCCATCATTCGCCTCACGCCCACGCAGGTGAGACGCAAAGGCATTTTCTTGGTATGATAGGCCCACGCCCAGGAATAGGCTTGGGGCTTTGTTTCTTGGAGCGAGATGGGTGTCTGTCTTCACGATGGAATATCTCACGGCTTTTCGCCTTGATCGGTCGTGTCGCCAGACAAAGCTTGATTGCGAGCGTATCGAGCTGTGTATTTTGTTTATTTTTTTCTACATACTCTTCACTCAATTGCCTTCTTGGGTGGCAAACTATATGCCAACCGTGAGGTGAACTCCTACCCTGACATCTCCAAAGGAATAGACATGGGTTTTTGTTTATTTGTCGCGTAATAGGTCTCTGTCTTCACGATGGAATATCTCACCGCTTTTCACGTCTTGATCGGTCACGCCGCTCGATGTAGCATGATCGCGATATATCGATCAGTGTATTTTGTTTTTTTGTGTTTCGACATACTCTTAACGCAATTGTCTTCTTGGGTGGTGAACTATATGCCAGTCAGTTGATCTCCTACCCTGACAAATATTTCGTCTTACAAGTGAAGATATGATTTAAAAACCACCGCATTGGGCAAAACGTATTGTGTTTTGGTTGCTTATTTTAGGCAAAATGGATGTCTTTTAGACTGCCAATTTTAGGAAAAAAGAAATCCTTTTTAAATGCCTATTTTAGGCAAAATGAATTCCTTTCTGCCTATTTTAAGCAAAATGAAATCTTTTTTACCTGACTATTTTAGTCAAAATTAATTTCATTCCATGTGCCTATTTTAGTCAAAACAAAATGTCTGATCATTCAGACCCTACTCATGACACTCTCCAAGCTCCGTGTCTGCCACAAACGTACTAACTGAAGAGCGTGTGTGTGTGTGTGTTTGTGCCACAGGTGAAGATCTGGTTCCAGAACCATTGTATTAGGCAAAACTTGTTCTCTTTTCTCTGCTTATTTTAGCCAAACTATATTACTTTTTGTACGCTTATTTGAGGCAAAATTAATTCTATCTTGCCTACCTATTTTAGGAAAAAAGAATTCCTTCTTTCCTACCTATTTTAGGCAAAATGAATTTCTTTTTGCCTACCTATTTTATGCAAAATAACTGTATTATAGCCTGTCTATTTTAGGTTAAATGAAAACCATTTTCCTGCATATTTTAAACAAAATCACTAACTTTTTCCTGTCTTTTTTCGCCAAAATGAATTTCATATCACGTATCTATTTTAGTGAAAACAAATGTCTGACCATTCAAACCCTACTCTCCAAGCTCGGCGTTTGCCACAAACGTACTAACTGAAGGGCGTGTAGGTGTTTGTGCCAGCAGGCAAAGATCCGGTTCCAGAACTACCGTGTTAGACAACAATTATTCTGTTTTCTCTGCTTATTTTAGCCAAACTTTATTACTTTTTGTATGCCTATTTGAGACAAATTGAATTCCTTCTTTCCTACCTATTTTAGGTAAAATGAATTCCTTTTTGTCTACCTATTTTATGCAAAATAAATGAATTATAAGCCTGTCTATTTTAGGCAAAATGAAATCCATTTTCCTGCATATTTTAAACAAAATCACTCATTTTTGCCTGTCTGTTTTCGCCAAAATGAATTTCATTTCACGTGCCTATTTTAGTGAAAATAAATGCCTGACCATTCCAACCATACTCTCCAAGCACGGTGTCTGCCACAAACGTACTAACTGAGGGGCGTGTGTGTGTGTGCTTGTGTGCCGGCAGGTGAAGATCTGGTTCCAGAACCACCGCTACAAGACGAAGCGCGCGCAGCAGGAGAAGGGGGCGATGGAGCCTGGCGCGGGCGGGGCGGGCGGCGCGGGCGGCGGCGGGGGCGTGGGCGGCGGCGCGGGCCGCTGCGGGTGGGCCCGCTGCCTTCGCCCGCCGCGTAGGCCGTGCCCGTGGCTGTCGTGCGCGAGAAAGGCAAAAGCCTGCGCGCCCAGGCGGCCGGGAGCTAGGTGAGACGAGCTCTGGCCGGAGCGCCTGCGCGTCTGACTGATTGCGTTCTTCGTTTCCTTCACCGAAAAATGGAGAGTGGAGATTACCAGATCCGTGTATTCATTGTGTTCATATGCTTTTGCATAATCATGATATGTAACAAGGAAACTTGTTACAGGTAGCATGGATCTGGTACACTCAACAGGTTTCTTTTTTCGGTGTGTGAACGTGCCACCAAGAAAAACCGAACCGTTGGAGTATACCAGAATACATCGATACTATATAGGAAATTGCTGCAGTATGCATGGATTGATATACTCAACGGCTTGTTTGTTTTCGGTTGTACGTCTATTGCTTCCTGCTCTTCCTCGTCTTCTTTGCCTTTTCTTTCCTGTTCTATCTCTTTATTCCATGGTGCTTCTTTCACTAGTTCTTTGGCTTTCTCTACTTCTTTTTCTTGCGGGCTTCTTCTTGTTTTCTTTGCATTCTTTTCTTTTATTTCTTTCTTTCCCTTTCATTCTTCTTTTGATTATTCTGCGTTTTCTTCTTTTGATTCTATATCTTTCGTATCTTTTCTCCTTTCCTGTATGTATCCTTTCTGTCTTTCCTGTTTCTTCTCTTCTTTCCTTCTTATCTCGTTTCTTAATATTCTTTTCTTCTTATTTTCTTCTCCTTTACTCCTCAATTAATTTTTCGGTTTTCTTTATCTCCTTACTTTATCTCCCCTCGCCTTGTTTTCGTCATCTAACTTTTCTTCTTTCTCTTCTGTTTCTCAGTCTTCATTTTCTTCTTCTCGTCTTCATCTTCTTCTTCTTCATCTTTCTAGCGCACCCACTATCAACATCGTACACATTGTTTTTTATCTTATCAATTTTATTGTATCCTGTCGTTAGACAAAAGCATATGAAGCAGAGGAACTTTTCTCTAATGGTGGGGGAGCTATGGGTACAGTTGTTCTGCCAACTTAATGTTTTCTAATAAAAAAATATGTATACTGGATATAAAATTTTGATTAATAGTTAATATTTATAACGTAAACAATGGATATATTCAATGCGTTAGAATATGCATAAGTAAATATTTTCAATATGAAATCGTTGGCTTCTGGACAGTTGGACTGAAACTCTCCCATGTGTTTGTCACTGTATTAAGTGAGCGGAGATTTGCAGCCTGTTCCCTTAGATATTCGTCCACTCCCGCTCTCCCCACCAGTCTTCCAGCGAGTGACGTGTGCCGTTCCTTGTGCGCAGGCCGGGAGGCAAGGGCGGCGTGTCGAGCGGGGGCGACCTGGGCGGCCGCCCCCGACGTCGCATCACCGCCTGGTGATGCCCAGCTACGCCACCGCTCATCCACCCGCACGCCGGCCACCCGCCGCCTCCGGCCCACGCCGCACACGCGAGCGCGGTCTGGTGGCAGACCGCCCCACCCCACCACCACCACTCACCTGCCCGTCGCTCACCCGGAGGAGCACGGCGGCGAGTGCGTGTCAGCGGCGGTTGTGACCGGAAGATTGCAATGAAGCGCGTGGCGACGCAAGATGCGTCCACACTCACCCACTCGCCCACCCGGCGTCGCTCGCCGAAAGAGCACGGGGGCGGCGCGGGCGTGGTGAGCGGTGACATGGAACCACGGTGGCGACGCCAGATGTGTCCCGCACCACCGGTCGCCCGCGCGTCGCCCACCCGGCCGTCGCTCGCCGAAAGAGCAGCGCGACGGGTGGGGACGGGAGGAGGAGGAGAGGTGGCGACGCGAGATGCGTCCCACGCACGGCGGCACGCCGTGGCAAGCAACGCGTGCGCACCGCGGGCCGGCGGCGGGCGAACCGTTGCCCCGCCAGGTCCCCTATGACGAAGAAAGACCCCCCCAAACCCCCGAGAAAGAGAAGGAAAGAAAAGCGTTGCGAGCAGAGGTGTGCGCAACTGCGAGTAAACTCGTCCGTGTTAAGCGTTGCTAGGTTACGATATTTCACATGACGACGGTAATATGCAACTTTTTTCTGGAAAATTTTTATTATCTTTCCTTATTTGAGTCTTTTTGAGAAGTTTTCATTACAACACTTCACCGAGCGAATTTTTCATTTCTTACCTAAAATTGATGGGTTTGAAACACCTCAATATTTGGTAAGTTTTTATTATTTCGTTCAATATGATGAAGTTTCCTTACTACATTTGACCCATTTTCATGACTTCATATACATATATTTAGTGAGTTATCATAACAGCAGTCTCTGTAAATGTTTGCATACTTCCGTCATCGAATGTAGCAACTCGATCTGCTCTAGATTCTCAGAGCAAAATGAAGGATAGCAGTGCTTGGTTGAGAGAATGAGTACGTTGGCGATTCTTATGGAGGTAACCGCTTTGGTCGTGTGGCGGCACGTTGGATCCAGCAAGGTCTAGATCTCAAGTTAAGTTTGCTTAGTCTCGATCAGCTGGCGACTGTGCACACTTTGAAGCTTAAATAAACGAAAACAAGGATTAAAAAATAATTGTTATAGTATTATTTAAGGGAAAGGTATTTTTGTATCTTCTCGTATTACATGATGTTTAAAATAATTTAAAAAAACATTACTTGAATCGTAGACTTTTTATATAATATATAAATACAAAAACATAGTTTTTATTATTTTGTACACATTTTATTTTTGATGTACGTTTTCGTTAGCAACAAGAAAAATAATTAAAAAGCTCTGTACGATGTAGTCGCTGATAAATAGATGTGAAGTTCCACGAGGCATGTGTTTTAACAAGAATTGACACTAAATGTACTGATTCTCTCTCGCCCTTTAGCACCGATTATGCTACTAGCACACGGACGAGTTTGGAAGCAATTTTGCACGCGTTTGCTGTCGATGCACGTCTCGAAATGACGTCACGGCTGCACGCAAGTTGGCGGTCAGCGCGGTGGCGGCGGGAGAAACGCTCCACCCGACAAAAGAAGTCTGTTGCGCGCCTCAAGATGGCGCCACGGCTGCATACGAAATGGCAGCCGACAGTGGCGCGGACTGGTGGCGTCCGCGCGAGTTGCGCTCCCACAGGAGAGTGAGATAGTGGCAACTGTGACCTTGACCAGAACGCTATCCCGGCGTGCTGCACGTCCATGGAGTCTGCTTCTTACAGGCAGATGGAACATTAGTAGTTGTGTTTAGTGGTGCCATGAAATATCGAATTACAAAACGCAAAAAAACTAGAGTGGCAACAAACGAATTGTTTCACTAAAATGTTTTGTCTCAACACGTCTCAAGAGATTGTTGCTGGTACAGGCATCGAGGCTATGAGAGTGATAGTGTAATATGAATTCATGCGACGACTTCAGTAACCTATGGTTTCTGATCAGGAACAACACCATGATGTTTTACAATGTTAAAATAAAAGGTACTTAAGCTATCATAATCGAATACTTTAAAAAGAGTTTACATAAAATAATCTAATAATTTATTAGCAATAAATAACGGTACTTCATGACTGAAGATCGTTTTTCCCAACCTGTGTCAAAATGGAATCGTTGCATGAGAATGAGTGAAATCATTTCTTTCCTACGTTTAGTTAGAGAAGTCATGATAGTTATGTAAGATTTTGATGTCTTGTGAAAGAAGAAAAGCAATAGTTCACTTTGTTCCACTTTTGCTCTTCCATTCCGAGATATTACAGATGACAAGACAAAACGGTAATAAAAACAGGACTGAAATTTCTTACAAAGAAAAAAGAACAAATTGACAATTTATAATTATAGTCAAGGTCAACGAAAAGTATCTCACTTTTCCTGAAAGAGCAAGATGAAAAAATATTTAGTATTCCTATATATTTTGGGGATAATGTGCCGGGTATATGTAAAAGAAAATTGGTAAAAATATCATCAAATCAAAAGCAGATCATCTGTTATAAGTTTCTGAAAATTGTAGATAATATAAAATAGCCATTTCTTTTTATGCCTTGAAATGCCGCACAATTTACAAATTTATGAGAATTTCCGATTAAACAATGACGTTACACTACTGAAAAAATATTGAAACGAATAAAATATTTTTATCCCATAACTTTTTAAGGAGATATTTCGTGTGAAAAATACACGATATGGTTCAAATATTTCACAAGAAACATTGTTGTAATGCGATCTGCCTTTGATTTTTCAGATTTTTTGTCGTATTAAATGACGTCGCAGCTGCAGGGGGATATAATCAGTTTTCACTTTTTTAAATATTTATACAGGTGTCTCAGAATAAATGTTACAAATTTCTACAACATAGAAGGAGTCTAAGATGATCACTTTTCGCCAATGACAACATGATATAAAATCTCAATAGCGAAGGTACACATGATTCCTTTACTAAGTACCCCCCCCCCCGTGATTCGTAAGTCCCCTCCTCAGGCACTTGTTTCTGGCAGGTACGATGAGTCATTGCGTATTCCGCATCCTTTTTTAAAGTACCAACGACAGTAAGTGAGCTGCCAAACACTGGTGCATGATGGGTAGTCGGCCAATTAGAGGCAATTGTCTCATTATAATTCGATGAAGCGAAATTTTTTACGAGTTTATTGACCAATTTTTATCAACTTCTACCCTTCCTATGCCGTAGAAGTTTGTAACATTATTTACGAGACACTCTACTATTTTTTTGCTTTACGCGCAGTAATGTCAATGCTCGGAAGGGCGTGTATACTCAAAGGCCAGCACGGCACCGCCTTTTGGACCGTGACTCGGTATCATTCGCACGCTCTCCAAGTTCCACTCAGTTTTAGCTAGCCTACTTCGCCCGAACTCAGAATCCGCCACACCCCCAAAAAAGGTATATGATGCCCAAACGTTTCGACATCAGTAATTTTTTTTTAGAAATTCCCGTGAAATAACCAAAAATGATTCCCCCCCCCCTGCAGCTTCGACAGCACGGCCGCACGAGTCCAGCGAGGTCCAGATCTCAAGTTAAGTTTGCTTAGTCTCGATCTGCTGGAGAGAGCGCTCTGAACAAGTTTAGTGTACGCAAACAGGTTATGTTAAACAGATTCCCTTGTATTCATCATGTCTTCCGGGCTGATGGGCCGTGGTCCAATTGGCTTTGGGATGCCAAAAGTCAGTCGCCAGTCAGCCACCGGCCCGGACACTTCGCCCGAGACCTCGCCACTGAAGATGCCCACCGCAGTCGTGGGCGAAACGTTTGGCATCCCAAAGCCAATTGGACCACGGCCCATCAGCCCGGAAGACATGATGAATATTGACTCCGGCCGTGAAAGCCTACAATGCTGTATAGATTCCCTTGTGTTCGTCTATGGTATGTTTTAACTCCGTTTCGTGGCCGGCAGAAGTGTATGATTTATTGGGTGAAGCAGAGACGTATTCAAACAACTAATGTAGGCCAGACAGATTTTTTTCCACAAAGAACATTTTTGTAGTATTGAAAGTTTTTCAATAGCACACTTGTAAAATTAATCACAGCTAATCTTGGATATTTTCAACACGTAATAACAATTTTCTGAAAGAAACTGCAATACAATATTTAACAAACATTAAATTAATTTTACAAAACATTTTGGTTACAAATCTGCTCATGTTGTGAAGAAATAAATGAGATGTGAATCGAAAAGATTATTTGATCGTCGTTGGTTTTCATAGAGACATATCTGCTCCGAATGTTCTTACCGTCGTAAATTATTCACCTCGTCCAATTGAAAATAAACCAACAGGGGAACTTTCTCGGAAACATTTATAAAGAGTTCTTGTAAGAAGTCATAAACAGTTATACAATCAAAATTTCTAATAAATCCCGAAAGAAAGGAATTATGAAGTAAATTCACTCAATTCAGTTTCATTCTCTCTTTATTTGGCTCTCTATTTGCAATAAATTGTTATTTTAATGTCTGCAAACAACCATACTGACATATTACAATATTCTTCTGCGTAACCTGTCGGAAATAAATTTATTAAATGTCTAATTGCACGAAAAGTAACTAGATATATAATTAATATCTAAAACCACTTAGTGTTTCCTGTCCTTCTTTTTAATCAGTTTTCTGGCAAATAAGTGTACATACATTCCGCTGTGTAAACTAGCATTTTCCTTTTATTTCATCGTTCGAATTATAAAGAAATTTATGTTAGGAGTTATGAAAAAAAGACAGTAGAATCCCGTGAGGATGGGCAAAGCTGACGAGCGGGGTCATCCGAACTCAAAAAGAGCAATAAATCCGAAGGAGAGCTCTCTACAAAATTCCTAACAGCCACTTTCTCATCATACCGCGATATTACTCTTGATGCCTCTCTGTTCGTGAGTACTTGACGTCATCTCATGCCAACAGCACGCCATCACGCCAGCGAAAAAGTGATTAAAAGCTTAGTTAAATATTACAAGTTGTGGAAGCTAACACGAAGATAATTCTTTTTTGCATCGCCTCGGTAGAGAGTTCCAGAAACTTTAAATAAGCTGTTTTCGGCGTTCGTTCGGTAAAAGTTTAAGCTTCATGGTAGGGAAATATGTCCGATGAATTAACTTTTTTCTCTCTTATTGTAACTTCGGAGAAAGTTGGCACGACAGTTTTGAATTCTTTATCGCCCTGAAGGGAAAAAAACCGCCACGGAATGAAAATTATCTGGCGACAGATCAAAAATGCGTAATATCTTCTTGGGAACCAAGCCAAAGTCGTTTTCAAAATAATATTGTGTTAATGATGAAATGGAATGTTACAACAATTACTTGACCCAAATCTACTTCAGAAGAAATTCTGTTTATCGAAACGTTTATTTAATTCGACTTCATTCAACAGGAAAATTCCAGACATTATACTTTTTGAATTTGATGTATTTAGTCTGATACTGTTCCTACACCGAATCCCTTTTTCTAGGTTGATGTTTAAAGAATTGACAGTGAAACCCAAATATAGATGACCCTTACGTAATTTGACAACTTTTTTACTAATTTTAAATAACGTTTTGTGCGACTGAGTAAAATGTAGTATGCATTTTATTCAAATTTTTGCCGTAGTGTTTTGTATTCAGATTAAATCTTTTCGGCGTTGTTTTCCCTACTTCGTGTTTCTTTCAGCCTCAAAGGCATCCCTTTTTCTTTATTTTACCCTTAACCCTTAGCCACCCTTGTGGCCCTTTAATTACAACTCAGACGTCTTTAGCGTGCAGCAAACTCCTCTTTCGTAACCGTCCCCCGAGGAAACTTTTAATATTATTACTACAAACTCCTACTCCTTGTCAGGTAGCTGTATTCTCATCCCATTCCCTGTCTTCTGGGCTTTGGAAACTCCCAAAGAGAAGAGCGCTTCTTTTAATTGATTTTTCCCTCCAGGGGAAGCATGCTCAGCCTTCAGAACGCGAGGAGAAAAAAAGAAAGTTGAAGGTAGAGGATTGTTAAAAGTTTACGCGCGTTATGGGGTTGCCGATATTCGGAAGTTTCACAGAAGCTGGGTAGCAAAATTTAATTTATGTTATGAAACAAAATATTCAGCTGAATAATTGGATGTAAGAAAGTTAATATGCCCGTTGGAAAAAAACAAATATACGTTCCACAAAAATGCAGCTAATTAACTAATTTGGTTATTCTCGTTTTTAGGAGAAATTTATTATTTCGTTATTTTTTTAAGAGAACTCTTGAGAAATTTTTCGTATTATAGTTGACGTAATTATTTCGGTGGTAATTTTTGTTTTTCGAGGATTTTTCAAAATTAATTTTTCTCAACGATCTTCATTAATTCATTGTTAAAATTTTCACTCTTTTCGTATTAATTCAACTATTAATTCGGCTCTAGTAGTCTAACGTTCAAACTTGTGTTTCCGCCATAGAGTATTTATTCGTTTTTTTGAAACGAAGTGCCTTTTGAACATCATTTCACAAAAATGATACTCAAATGGAAATGGAAATTTAAAAAAACAATATGTTCTATATTTCTAGATTTTAATCGTGGAGTTACTTTGTTATGAAACTTATTGTTCTCTTACCTTGATGGCCAATAATTTTGAAACATTAAATATTATAATCACTATTTTATGGGAATCATTACTTTCAGTCACAACTGAGGAAAACATTATCGGTAAAAACTAGAAGCTAATTGTCATGCTCAAATAATTCTTATCAGTACCTTCGGAGCAGTTAATCATTTGAAACAAAAGAGCATTCCTGACTCCAACATTCTTTACACCATCAATAAATATATTAGCACAACCAGTAACTTTTGTTCTCACTCAAGCAATGAAACAATACACACCAAATCTAATATTTGTGAAGAATACTTTACCGTATTCTTCAAGACAATTTCGATACACTCCTGTAATATGAGAAACAAAAATGTCAGTTTTGAAAAGAGTAATTAGAAGCAAATCTTATTCATTAGAAAGATATTACTTAACCTCAAATATAGCCAATATTGTATTCTAACCCTAAAATTAAATGAAAAGAAAATTCATAGATGTGGTCAAGAAAAATGAAATTATCGAATTTGGTCAACAATTGACAAGCCAATTTTTTTTAGAAAACAGCTAAATAACTACAATTGCAGATAGCTGGTACCTGTTTTAGTATGAGCCAATCTGTTAAACTCACTGAACGACATGTATTTTTAAATAGGATTACGAAGCAAATCATATATTGTGATAGTCACAATAAGAGTGCATGTGATGTCCACAAGAACATTGGAAAGAGTGTCCTCAATTTCATATCATATCCAAATGATTTTAGCATACTTGAATTCATTGCGTTCGGAATAGTATATAGTTCTAAGTATTACCAAATGCCCACAATCTATTGTACAAAAATGTGACCTAAAGTGATTCTTAAAGAACACAACATGTAGAGTGTTAATATAGAAATATCAACTAGATTTCAAATCATATGACAAAACATGTACAATTTAAAGAATGTATATAGTAAATGTGAAAAGAATTTATTTAAGTATTGCAGAATGTTAAATTAGAAAAGTAATGTAAATAAAGTCATCAGCAGAAGTATGAAAACCTTAATAATGACATTACAAATGTCGAAATATCACACCTCGAAAGAAATAATCATTCGGTTTATGTGGCACCATGAATCACCGGCAAAGCAAAACTGTGTACATATTTTTCTTATTTGATTACCTCATTATGCTTCCTTCTAACTTAGCATTAAATATGCAACAAAGAAAGCACAAAATAATAAATAGCAAACATCAGGAAATCACAACTTCGTACTTCTGCTGGTGCTTTGATCAGGAAAGCTTTCTTCCTTCAATCAATGAGAAATTGCATTAAATGCAATTTGCCATCCATTCTAAAATTGGTTTGCTCGAAAATGTGAGGAAAAATATGTAAATAAAACAAATTTTGTACAATTATATTTTGAAACTTAACCGATAAGAACCGAAACAATATTTTATTTGTACCTACATTTATTAATCAAAAATGAGTACCCACTAAATCATTCTGAAAAAGATATACGCAATTTAAAAATTTCACGGTTTTCCCCCACATTTTTAACAATCCAAAGAAGATGGTACCCTGCGATTGTGGGAAGACAGTGGTGTTGTGGGACGAAAGGCGGGTTCTGTGTACAAAAGAAAGATTGCCCGCCCACCCCTGTGTATCTGTCTGTACATACAAGTGTGAGTACAATAAACTCAACCCAGCAGAGTTTTCCGAGTTTTTATTCGCTTTACATTCCTCAATTCCTGACACCTTAGAGGTGGATCCAGTGAAATTACCAGCAAAACTTTTCCTGGGCGAAGACCTATCTCTCCGCCCCCATAGAACAATAAACAGTTGAAGATAAAATCTCGCAGCGAGCCCAGTATAAACTTAAATAAATCTTCATTGACGCCAAACAGAAGCTCTTTGCTGTTAAAGATGAAAACACTTGTTCGTGTTTTTCTCAAAATATCCAAAACAATGGCGGAGCTAGGTCCTGGTGCTTCTCAGGAGACACCTTGAACTCCTTAGAATGTTATGGAAACTTGTAATGGCAAACGTATTGATAAAGTTGTGAGTTGGGAAAGGGGAACAAGATTCAGACTATTCTGTAACTGTTTATGCTTTGCCAATACAAGCCATCTGCTTACAGTGGGGCTAGTACTTCGACGATACAGGGAATAAAGACTAAAAGAATGAATAATTCTTTAAATTCCCCAAAAAACACCAGGTTAACTAGTGGATCTAAAACAGTACAAACTTTCTCGCATTATTTCTAAATTTGTCCTTTTCGAAAATTCGGAGAGTTCATCGAAAATGAGATTCCCACCATTCTTTAAAGAATCTCTTCTTCCCCTATCCCTTATCCACTCATACAAACAATTTAAAGAATACATTTAGAGCGTTATATCGGAAATAATGGTAAATTTTGTTTACATATCGTATATTTTGCGCCAAATTACACAAAAACTACCCTCATTTTCAAAAAATTGAACACAGAAATTATCGGTTACGGAAAGGAAAGACACGGTTAATTAAATATCCAAATTTAAAGAACATATTTCATTGAAGACAAAATATCTATTTTCAATATTGTAGTAGCACTTTTGCAATGTTTTAAAAAAATATGGGGTTTTAAAGAACATGAGATTTGCACCACTCTGTTTGGAGTCCTTTAAGTAAAGGGTTATAGAACGTTGTTACGAACAATATAACACAACTTGAGAGAGAGAGGGAGAGGAAGGGAGGGAGGAAGATACTTTTTCGTGCTTTCTCCAATCAATACTAAACGAATGCCGGAGCAGTACCCTAACAAACGGACCACGGCCCGCTCGCGATCTTTCCTTCCTCTTCCTTGTCCTATCCTCACCCCTTACACACACTTAAACTTACATGCACTACACCACCACACATGATGGGAGACCAGTCGGAAGTTTAGAGCTTGTCCCGCCTGGGGCTGTGCCCTGCTGATCGGAGATTTCTGGTTGCGGTAAAGCCCGCTAGCCAACGGTAGGTCGGCGCCAGCTCTCGACATCCAGTAGGGGAAGATCACCGTATTCTCTCGAGACTTAAAACATGCACCACAGTTACGGGAATAATTTTTTTAGAAGTTAACGCGCCCGAATCAATAAATCAATACAAAAACTATGCACTTGTAGCAGAACTTATGGATTACGATTGCAAGAGGCAGTGAAATTAAAATTCTTTGCTGCCGAATTTAATTACATATCCAATCCATACTATAAGTCATAGACTTAAACGTAAACCATCTCCCTGTGTTTGTCGACGTGATACGCCCTAAGTGGATCGGCTTGCCGGCGAACCCCCGGTCATTATGGAAATGCCCTCATAACGACAAGCTGGAGGGGGGAAGGCCGCTCTTAATTCGCTTCTTTGGGCTCCCTCGCCCTTTGCGCCGATTATCGGCCCTTAAGCCCTTCACGACCCATCGAAGCTTCGAGAGGGACGAGGCTGCCGACGTCTGCTATCATTTATTTGCTGATAATCTTCATTTAAGAGGCTTCCGATAAATCCATTCATAAGCTTTGATGTGGCGATTCACTAAACCAATGTTCGGATGTTTAAAACATCGTGTAGAGCAGGGGCGACAAATCTTTTACTTCCTTATTACAGACGAACCTCGATATAACGAAGCGTCTTCAATGTGAAATATTTCTTCGACTTATCAGAAATTCGAGATATCAAAATAATGCCTTTTTAAAAACATATGAACTGTTTTAAATACGCACTTTTAAATAGTATTGTTAAAACATAAAAATTGATGTTCATTAATAATAGAATAAACATTTATCAGATACATGAAAATTTCATTCTTTGTCTTTGAGGTTCAAAGTGTGATTCCTCACATACTTGCAGCAATACCGAATCCTTTTACAATATATTTTTCTTTCTCATCCCGTTCTCCACATCATAAATTATTTTAATTTTTTCACATAAAGTTAACAATCTGAGTGAGTACAAGTTTATCCATCTCCAAGGTATGTCGCACTAGATTTTGACAAAAGATACTGCTTCCCAAAGAGCTAGCACTCGGAATTGCTTAGTCGATCTTGTGAGCAACACGAAATTCGCTTATCCAGACATTCAGAGAAGGCGGGAAGATCGCAGAGAGCCTTTAGTGCTCCGTGGAAGATGGCTCGGAGGGTCTGGATTTCGAGGCGTCAAAACCAACTTCATCGGTTTCTTTGAGTTAAAATTATGAATTTTACTCAGGGGAACAAGATATTATTTCGAATTATCGAGAAATTCGTGGTATTAAATTTCGATTTATCGCGACAGTCTTAAAGGCAAAATACGTATGATGCGGCCGGGAATGAAAAAATGCTTCGACCTTTTTGAGTTATCGACGTCCAAGTTATCGAGGTTTGTATTATTATTATTATTATTATTATTATTATTATTATTATTATTATTATTATTATTAACTACAAAAAGTCCCGTCAAAGACGAAGCCATGCCTCAAGCAGAGTGCAGGGTATTGGTTTACGATTCTAAATTGATTATTTTTGCATGTAAGTTAATTGACACATATGCTTACAGTATACATTATACATTTCTATATCACTTTTCTCTCTTACCACACTTACCATTAAACTCCCTCGTTACTTCTCTAAGCTGCAGGCTTTGTGGTCACGTTGTATGTTAGGTAAATACCTTGTTCTTGTAACGTTTTGCTTCTCTTGACTAGGTGTTCGCGAGCTCTTTCTTGAAGGTATCAATTCCCCTTGTGCGTTAGTCCGTATTACCTGAATTGCTCCAGCCCATATTTGAATCCCATATTAACCACGATAGGGCACAAATTTACTGTTACGAGGGCATATCGAAGGACCAATCTAGCACACAACATAAGTGACTGATTAAACCCACGAGAACATCAATCACTAAGGCTGCTGATCAAATAATTTAAGAGAACATATATTTTTTAATACTTTCATTGTGAATATTTTTTTTTTGTTTAACAAAGGTAGGCAAGACAACAAAATTATTTTTTTAAGATTTCTAGTCCATGAGGTTATGTATTCAAAGAGGGAATATTAATTCTGTTCTTTAGTACAGAATCATTATATAAAATACAATATAAAATAATATCTCCATTTGACCTAAATTTCTTACTTAAATTTTTTCTTCGTATGCACATTTCATTTTATATTATTTTTCTTTGATCTTATTGAAACTGTAAGCACTCATATCCGTGACATCAGACTTAATGCAATATTTTAGTGAAGATATTTAGAAATGAAAGTACAAAAATATTTCATTTTAGTTCATTTCACTGATTACGTCATATGGTTTCGATTGAAATCACGTTCGTGTGATCTTCAGTACCACTAAAGTCTTCGAGTTTCTGTGTCTGAAAATTTTTCAGAATGTAAACAGCAAAATAACGTTAAAAATGGTCAATGTTTGGAGAAAAACACATTGCAATGATATTTCCCCCACACAACGCGCCCTCGCTGCTGACGCCACAGGCCGCAGTCGATTCAGCTACCGCTCCCACAATAAATGTTCATTGACCATGGAACTTACACGTAAACTTAGCCTACCGGCTGAGTCGTTTCAGGACAACAAGAGTTGCCACTGCAGTATCACAAACTGGATCGAATTCAGCCGCTGTCTAAAGGCAGATTCGGGTGTTCTCGGTATTGTCGCAACAAAAGGCGAATGCTAAAGAAGAACCTTAACAAACGAGACGCGGAACGCGAGCGATCTTTCCTTCCTCTTCCTTGTCCTGACCTCACCCCACATTTACACAATTTTACACGACACTACACTAGCACACATGTCGGAAGATCGGTCGGGAGCTTAGAGCTTGTGCCGGTTGGGGCGGTATTCCATCGAGGGAATACCTGGTTGGGGAAAGCCCCGCCAGCCGAGGAACGGGTCGGCTCCGGATCTCAGCATCCAGCGGGGGAAGATCACTGCAACCTCCCAATCAATCGTAATATGCCAAATACATTATTATTATTATTATTATTATTATTATTATTATTATTATTATTATTATTATTATCCATCATTGCTTTTTCGGAATTCATTTGGTTTTTATTTGTGTTTGTATCGGGTTAGTAATCAAGACGCACGACAATTTATCTTTCGTCAGAATTTAGGAATGTTCGCACAATCCTGCAAGTGATTAAGATGATAGATTGTTGCACAATTTTGAACGTATATTATTATGAATATTATTAGACGAAAAACATATCTAACATTTACCCACAACACAAGTTTACTACGGCAAAATTATTATGTCGCGTTGATCTTTACCATGCGATCGGTTCGGCTGCTTCCGTGAGAATGAGAATTTGTTTCTGCTCGCCTGACCTAGATTTTCAACGCCCTCTCCTGATCAAATTCCATGTTAATGCCAACAGGCAGTGACGTACCAAGACAATACTATTCGTGCTTGTTGTATCCAGCACGGCACACCTATATGTGCTCAGTTCGTTCCTATGCAGAGCGTATTCCTTGGATTCTAACATTCTGGATGCATCAAAATTCCGCAGTTCCTTGATAATATTTCCCTACTACACCCGTGTGGAATTTAAGTATGTCACACATTCGACTAGTCTGTGCACTCCGTGCTTCCAAATCTCATCCTCATATAGCTACAAAATCAAAAACAGATACGAGAATGTTCGGGCAACAATGACAAACGCGCACTTATAGAATATAAATATTTAAGCGGGAATATTTAAAATAATTAAAGGAAATAAGGTTCAAAATATTTAGATTACATGAAGAGGCAACCATCATTCATAAAAATTGGTAAAAAGAACTAAGGAGAGAACTAAGAATTTAGGAATTTTCGCACAATCCTGCATGTGATTGAGATGATAGACTTTTGCCAAATTTTGAACGTATATTATTATTATTATTATTATTATTATTATTATTATTATTATTATTATTATTATTATTATTAAACGCACAACATATCTAACATTTACCCACAACACAAGTTTACTACCGCAAAATTAGTATGTCGCGTTCATCTGTTCGTGCTGCTGCAATAAAAAAACGAGTAAGGGAAAAATATTAGATAAAAGTATAATAAAAGCAACCATCGAATTTTTTCATCATTCGTATAATATTTTCAGGTCATGTATTTTACATTGTAAGCAATTTCAAATAAATCTCCTAATTTATATATTTTAACTCTCTGATCTCAGTAGTTTGCCCTGAGTTTTCTCGGGTACGAAGGGTGCGTTCAGATATAGATGACCAGGCGATTGATGTATTCTTATAATACATTTTTCATTTACGCTGAATATGAAATATATTTTTTCATTTAACTTAGATTGAAAGTAAAAAATGACTTTCATTAGTTTACAGAAAATTAGTAAAAGCTCTATCTCTAATATTGTCGTTACTGATGGACAACTTCCTAGGTGATGAAATTGACGGTTTTTTAAAGTTGGTATAAATGATTCAGAATTCGTTTGGTCTGTACTTTGACAAGAAAATTTCCAAACAAAACTAGAAATCGTGGTTTTAAAATTGAAAATAAAAATATTCCAATATGATTACAGAATATCTCGTATGTGGTAAGAGCCACATGGGGGTTTTTTTTATAAGCTGCTATCAAAAAAATATTACAATAAATACATTTTTAATACTTATATAAAGACAGTATAGAGTAGTACAGAACACATACATTTAGCCAATCGTACATTATTAACATCAAAAAGTGTTTTCCCATCCTCCTATAAAATGTTGGTTTTTGACGAAGGAGGGTGTCTATCATCAACGACGATATAATTATATCATTGGCTTGTGGGGGTGGGAAGGACTGAAATCGCCATGGAAGTCTGTTAGTTGCACCACACCACTATTTCCGTAAGCACTACTTTTTCTACTAGAAACATTATAAATTAAAACTCCATCGCGCTTCCCAAAAGCCTCGCATGTTTCGAAGAGAAAGTTCGCTAAAATTCCCGAACATTGCCAAGCATACGAGAAAGTTCGCGCAATGTCCGTGGACGAGCGCGGCGCGTTCTTCACCAGGGCGCCCCATCGCACAGCAGGAGACGGGCGGGGCCTCCGCACGTTTTCGGCGCGACGTTTAATAAAGACGCCGCTCCCAACGGGAGGCCCTGGCAGCTCGCAGTGAGCAGGAATGACAGGCAAAGAGGGCACAATAAACTGCAGCCGAAGCTTTTCATTTCATTTATTTTCGTAAAAAAAGTAAAAACTATGTGACGTATATGGGAGAAGTATAATCTGCGCAGGTTTTCTTCAACTCTAGAAACTCCTCTCTACTCTTTATTATAAATAGTTGAATGGTGAATAAAAGTACCTAAAAAAGGCAGAATAACAACAATTGATATGATGGATTACGTCTTGTTTCCGGGCGCGTCAACTGCTAAGGTCATTAGTCCCGTAAGTGTGGTGTGTGTTTTATCGCGGTAGATGACTGTGATCTTCTCTCGCTAGATGGGACAACCTACCCGTCAGCCCCTTGAGAGTTTTTTCCCCAATCAGGTATCCCCCACAAGCATAGCACTGCCCAAGTGGGGACTCCCGACTTGTCTCCCGGCATGTGTGATAGTTTAAGCTATGTAAATGTAAGTGTGTGTAAGGGGTGGGGATAGGTGAAGAAAGAGAAAGGAAATATCTCGCACTGTTCGTGGCCCGTTTGTTTGGGTTCTGCTCCTCCATTCGCCTGGTATTGGTAAGAGAAAAACGAAAAACTACTTATCAGAGCAGCCGGCTGCTAAAATTCTCCTCCATGGAGCGCACTGGCTGAATTCGAACTGGCTAGGTTGCTAATACTGAAAATGCCACGGTCGGTATTCGAACCCTAGAATCAATACTTATAAGGTACGAAAAAACACTTCATTGGAGATTTATGCATCTTCAATGGTTAATGATAAGCGAATAAAACTATTCTACCTGATTTTTTTGATTCAAAAGAGGCGGAAATCAGGGATTTTTTAAAGGTGAAAAAGTAATAAAGTACTTCCATCCAAAAGAAATGTCTTTTGAGTCATGTGGCAGAATCGTGTGCAACTCTATACAACTATTCGGTTTTGAACAATAATTTAGAATTCTTTGACATACAAATAACATTTTTTTTCCTTAAAAATAATGCCAAAGATATAAAAGTATGGAGTTAAACAATTTAACCGCCTTTTTAAATCCGGTCTTAGCTGCACAGAACTGCAATTTCAGCATCAACATCATTTAGGCAAAAAACGTTTTTTTTTAAATTTTCTCTTATATTTTATTAATATCATATTATTTATTCATGAAAACAATATTTGTCTCTCAAATTGAACTCATTTTATATCCATAAATATAATTACTATCACAGCTTCTGACTTAATGAAAAAGAATTGAAAATACCGTGACAAATTTGGAATGTTCTGTCACAAGGTTAGTATTTTATTATTGTTTTTAAAATTAACGTATACTATTATATTTGAGAAGTAATGAAAAGGATATCGAAAAACTTCTTACCCGTTAAATATAACGAACCTCCTAGTTCCCATAATTAGTAATGATTCTTCAGAAGGCACAAGTATACTGGTAATGGTATTATAGATGCACCAGATAAAAGAATAATTACGTCAAGACGTACAATGTACAAAAATACGTGAAATATAAAACAGCATATTATCCAGAATTTCCAAGATATCATTCAAACAAAATAAATTTCTTCGATGGACATTTGACAATAACTGAATCAGTTAACCCTAGACTGGAGTCGAAAATCCGAGGTAGAGAGTTCAGAACGCACTGGGGGAGAGATGCATAACCGAATTTGAGGAAAATCTTTTGTGTGTCTTGCTCCGCATGTAAAAAACTCTGGTTGAACGCCCGACAAAAATAAATTCTCCCACAATTCCCGTCCTAAGGAAATCTTAAATTTTGCTCAACAAGGGAATGACGCAAATACCGCATAAAATGACAGAGACTGCTGTTATTAAATAGCCTCAAGGCAGAGGGTATACGACTAAAAATAAAAATTAATTTGAATAGATTTATTTACGTCGGTGCGCTTAGACCGCTCGGTGAACCCATTTGAGTGTAATTTAGATTATCATAACGACACGTGTGATTTTATGAATTCATATTAACACTTTTTGAGCTAGGAACATAAGAAATAAAAATATTATAATTTGAACACTATTGCAATATTTCTCCCCTAATTTCTGAAGAGATTAAAACTTCACAAACTTAGTCTAATATGTGTTCACTTCTACTTCTGCAATTGCTGTATTAATTGTTTTGTATACAATTCTAGCGTTACCTACGAATATAACATTAAAATGTTTGTATGCAAAATATTTGTTTTGTATGCTTATGTGAATAAGGTGTAAGTTAAGTTTAATATGAATAAGTTGTGGATCACATTCATTTGAAAATCGGTATTTGCACACTTACGTAAGAACGGGAAAGTGCGAAGTCAAACATAAGAACGTTCTTTCATTCTCTAGCGTTACTTACAGTTTCGTTTTCTCTATATTCTTTGGAATTATTCAAGTTTAAAAAGTTCCGAAGCAATAGTGTTCGTATGCTTTCGCAGATTTATTTTTAAAAACACGATAATACAGATTTAAATTGATATCAAACTGCAGCGTGATTTACTAGGAAATTCAATTGTTCACTTAAATATGTCAACATCAGTATTGCCAACGCCGTGAAAGAAAAGTATGGCGTATTAAGTTAAAAGTGACTTTAAATACTGGTGTTTAATCAACGCCCCCTACATAGATCAATTTCGGAGGCGTTGGTTTAATTTCCGTAAACACTAAGATTGCAGCGCCTGAACACGAAAAAACACGTTTTTGGACATTCATTTGAATCTTCTAGCTGGATCTCAAAACAAACAACGACACATCATACGCCTCGATTGATGCATGGGAGGTGGTCATGCTGGGAGTGACGGACTTACGCACATCCGCACACTCAAGAGTTTTACTTAAATACTGTATAGGGGTAAATAAGAGTTATTTACGCACCAAGGGCTTTGTAAGGGTTCTAATGATCAAGCGGCGACATAAATCCCCAAGGTTAATTAATTAGCTTTTAACTTGATTCGGTTTTTCTTCCCATATGTTCCTCTCGTAATTCCCTCCATAAGAAAATATTCAACTGATTACATATTTCCCTCACAGCCACGATCCTCACGATTCAAGTATATATCATGATGGAAAGATATGTATATCGACCTCCGTATCTCAAGCAGTAACAAGCAATAATGCCAGTAAAAAATAGATGTTTATATTTATTTATTGGGTGTTTTTTGTGTATACATTTATTCGTTGGCCGGTATTTTCGTTTATCATTTTATTCAATTATCGTTGAATAAATTGTAAATCATTAATATTTCTAGTTATTATCGTTAAAATGTTGTTTAATAAATTAAAAAATTGTATCTGCTTTCAATTAATCGTTTAATCATTTTATAATGAATGTTTATTTATTTATTTCCTTATTTGTTGCCATGAAGGCTGCCTCTTTAGGCCCAGTGGGCTCAAGTTTCCCAGCGAAGGAGGGGGGACAGGGGCACGGTGAGGCGGGGGCTGCGAGGGGGACGGATTACTCCCTGGCGCGGATATTGCCTGCGCGGGGGGCACAATATCCCGCCCCCGCCTCCTCGTCCCTGACGTCACGGGCCGAGTGAAGCGCAATCCGCCACTGTTGCAGAGTTGGCGACTCCCCTCAGCCAGCGGCGGAAACTTCGAGGCAGGGCTGCGGGTTTCGTGTAGTACGGAGGTGGATTTCGCGGTGGCGATGGTGTAGCGGTTAGCGTACCGAGCTGTTATACCCACGTTTGCGGGTTCAAAACCGATCGAAGCCGTGGATTTGTAAGGCCGAAAAAATCCTCCGTACGCCTTCCTTCGGAAGGGAAGTAAAGCCGGCTGTCCCATGTTAGTAGATTTACATGCATGTAAAATATCCTCAAGCCTAAATGACGCCTCTGAGCTAAATTCAAATCGCTCCTTTATACCTCCTTTCTCCGCTAGTTGGTGAAAGGAGCGTAGCGATGGAAGAGCGGGCCTATTGGCCCGAGTCTCGCCACGTAAATTAAGGCATCAATTCAATTCAGCAGAGACGCGTGGAATCAATTGATATTTCATATTTCCAGGCGCTGATAAGGTTGTCAGTCCCGTAAGTATAGTGAAATGTTTTCCACACGAGTGCTACCCCGTTGGATGGCGATATACGGCGCCGATCTACATGTAGCCCTGGGGAGTTTTCCATCCAGGTATCTCCCCAAGCGGGGCACAGCCTCAGTCGAGACATATCTAAGTTTCCGACTGGTCTTCTGGAATATGTGGCATTTATGTAAGTGTATGTAAGTAAGCGCTGAGGATAGGATAAGGAAGATCACGACCCGTTTGTAAGCGTGCTGCTCCGACATTTACCTGGTGTTGATGGAAGAAACCACGGAAAACTATCGATCAGAGCAGCCGGTCGCAAGAAGTCTCCTCCAGACACCTGTTGAACTCTACGTAGCTATCTAGATAGTGTCGAAAATCTTGCCACCGTCGGGACTCGTACCTATAACCTCCCGGCCAGAGACACTGCACTGACATCAGTGAATTCTCTCTCGCTCTCTCTCTCTCTCTCTCTCTCTCTCTCTCTCTCTCTCTCTGTGTGTGTCTCTCTCTCTGTTTCTCTCTGTCTCTGTCTGTCTGTCTGTCTCTCTCTCTCGCTCTTCTCTTTTTCTTCTTCTTTCTCTTCCTCTTTCTCTCCCTCTTTCAAGTTCTGTTATGTTGATCGTAACAACGCTCTATAACCCTTCACTGACTTCACGGAACTGTCGAGTAATCCTCCTGGATCATAGTCATCGTTTGTCGTAGTCAGTCGGTCAGGGATCGATAGTCGAAGTAATGCTTTTGAGGTAACTTTTAATGTAATGCAAGACTGGTTAAATTCTTGGCGTTGGAAGAATCATTTTTCGTTTGCCTGAAGGGACGAATCGTGCTTTATTATAATGAGTTAGTTCTTATACACTGTATCAGTCTAAATGGTAACTTACAAGACAAACTCATTTGAAGATTTAAACCTTTCACTCGAAGATGTGTCGAAAGTTGGTGGAAATATGTAAAAAACAAATGCAGCTACACAGCGTAAGATTAATAATTGTTCGCGTTGGATATTTTCCTTTTACTTTCTAGCCCTTACGAAAGTAATTCGCAAGGAGAGAAAGTTAATAGTGCGATGAAAACGACGAATTTTCGGCAGAAACATTCTTAACATTCATATTGCTGGCCCCTGGTTAACGAAAAAGTGAATAAACCCTGTTGCTATACATAGAAAAAATTTCTTTAACACGTCGGGTAGCCCGAATACATGTTTTGTTGCTTGACGGCAAAAAGTATGTGGTCAATGCTAGCGCCTGAATTGTTTAGCCGATTTGCTTCAAAATGAATTTTCCTCAATCGATCTGGATGAACTCGAGGCTTTGGGAGTTTTAAACGGATATTTTGATTTTTGAAGGTACTTTTCATGCTGTCTCAGATATATTTTCAAATTTTTCCAAAAAACGGTATTATCAATATTTTGATCAAACTTTGTCTTTGAAAAGTGTAAAGGACGCTTAAGAGAATGGCGCAGATCTCGTGTTCGTTGAAATTCCAGATTTTTTTGAAAATTGCAAAAGTGCAATTTGTCCTACAACTACAATACTGAAGATAATTGAATACAGCTAAATAATATTCCAACAATGAGACGTAAATCAAAGAAATTCAGCTGCCAAGACGCGGCGCGGCATGTTATTGTTGCATTCCAATTTGATATTCCCTGAAGGTTAGACATTTTTCTTTCGTATATTTCAAATAGGTTTTAAATAATTTCTAAAAGACTAATTTGTATACATATAATAAAACCATATATATATATATATATATATATATATATATATATATATATATAAGAAAAAAATAAATATGAAACAATTTAGAAATTCTACCTAACATTCTACTTATCGAACTGCCTCGAATTACGTTTTGCTCTAACTTTTCAACTTTTAAAGTTGGTTAAAATGCTTCTTACATCCAACTTCTCTCATATTACGTTCAAGAAGTACATTCGTGAACGTTTTGAAAAAATTTTGACCAGGCGACTATATTTGAATCCAAATTACCTAAAAAATACTCATATTTTCGAAAAATTGAACATGACCTTATTTTAAAATGTGTTTTCGATGAACATATTTATTACATACAAAAATTACATTGTCAGTAACCGAATTTTTAACACCGAAATTAAATGTACAGTAGACTCACGATTATCCAACTGCGGGATAACCGAGGTAGTCATTAGAATAAACAGCGCAACAATCTACTGAAAAAATACAACTCTTTTGACACATTTACTCGTTCAAAAGAGGTAGGAAGGTTTCCCAAACATTTTCAGAAACAATTTTATACATCAAAGGTCAAATATTGTGTTTTTATCCAACTTTATTTATTGAACATGTTTTTAATTATTGATGTATGTGCATAAATATTAAGAGTTCTTTATCACAAAAGTAAAAACGAACATTTTACATGTTTTGCTGCAATGTTTTAACCAATCCAATCTCCATCAGGTTTCCGCCCAGATTCCCTGATCCTCGAGCAAATGCTGAGATGGCCCCTTGTTTTGCTTCTGGACATAAATGTAACTTCAAATTAACTTCTCGCTATAGCGCATAACATACAGTTTTTAACTGTTTTTGACATAAATGAATGACGAAAATGAACTCGGGATATTCCGAGCTTTTTTTTCGTATCTGAGTCAAACTCTATCCGAATTACATCGGAATAATCGCGGATCGACTGCACTGTGCGTAACAATGTAAAAGTTGTTACACACACATACGATTGTCGTCGTAGGATATGATACAACAAAAGTTCCCCCAGGGGACCGGAGGTCACATTGTCCGCCGCTGATTTACGAGTCCCGCTTTCGTCGGAAGTGGTATCCTCACATCTAATCGCTTTCTGGGCAGCCTTTGAAGAGCCGCGTCGTCTTCTCGGCGATTTCTCTCACAATCCGCCCCCAAAAAGAAAGCCCGGCCGCGTGTCGCCCAGCTGGGCGCGCAAGTCAACCTGTGTCCACACAGCCGCAGAATGGGGAGGTTGACTCCGCCCCCAACCCCACCCCTCCTTCGGCTATCGCAAAAACCACACGTGCGCAGAGGAGGAACCTCGCTTTGCCGAACATCCTCTAGGGGGAGGGGAAGGAGGGGGGAGGCTTTGTATCGGTCCCCTTCCTAGCTCGGCGTGGTGGAGTCTCCGCCCGCCGCCCGCTTGTCTCGTCTTGTCTCTTCGGCCCGCCCTTGTGCAACTGTGTCGGTCGCCGACGTTTGCGAGAAAAATTCTTCCGCTGCGTATTCTTCGGATGGAACCTTGGGGTACGCCCCCCTTCGCCGCTGACGAAGCACACTGGACGCGAATGGACCAAAAGGCCCTCGCAGCTCCCTTGACTCCCTTCCGCTGACCCACGAGAGTAAACCTGATTTGAACTTGTAGGAGAATTCGAAACTATTCAAATAAATTTTATTTCGGATTTACAGGGGAATTGATTTTCAAAGAAATTGCTGTTTAATTTGCACAAACACGTTTGGGGGGAGAGAAGCTGCGGCATAATGACTAACGAATACGCATTTTACTGCAGGAGCTGGGTTTGATCCCAATTTTTAATTTGTCTCGGTAATTTCTTTATTTTTCTGAAAATGATGAGCTCACTGTCTAAAAAGTTAGAAAAATTACGCATTTCCCTTAGTTTTAGAGCGTTATTTCTTTTTCGCGACAAAAGTGATGGTAATTAAATCAAAAAGACTCGGTTTTGATAAATATCTTTGTTATTACTTTTCGTTATTGCGTTTGGACCATAGACTGTGGTCTGCAGTATTATGTAAAAAATTCATTTAAATTTCGAAATATCCATACTTAGTAAAATTAAAAATGATTTTTGAATAAACGACGCCTGTTTGATTTAATCATTGTTAATTATCATCTCTATGTAATTTAACAGTCATAAAAACAATATTAGCGTCAAAAAATACAGTAATTATGAGAACGTGTCTGCACTAACTTTATGAAAGTGACAAGTACCGTTGCCGTGATGCTTGAAATGATACGATTTATTTTATTTGTGACCGTCAAGAAAGTGACTCATACTTACTAGTATCGGACATAAACTTTCAATGTTTTTGCAACACCAGCCTGGAACGTAGCGAAAGTACAATTGGAAAACAACCCCCAAACGAATAAATACATACTAAGTTCTCGTGATCGTCAATTAAACTTGTGTATCACAGGAACAAATTAACCTAAAATTGAGAATTCGAATAATGAATATCACGTGGCAGTCATGACTTTCCATAACGCGACAAAATTCCTAGACTCAGCCTGTCGGCATCCTTCGGAAGCACTCCCGTCTAGTCATGAATACATCCACTTTCTTTCCTTGCAATCGCCATGGCATCAATTGTTGTGCAGTGCCTATGACCGGTTGGTCCTAGATTTCGGGTCCCGACGGCAGCAGGACGTTCGACGCTAGATTGATAGCTCGGTGGAATTCAGCGTCTGTAAGGAGGACAATTGTAACGGCCGGCTGCGTTGGTAGTTTTCTATCATTTCTTCGGTCAACACCAGACGAATGTTGGAGCAGTATTCTAAAAACGGGCCACAGACCGCGCGCGATCTTTCCTTCACCTCTTACATACACTGACACTCACATGCACTACGTATCACATTTGTCGGAGGCCAATTGGAATCTTAGAGCTTGTCCCGGGAGGGCGGTGCCCTGCAGTGGGAGATACTTGATTTGGGAAAATCTCGTTTGTCAACAGGTAGGTAGGTGCCGGATCTCACCATCCTGCGATGGAAGATCTCTGCCCCCTCCCACGATTAAAATATGCACTACACGTACGGGAATGATGGCCGTTGACGCGCTCGGAACCACCAACCAATGAATCGATCAATTTCCTTGCAATGAAAACTACTATTGAAAATTGGCTTCTGGGTGTTCGTATATCAAGAAAACGTGCGCGAGCAATATCTGTGCATTCTAAATTATTAGTATTATAATTTGAATTAAAAAGAAAAGTGAATTTTCAGAAATTTGAAAAAATGTTCGAACAGTTTCGAGGATATTTCTGTTCTAAGTTCATGGACCTATTCTTATGGTGTCATTTCGGACTACGGCAAAATGTTGCCGGTGTCAGGGGTTAGAAGAATTTTGAATAAAAGAGAAACATGCATTTTTAAAAGTTCTAGAAAATGTTCGAATAATTTCGAGGACTTTGCAGTTCTAACTTCATGGACCTGTGCCTGTGGTGTCTGATGCCATTTCGGTTTGTGACGTAGTGTTGGCCGTGTCGGAGCTCAGAAGAATTTTGATAAAAGAGAAACGTAAATTTTTAGAAATTCGAGAAATTGGGTAATTTCGAGGACTTTGCTGTTCTAACTTCATGGACTATGCCTGTGGTGTCTGGTGCTATTACTGTCCATGGTGAAGTGTTGGCCGTGTCGGGGTATAGAAGAATTTTAAATAAAATAAAAACAAGATTTATCAGAAGAAAAACATTTTTTTTTTAATTTCGAGGACACTGCTGTTTTAACTTCATGCACCTGTGTTGTCTGGTGTGATATCGGTTCACGACGAAGTGTTAGTCGTGTGTAGTCGAAGTGTAGTCGTGTCGGGGGTTAGAAGAGAGGGGTGTGGGTGAGGGGGCGCGTGGGGGAGGGAGGGGGAGGGGTTTGTGAAAGGCTGCGGCCTCGCGCCGCGTGTTCCGCTCCGCCGCACCTCAACCCTGCTCAATCGGCGGCTGCCATCCGCTTCGCCGGCGCTGCACGTCCCTTCTGCGCGAGGGCGAAGGCGCCGCCGCCGGGCCGGGGCCTTCTTGAATGGAGCGCGTTCTTTGAGGGCAAAGAAATGCGGAAGGCCGAGGCAATTAAGAGATTGGGGGAGGAGGGAAGCAGGATGTGGGCACTCAGTGTTTGCGAAGAACGCCCTGCCCGCTCGCAAGCCATTGTGTTTGGTGTTCGATCTCCCTAGCCCCGGTTTTGATTCACTTGGATGCGGCGCTGAATCTGGATGTGCGATTCTCGCATGGCGGGTTCGAGTTGTTTAGTTGCGGAATGACTACACTCGGACGGGCGATGTTGTTAATGCGTTAGGCGTATGGATTGCTATACCCAAGTTCAAACCCGATCGCAGCGGGGCGACACGGCGAAAAAATCTTTCGTACACTTTCTTCGGAAATGAAGCTTCTGAGCAAAATTCAAATCGCCTGTTTCGTTGACCAAGAATACCTCCTTTCTCCGGTAGTTGGCGATAAGCAGCGTAGGCAAAATTTGCGTGGTCAGACGGAAGAGCGGGCCTGAATTGGCCCGAGTCTCGCCTCGTAAAATAAGGCATTAATTCAATCAAAATACTCGTATTATTGCTCGTCTTTGGCTGTCTCGGTTGCGCAGGATCAGTGGCGATGGAATGGGCGGAGGCGAATGCTGTCTGATCGGTCACGTGTAAGGGGAATTTTAACAGAGTGGCTTGCTTCCTGGAAAATTGGCAAAAATCAGAATGTCATTTGATCTGGAAAAGTCGGAATAGTAAAAGAGAGGAATATTTTGAAAGTTAGGGAAAAGTTTGAGATACGAAAAAAAAAACTAGATTATTCTTAAAAACCATTAGTACCGCTTTACAAGGGGTCTCCATGGCTAGCTGTTTGTCAGCGCGCCACTTTTCAATTAGCGGCCCCGTGTCTTATTCCCGTCAAGCAAGGAATTATAGTGTACGTTTTACTGCAATGTCCCCAGTATATGTTACCGTGTGTCGATGAGAAAAATTCACTCTCAGGTGTGAGAAGAACCGGAATAACGGCGTGGGGATGTCTACGTACAACCATACGTACCCTTTAACCCATAGCCGCGAGGCAGAGACGTCGTTGGTCAGGCGCCTGAGCCAGTTAGTGGCTGTCGCGACCAAGTACATACATTACATACCATATATACAGCATTTACAACAATAACTACTTCTTTTGCTCACGTTTTTCATTTGGTGAGAAAATTGTTAGTTTTTCTCTGTAACTAAAATCAGAGAGGCTGACCAATTAGTGTAGGGTAGCTTTTTCATATTTTCACCGGTAAGTGTGGATTACCACACCTCAATGGCAGGAAAAATTTTAAAAAAATGTACTGGAAAAGCGAGGGACATTTTTTCCAGGCAATCAGGGCCTCCTGATATAAATGCGGAGTAGACCAATTAGTGTCAGGGTAGCATTCATATTTTCTACAGGTAGTGTGGAATTACCAGTACTAAATGGCGGAAAATTTTAATAAAAAAATGTAACTGGAAAAGCGAGGGAATTTGTTCCAGCAATCAGAGTGCTCCTGATATCAAATGCCGGAGCTGACCAATTAGTGTCAGGGTAGCATTTTCAATACTTTTCTACAGGTAGCTGTGGAATTCCATACTAAATGGCAGAAAAATTTTAAAAAATGTACTGGAAAAGCGAAGGGAATTTGTTCCAGGCAATCAGAGGCTCCGCTGATATCAAATGCCGAGGGCTGACCAATTTAGTGTCAGGGTAGCATTCATATTTTCTACAGGTAGTGTGGAATTACCAACTACTAAATGGCAGGAAAAATTTAAAAATGTACTGGAAAAGCGACTGAAAGTTTGTTCCCTGGCAATCAGAGGCCTCCCCTGATATCAAATGCCGGAGCTGACCAATTAGTGTCAGGGTAGCATTCATAATTTTTCTACAGGTAGTGTGACATTACCACTACTAATGGCAGGCAAAATTTTAAAAAATGTAGCTGGAACAGCGATGAAAGTTTGTTCGTGGCAATCAGGAGGCTCCCTGATATCTAAAAT